>SJYV01027767.1:350007-489735 GCA_006410875.1 Neotragus pygmaeus
TAAAAAAAAAAAAAAAAAAAACCCTGCCACAGTAAACCAGTGCCTGCTCAGGAGACCCTGGTTTCAGACTCACTGTGTTCTGGGAAGTCACAAAGCTCCCCCAACATATCTACTGTTTTCCTGGTTGCATGCAAACTCATCACATGAGTGGGTTTAGCTCCACTCTGCTTCCAGGTGGCACTAGTGGTAAAAAGTCCACTTGGCAATGCAGGAGACATAAGAGACACAGGTTTGATCCCTGGGTCAGGAAGGTCCCCTAGAGGAGGGCATGGCAATCCACTCCAGTATTCTTGCCTGGAGAATTCCATGGATAGAGGAGCCTGGCGGACTACAGTCCATGAGGCTGCGAAGAGTCAGATATGACTGAAGTGACTGAGCATACAAGCTCCCAGTCCACAGTGTTCAAAAAGGGTGTGACTCTGAATGTTCCAGAATCACATCCCAGAGGGTTTTGTGCATCAGATATCTCAGCCCATTTGGAATTTAAAAGCCCAGATGGAAAGATCTTGAGATGGAGTGAGGGGCAGGCAGAGTGACAGGCCCACAGGAGCAGGGGTGGGTCACACAGAGGGTTTAGAATTCTCCAGAAAGCCCTCTTCTGTCAGAACGTTAACATAAATAGAAAGCGTGCACGAAGCCAGAAATAAATCAAGAGCATGGAGGGTGCGCTTTCCCAGGGGCTCAGGCCAAGGTCAAGTGGCCAGTCAGCCAAAGAGCATCCACTCACATAGGAAGCTGGCTGCTTCCCAGGCCAAGCCCCTCCCAGACTCAGCCCTTGCCTGCCTCCCACATCCTCTCCAGCCCTCCTCGGGCTCCACAGCTGCAGGCCCTTGGGGAAGCTGCTGGTTGCTGAGAGCTGGCTGTGGGGTCAGGGCAGAGGAATTGGTGGTGACATGGGAGCAGCCTAGCCCTATCCTGGGGCAGCTGGGTGCCTGGGGAGACTGCACCCAGGACACAGAGAGCTGCTCAGCCACCCTTCCTGGGAGGGCTCCAGGACATCTGAGAAAACCATGGTGTTCGAGTCACTCCCTGGTCCATTCATCCCAGACATCTTCGAGCATCCAGATGTGGGGCTGGGTGAGGCAGTCATGTGTCCTTTCTAAATAAAGACAGACGCCACTGCTGTGGGTGAGGAGGGCCGTTAAGGGTACCAAGCCTGCTTCCAACTGCTGCAAAAATAACCCATCCCTAAGCTAGGAGAATCATGCTCAGATGTTTGCCGTAGCCATGAGAAAGGGTGCTCACTGGAGAGTGACTCGGGAAGACGGTGCCCTCTGGGATCCACTCTGCCGGTGGGCAGAGGAGAGAACAGGGCTACACATAAACTCGCGGCCACTCTTCCTCCCTGAGTTGGGCTGTCCTTACGGCAGCCATAGCCACACAGAGACGTGGGCTCTGTCCACTTGGTAGAAAGATGAAGACAGGAAGCCAGCCCTTGGGGAACCCAGGAAGGAAGGTCCGGGTGTCAAGAAGGAAAGAAGCCTAGGTTGGAGGAGAAGGTGGTGGGATTGAAGATAAACTCCCCAGGTCCCAGCCGCCTGGACCGGATCTTGCTGTGATGCTGCTATCTGTAACCTGGGACGAAGTGAAGGACTCGAGGGACTCAATGTCAACAAGATTTGTTTGTTAATATTTCAATATTGTTGTCGTGTGCATGCTCAGTCACTCAATCATGTCTGATGCTTTGCAACCCCATGGGTGGTAGCCCACCAGGCTCTTCTGTCTCTGGGATTTCCCAGGCAAGAATACTGGAGCAGGCTGCCATTCCCTTCTCCAGAGGATTTTCATGACCCAGGGGTTGGACCCGCATCTCCTGCATTGGCAGGCAGATTCTTTACCACTGAGCCACCTGGGAAGTCTGATATTATTATTGGGATCCAGAAAATTCATGGTGTTTTAAGCATCCCCTTCTGCCATTGGCTTCAAGAAAAATTCTTCTTCTTTATGTTTTTTAAATTTTTGTTTTCTCATGGTACATTTTTAAAAATTAGAGTTTAGGTGTTTTACGATGTTGTGTTAGTTTCTGCTATACAGCAAAGCGAGTCAGCAATACGTATACAAATATCCCCTTTTTGGATGTCCTTCCCTTTAGGTCACCACAGAGCATGGAGTGGAGTTTCCTGTGCCTTACATGCATCTGCTCCTTATACCTTCTGAGAGGGTCTTCTGAGAAAGCACCACCTCTTGGGTGGATCTGGGAGGGTGCAGTCACCTGGCTTCTGAGAGGAAGAGACTTGGACTCAGAAGCAAAGTGCTTTGCTTGAGTCACAGGACTGCCAGTGACAACGAAGCAAAGTAACAGCATGGAGGTTAGAAGTAACAGCTTCCAGCCATTCCCACCACACCAACCCAGAGAAGAACTTGTGATCATAAGAGCCCCAGAAAGCTTATAATAAAGAGAGCACTGAACCAAAATCAAAATAAATAAAATAGAGCAGGGTGGGGACCTTAGGAAGGAAACTGGAGGGCAGGTGAGTAAGACGTGGGTCCTGCAGCCTTGTTGAATCTGGACACCACTCTCTGTGTAAAGAGACAGAAAGCACCTGTCCTTTCAAAGCAAGAGAGCTCTGAGTGAAATCATGGCACACAATTGACCCTTGAAAAACCAAAGGTCACGGTTGCCAACCCCATGCAGTGAAAAATACAAGGATAGCTTTACAGTGGATTCTCCTTATCCAAGGGGCTGTATTCTTGCATTCCGGAGAAGGCAATGGCAACCCACTCCAGTACTCTTGCTTGGAAAATCCCATGGACGGAGGAACCTGGTAGGCTGCGGTCCATGGGGTCGCTAAGAGTCGAACACGACTGAGCAACTTCACTTTCTTTTTCACTTTCATGCATTGGAGAAGGCAATGGCAACCCACTCCAGCGCTCTTGCCTGGAGAATCCAAGGGACGGCAGAGCCTGGTGGACTGTTGTCTCCTGCCTGGGGAGCATATAGACTGTAGGACAGATTTACTGAAAAAAATTCAAGTGTAAATGGATCCACACAGTTGAAACGCCTGTTATTCAAAGGTCAACTGTGTTTGAAAGCTCTTCATTGTCTGGCAAGTGTGATTCAAGGTATTTGAAATCCAGGACTGTACGTGAACTTGCATGTCTGAAAGTGGCACTAGAAACACATGATTTCCCAGTTGGTTTGCAAATGCTGCCAGAGGACAAGCTGCACAAAAATTAGACAGACAAGGCTTCAGATCTCCCTGTAGTATTTTCCAGTCCAGGGGAGGAGGGATGGAAACTCACCTAGCACATGTCTAAATATTTAATTTCTAAATCAGGCCACAGTTCACAGGTTCTAGCCTTCTCTCTCTTTCTGTCGACCTGGGAGGCCACCTTCCAGCCTAAGGGCTCAGCTCCCTCAGCCGTCGGGCCAGCACCGGAAGACGGGGGCGGCCCCTGCAGCTGCCCCCTGTCTCTCCACTGCCAGCCCCACCTCCACAGCCCCAGAGCCGTGTGTCCACACACATACAGAGCCCAACCTACCCCCAGGCCATACCCACACATAACCCACCCCACCCCCAGCCACGCCACATGGAGCTGCTGCTGCCGGAGCCGGGCAGAAGTCCCGCGGGAGGACTCCTGTGAAGCCCACAGGTGACGAGGCATGCCACCAGGGGCCAGTCTGGGGCTAGTCCCGCCTGTCCAGCCTCCCAGTGTGGCAACCAAGGTCAACTGACCCGAAAATGATATCTGGAATAAATTATTCGGAAGAAAGGCAGCTTTTAAAGTACCATATAGAGAACAATTTTTGAGATAGATAAAACATAGTGAGATATCTGGAAAGATATACCCAAAATCTGTGGTCTTCATTATCATCGAAATATAGCTATTTCTACTCCTATCTCTCCTCAAAGAATTATTTTTTATTGCTACTGTAGTGTGACACTAAGATAGATATGATAGATAGATGATAGGTACGATGGATAGATGACAGATATGATAGATAAGTAGATAGATAATAGATTATTGATAGATATGTTGACAGATGATAGATGACAGATAAATGGTAGATACATAGATAGATACATTTAGATAGATAATAGAGGGTATGTAATACCTCTGTTTCAGTATTTCATAGTTTATCACTGGAAGCAAAGGCTGGTGAAAGACACATTCTTCAGACATACTTAAATAACCTTGATGAGATGTATCAGGATACAATAGTGTTGCAGTGAATTAATGGTACCTGCAACCAGCTTCTCTATTGTGGCAAATATTAATTTTTTTAAGTCCTTCATATTTTTGAGGTGGGGGAAGCCATGTCTTGAAGAGAACTTGCATAGAATCATAGATTTCTAATTTAGGGGAGATAAAAGACTCCTATCCCAGAAGATGCAACATACCGATCTTTATTTTCATCAGGAGAAAACCATGCTGATAGACTTAATTACAGTAAACAGTTTGGCAATTAACTTCTGTCTCTCAGAACGAGATCTGAGTAATTCTGATGGCAAGAGGGCTGCTCTTGAGGCAGCTGTTTCTTCTTCAAATTTGAGTGATTTAATTCTTTAAATTGGTGAGGGTTCCTGGCTTCCAGGAGAGAGAATCCTTGGAACCATTTTCAAGAGGTCTTTGGATGCATTCAGAGTGAATTACTTGGTTTAATCATATATGAAGATCTGTGTTTCCATAATCTTTTCCCAAAAGCTGTCCTTTGATGAGCATCTTCAGATACACATGTGTTACTTATCCCAATATCTGAGCTCATAGTGTACATGTTNATTTGTGTATTGAGAATTGGCATCTTTATAGTGTTGAGTTTATCTATCCAAGAATAAGAGATGGTTTTGTATTCAAGTCAACTTTTGCATTTTGGGGGTACACTTTAAGGGTTTCATTGTAGGCTTTGCAATATCTGAGCTCATAGTGTACATGTTATTGGTGGTGTTTAATAACCAACCCTCCTGGGGAAAAACCCTGTACATAGTGATTTCTATCGTGTAAGCATTCCCATGACAGGCAATGCAATTAACTGAGGCCGCTTATCACAGAGCGGGGAAGAGCAGTCCAGTAGCCAGCAATACATAATAATTCTACTCTGCAGATATGACACAAATGAGTAAACTTGAGAACATAGATAAAAGTAAAATCTGATAAACAAGGAGGAAGTGGTGACTTTTGAGTGTTTATTACCTCTAATTTAATGAATTTTATTAATTAAAATTTATAGTTTAATTANAATATTCCATTTTGATTCCAACTTTGGCTTTTTAGAGCTGTCATCTATAATATTTGGGCTTCCCTTCTAACTCAACTGGTAAAGAATCTGCCCGCAATGCGGGAGAACTGGGTTCAATCCCTGGGTTGGGAAGATCCCGTGGAGAAGGGAAAGGCTACCCACTTCAGTATTCTGGCCTGGAGAATTCCACGGAGTGTATAGTCCTTTGGGTCACAAAGAGTCAGACACGANGGTAAAGAATCTGCCCGCAATGCGGGAGAACTGGGTTCAATCCCTGGGTTGGGAAGATCCCGTGGAGAAGGGAAAGGCTACCCACTTCAGTATTCTGGCCTGGAGAATTCCACGGAGTGTATAGTCCTTTGGGTCACAAAGAGTCAGACACGACTGAGCAACTTTCACTTTTCACTTTCTATAATATTTACCTATTAACTCACCAGTCTACTTAATATTTTAGCACTTCACATAAACTATACAAACTTTAAAACTATATCGTCTCATTGCCCCTCTACCTTTGTGTTACTTTTGCCACATATATTACTTCTGTGTCTAAAAATACTCACAATATATATTTTTTAACATATATTTATTTGGCTGCATGGGTCTTAGTTTTGACATATGGGATCTAGTTCCCTGAGCAGGGATTGAGCCTCGGCCCCCTTCAATGGGAGCTCAGAGTGTTATCCACTGGACTACAAGGAAAGTCCAGACTATAGCTTTATAAGTTTGGCTTTAAATAGTCATATGCATTTTTTTCTCTGTATTTTAAAGAAATAGATAAAATATAAAAAGCTACACCACTTTCCAGGTGGTGCCTGGAGGGCTACAGTCCATGGGGTCAAAGAGAGTCAGACAAGACTAATGACTGAGCACATGCGCACAAAAGGTTATACACATACATAAGATATATGCTTATATCAGCTTATTCCTTTATTCCTTCCTGCTGATTTATTATCTGAAGTCATTTAATTTCAGTCTAAAGAATTACCTTTAGCATTTCTTGTAGTACAAGTCTGCTGGAAATTCTCTCAGTTTTTATTTTTAAATGTCATAATCTTTATTTTTGAGGGCTAACTTAACTGGGTATAGAATTCTATATGTTGGAGTTTTTCTGAATTTTAAAGTTACTGTTTTACTGTCTTCTGGCTTCTGTTTGCTCTGATGAGAAGTCAGCCATCAAAGTATTTCTTAATAGAATGTGCTGTTTTTCCCTGAGTGCTTTCAAGCTTTTCCCTTTATCTTCGGATTTCAATTGTTTGATTATAATGCACTGCAGCAGACTTCTCTTTATATGTATCCTGCTCGGAGCTCATGACCTTACCGGATTTGCAAATTAATGCCTTTCACAAAATTTGGGGAGATTTTAGTTAATAATTCTGCAAATACGTTTCTGCCTAGCTTTCTGTCTCCTCTCCTTCTGGTACTCTAATTACCAGTATTTTTAGCTTGATATCATCCCATAGGTTTATGAGGTTCTGCTCATTTTTCTACCATTTTTTCCCCTTTATTCTTCTCAGTGAATAATTTCTATTGATCTGTCTTCAAATCCACTGGCTCTTCTTCCATCTCTGATCAACTACTAAGTGATTCAAGGAATTCTTTCATTTCAGTTATGTATATTTTGGAGGTAGGACTGTAGAGCCCAGTCCAGTAGTCAGTATATGTCTGTTTAAATAAATACAGTTAATGAAAAGTAAATAAAATTAAAGTTCAGTTCCTTCTTCACAGTAGTCACATTTCTTATGCTCAACAGCCAAGTTGGCTGGTGGCTTCAGTCTTGGACAGTGCAGGTGAGGACTAGTTCCATCAGTACGGAAAGCTCTGTTGGACAGAGTTGCCCTCAGATTTCCACTCGGCTCTTTTTATAGTTTATATTTCTTTACTGAGATTTCCTATCTTTCACAACNGATCTCCTTGCAGTCCAAGGGACTCTCAAGAGTCTTCTCCAACACCACAGTTCAAAAGCATCAATACCAAATAGTAATACATGATTAATCTCATTGTGATCAGATTTAAATATATTGCTGCATGTAGCCACAGGTCATTCAAAACTGCGGAAGAAAAAAGCAGTGGTTAGATGCCACAAAGTAGGTGGCAATGCCTTAACCGAATGCGAGTTGTTAGGCCCCAGAGCCTCTTCCATCCTTGTCAAGGAGAGTGCTAACCTTCTCTTCTGTCATACACTACAGTTAGCTTTTAATAAACTTTCTTGTTTAGAGCCTTTAGATTCAGAGGAACACTGAGGGGAGGGCACTGAGACCCTCCCACAGTCCTCTGCCTCCACCCCACTCACACGCTCCCATGTTACCAGCACCCTACCCTGGCCGGTGCCTTCGTTAAAACTGATGGGCACACATGGACACACCATCACCCAGAGTCCATTGTGACATTTGTGCTCACTCTTGGTGTTGGATAATCTCCGTGCTGTGCTGTCACGGAGTCATGTCCAGCTCTTTGCAATCCTATGGGCTGTAGCCTGCAGGCTCCTCAGTCCATGGAATTCTCCAGGCAAGAACACTGGAGTGGGTGCCATGCCCTCCTCCAGGGAATCTTTCCGACCCAGGGATCAAATCCTCGTCTTCCGAGTTGCAGGCAGATTCTTTACTTCTGAGTCAGCTGGGAAGCCCTATGTAATCTACGTGCTGTGCTAACTCCTTGTGACCCTATGGACTGTAGTCCACAAGGCTGTAGGTTTGAATATGTGTATAATGACATGTACTCATCATTATAGTATCATTCAGAGCAATCTCACTGCCCTAAAAATCCTCTGCTTGGCCTGTTTACCCTAATCCCTGGCGACTGCTGACCTTATTATTATCTCCATTGTTTTGCCTTTTCCAGAACCTCATAGAGTTGAAATCCCACAGTATGTATACTTTTCATATTGGCTTCTTTCATTAGTAACATGCATTTAGGTTTCCTGCACGTCTTTTCATGGCTTGATACTCTTCTTCTCCATTGTCTGGACGCACCACAGTTTATTTATTCACCACCTACCAAAAGACATCTTGGTGGCTTCCAAGTCTTGGTGATTATAACGAAAACTGCTATAAACATCTGGGTGACGGTTTTCAACTCATTTGGAGAGATACCAAGGGGTGCGATAGCTGGATACATACTTTAATTTTTAATAAAGTCAATGTTGAACAGTTGTCCTGGAAAATTCCTGGAGGCTGAGCAGCTTTCGTTAGCTGGCATAAACCAGATTTAACACATCTCTGTCCTGTCATTTTGTCCCCAGTCTTCCTCTAAGTTGTACTTCAAACTTAAGCTCTTAGGTGTCTCTAAATGAAGTCCCTTTGTGATAAAGTCTTTAAAATGTGGTTTTTGTTTCTGTGTGTGCATATTCTAGTGGATTTATTCGATTAAAAAACAGACTGATTTGGCACTCTGTGACAACATGGAGGGATGGGATGGGGTGAGAGGTGGGAGGGCGGTTCAGTAAGAAGGGGATATGTGTATAACTATGGCTGATTCATGCTGATGTATGGCAGAAACCAATACAATATTGTAAAGCGATTATCCTTCAATTCAAAATAAATAAAGAACAACAAAAGAACAACAAAAAAATAGACTGGTTAGTTCTAACCTTTCTAGCTAAGAAGTGAATCAGGGCTGGTTGCTTTCTGTTTTGCCCCTTCCAGAGCACTGCAGGCAGAATGTGCTAACCTCCTCCAATCTCAGCATCCCAGGCCCTGCAGAAGTGCCCCAGGAAACCAGGGAACAAACCCTCCCCCCAACCTGGCCATTCTCCCCAGAGCTTCAACCTTCATCCTGAGCTTCTCCACTTTGCTATTTGATGGACAAGCTCTCTGAGTCAGATTGTGTTTGAAGGAGCATTTTGTTGACTGAAAACTCTTTCAAGTTGCCGCCTTGGCATTGACAGTGTCACTGAAGGAATCGGATGGCATGCACACCACTAGTCTTTGGCTCATCAACCACACTGTTCGAGCCATGCTTGCCTCTGGCTCATCAAGAACTGCACTAATGATCAGAATGCATTTAGACAGGAGATGCCTCTGGCACTATGGCCCAAGATGTCCATCTCCATGGCAATAGTGAGAAACAGAGAACCAATTATTAAACAGTCACAGCTACACATGGAATTATTTGAGATTCTTCCCGGGGGCAAGTGGTTAACAGTGTAATTATTTGAGATTCATCCTTGGGGCAAATGGTTAACACTGTAAAGTTGTGAAGAGGAGTAAGTATGCTCAGTTTTTATTTTCCTCTTTGACTCAGTCATTTCTGCCTGGAGGGAAGAGTCATTAACGCTCAGCTTTGGTTATCAAGGCTTCAAACAATCAGTCTGGGCAGGAATATTTGCTAGGCACATTAGGTGACACCCCACAATTCATGTTGTTCAGTACAGACTTTTTAAAAACTATTGTGTTAAGAGTTTTATCACATCCAACCCAGGCATTATAATCAGTTGGTAAGGACTGTTGCTGAAGCTGAAGCTCCTATACTTTAGCCACCTCATGGCAATGGCCGACTCACTGGAAAAGACTCTGATGCTAGGAAAGAATGATGGCTGGAGGAGAAGAGAGCTGCAGAGGATGAGATGGTTGGATGGCATCACCGACTCAATGGACATGAGTTTGAGCAAGTTCAGGGAGATAGGGAAGGACAGGGAAGCCTGGTGTGCTGCAGTCGATGGGGTCACAAAGAGTCGGACATGACTGAGCGACTGGACAGCAGCAATGACAAGTGCAGTGTATTGTAAGTACACCCTGGGAGGCTGGGATTGGTAGAAACGGGTTCCTAAGATATGCTTGCTACTCTGTCTGCTGGTTATGATCACACCACCTGCCAACCTCTCTGTTCTCAGGACAGATGCACAGGAGATATAGGGAAAAGTTTTACAGCTCTGCCTTTGAAGGAAGAAACCACTGATTCAGATCTATTTTAGAGGTAAGCTAGAGGAAAATTCTTGTGTTTTTTTTTTTTNGTCAACTCTTCGCATGAGGTGGCCAAAGTACTGGAGCTTCAGCTTTAGCATCATTCCTTCCAAAGAAATCCCAGGGTTGATCTCCTTCAGAATGGACTGGTTGGCTCTCCATCTAATCCAAGGGACTCTCAAGAGTCTTCTCCAATACCACAGTTCAAAAGCATCAATTCTTCGGCACTCAGCCTTCTTCACAGTCCAACTCTCACATCCATACATGACCACAGGAAAAATCATAGCCTTGACTAGACAGACCTTAGTCGGCAAAGTAATGTCTCGGCTTTTGAATATACTATCTAGGTTGGTCATACCTGATCTTCCAAGGAGTAAGCGTCTTCTAATTTCATGGCTGCAGTCACCATCTGCAGTGATTTGGAGTCCAAAAATATAAAGTCTGACACTGTTTCCCCATCTATTTCCCATGGAGTGATGGGACCGGATGCCATGATCTTCGTTTTCTGAATGTTGAGCTTTAAGCCAACTTGTTCACTCTCCTCTTTCACTTTCATCAAGAGCCTTTTTAGCTCCTCTTCACTTTCAATTATTAGGAACATATTTTGTGTCCACATATCCTCATGTATTCACTTTCAATTCTCACCAACACACTGAGGGATAGATATTATCAGCTCCCCTTAAAAGTCAGGGAAAACTCAGAAAGGTTAAATGGCTTATTCAAAGTCCTGGCATTTACTGCAGAGTCTAGGTTTAATTCCAGACCACTTGATTCCAATATCCACCTGTCCACTGTCTATTTTTGTACAGCTGAATAAGTTAGGCATTTTTTTTTACCTTTTTATATAGTTGAAAGAATCATAAGAGGAATAATATTTTGTGACACAATTATATGAAACTCAAATTTTAGTACTTATAAATCAAATTTTACTGGAACAGAGCCACTCTAATTTTTTTACATGTCTTCAATAACTGCTTTTGTGTAAGGGCAGAACTAAGTAGTTATGATAGATACTGAACAATACATGAAAGAAACAAAGAAAATAAGCACTTCTTGACTCAATCAAATATGGGCTCTATAAATGCAACATAATTAGTTCTTTATTTTTAAGAAAGGAAGAGTAGATGAGATCTAGAATACTTAGAACATCATAACAGTAATGACAAAGATGGATTCTATACTCAAGCCATAGCCATATGTTATTATAGGAGGAAAGTTCCCCAAAGAATGCCCAATGCTTAAATAAAAGATTTCCTGCATTAAATTGGATAGATTGGCATGATTCACTATATCTTACTACCTTATCTCACCCAAACATTTAGAGATTTAATTTGTGCACACAAAAATTGTGATGCCTTGTCCAAGTTTGAGTAAACACACATAAACACAAACCTGTATGCTTGCTCAGTTGCTTCAGTCATGTCTGACTCTTCGCGAATCCATGGACTGTAGCTAGCCAGGCTCCTCTGTGCATGGGATTCTCCAGTCAAGAATACTGGAGAGGGTTGCCATGTCCTCCTCCAGGGGATCTTCCTGACCCAGGGATCCAACCCATGCCTCCTGTTTCTCCTACACTGCAGGCAGATTCTTTACCTCAGAGCCACCAGGGAAGTCCCAGCACTAAGGTAGAATAGTATAAACACTGCTGCTGCTGCGGCTAAGTTGCTTCAGTCGTGTCCGACTCTGTGCGACCCCATAGACAGCAGCCCACCAGGCTCCCCCGTCCCTGGGATTCTTCAGGCAAGAACACTGGAGTGGGTTGCCATTTCCTTCTCCAATGCATGAAAGTGAAAAGTGAAAGTGAAGTCAGTCGTGTCCTATTCTTCGCGACCCCATGGACTGCAGCCCACCAGGCTCCTCCATCCACGGGATTTTCCAGGCAAGAGTACTGGAGTGGGATGCCATCGCCTTCTCCGAGTATAAACACTAAGAACTGTAATAACTATATTAGTTTGTTGTTATGTATTTTCATTTTATAAACAGTTATTATTTTATGCACAAGTTACTGTTTCAGGCAAGGCATCAGATTATGACACGTGTGCTACACCATGCTAGGGGGCCTGATTTTATCTGACAGTGATGGAGAACGATTGAAGACTTTCAAATATGGGAGTGACCTGGGGATTCTAGTAGGAAAGTTGTCAGCAGATGAAGACCAGTCCACAAAGGCTCTAAGTATACAGGTAGAAGAGGTAAATCAAATGCCGTCAGAGAAAATGGATTAGAAAGTTCAAGAGGCAGAATAATAATATGTAGTATCAAATGTAGCAGAAAAAATCTGTAAGGCAAGAACTGAAAAATATCCATTGGATCGGTCACTTAGAAGGTCATTGGTGACTTGCGAAGGCTAGTTCCAGAGGAATGGTGAGGCCAAACTTTAGAATGCAAAAGATGAAGCGGTGACTTTGAGGATAGTAGATTATTTTTACCAGAGCTTTGGAGGACCATAGAAGAGAGATCTGACACTTCCTTAATGAAGATGCAAAGACAAAGGTTTTTCTTGTTTCCTTTTCTTTTCTTTTTCCTTTCTTATAAGAAATGCTCATGTTTATAGGCTGAGAAGGATAAGCCAAAAAAAAGAAAACAGAAGATTAAAAATATCAACTGAAGAAGCTGAATATCTAATGGAGCATGTTGTACTGGAAGTGGGTGAAGGTGGGCCCATAACTCTGACAGAATTTAGATCTGAACAAAGAGTAAGGTATCCTTTCTTCTGATTCTAGAGTGAGGAAGTGATTTTGATGGCAGATGTAAATTACCCTGTAAGGCTTTATGTGAGAAGGACTCAGAGTTATGGCCTTGGTTTTCTAGATGAAGGAGGCAGGTTCAATGACTGAAAATAAGACATGGGAGTTGAACGGGGGTTTGAGAAAACTGATGATTTCTGTAAAGAGTAGATGCTGCCAATATAAAGGCAAATATTTCCTTCCTTTAGTTTCCTGTCACTATCGTTTGAATACTATATCAGCACCGAAGAACTTCAAAAGTGACTTTCTCTCAGTGACCTTAAATATTTGTTCCTATTTTATCTGATGTTTCTCCACGACTTTCTTTTGTTCTGTCCTTTTTTACATTATTTTCCACCTTCTGCTTATCATATATTTTTGTTCCCAAGATCATATAACTTTAGGGAATTATTTTGTTTATGTAATTCAGTTACCAATTTCAATCACTGCTTAATTCTCCCTGGACATTCTGTTTTGGATTATCTTCATTTTGCAAGTGTCTTTTTGTGGTTAGAGAGTTCCTTTTTTCAGCTTTATGCAAGATTTAAATTTAAATGCCTTGTTTTTAAGATCTTACCATGAAAAAAAAAAAGGCTTCCATTTTTAACATTATACTGACCTCTAGAGTACAAAAGCTTGAATAGCAGTAACAGGAAAAAAAAAAAAAAAGCAAGCTGATTGACACGGAAACCCTTATTTTTAAAACTCTAGTAAGCCTTATTAGAAGTTTTCCAGGTGGCTCAGTGGTAAAGAATCTGCTTGCCAATGAAGGAAACTCAGGAGACATGGGTTCAGTCCTGAGTGGGTCAGGATTGTGGGTCAGGAAGATCTGGAGGAGAACATGGTGACCCACTCCAGTATTCTTGCCTGAAGAATCCCATGGACAGAGGTACCTGGCAGGCTGCAGTCCATAAAGTCACCAAGAGTTGGACACAACTGAGCACATACACATGCACAGTAATCTTTCTTAGGGGAGTATGCATTCAGAAGAAAACGTTGTACTTAAATACATAACTGAAATAATTGAATTTTCATACATGCTCACATAGGAAACATACCAAGAAAATCTCTACACAGACTTAGCCACACAGAATATTTTGGAAGAGGACTTACTTAGAAATAAATACCATAGCATTCTACTTCACATTTATACAGTGTCTTTTCTCTAAAGAAGTCAAGGGATTTCTCTGGTGGTCTAGTGATTAAGATTTCACCTTGCAGTGCAGAAGGTATGGGTTTAATCCCTGCTTGGGAAGCTAAACCTGGATTACTGTTATTGAATGGTTTGCCTTGAAAACAAACATAGATCATTCTGTCATTTTTGAGATTGCATCCAAGTACTGCATTTTGGACTCTTTNACTTCACATTTATACAGTGTCTTTTCTCTAAAGAAGTCAAGGGATTTCTCTGGTGGTCTAGTGATTAAGACTTCACCTTGCAGTGCAGAAGGTATGGGTTTAATCCCTGCTTGGGAAGCTAAACTTGGATTACTGTTATTGAATGGTTTGCCTTGAAAACAAACATAGATCATTCTGTCGTTTTTGAGATTGCATCCAAGTACTGCATTTTGGACTCTTTTGTTGGCTATGTGGCTACTCCATTTCTTCTAAGGGATTCTTGCCCACAGTAGTAGATATAAGGGTCATTTGAGTTAAATTCACCCATTCCAGTTTGTTTTAGTTCACTGATTCCTAAAATGTAGATATTCACTCTTCCCATCTCCTGTTTGACCACTTCCAATTTGCCTTGATTCATGGACCTAACATTCAGAGTTCCTATATAATACTGTTCTTTAAGCATCAGACTTTACTTCCGTCACCTGTCACATCCACAGGAAAAAAAAGACTAGAGATCTCTTCAAGAAAATTAGAGATACCAAGGGAACATTTCATGCAAAGATGAGTACAATAAAGGACAAAAATGGTATGGACCTAACAGAAGCAAAAGATATTAAGAAGAGATGGCAAGAATACACGGAAGAACTATTCAGATCTTCATGACCCAGATAACCATGATGATATGATCACTGACCTAGAGCCAGACATCCTGGAATGCAAAGTCAAGTGGGCCTTAGGAATTATCACTACAAACAAAGCTAGTGCAGATGATGGATCTCCAGTTGAGCTATTTCAAATCCTGAAAGATGACGCTGTGAAAGTGCTGCACTTGATATGCCAGCGAATTTGAAAAACTCAGTAGTGGCCACAGGACTGGAAAAGGTCAGTTTTCATTGCAATCCCAAAGAAAGGCAATGCCACAGAATGCTCAAAGTAAAAGTGAAGTCGCTCAGTCGTGTCCGACTCTTTGCGACCCTGTGGACTGTAGCTTACCAGGCTCCTCTGTCCATGGGATTTTCCAGGCAATAGTACTGGAGTGGATTGCCATTTCCTTCTCCAGGGGATCTTCCCAACCCAGGGATTGAACCCAGGTCTCCCACATTGTAGACACTTTACAGTCTGAGCCACCAGGGAAGTCCCTAAAGAATGCTCAAACTACCGCACAACTGCACTCATCTCACATGCTAGTAAAGTAATTCTCAAAATTCTCCAAGGCAGGCTTCAGCAATACATGAACCGTGAACTTCCAGATGTTCAAGCTGGTTTTAGAAAAGGCAAAAACCCAGAGATCAAGTTGCCAACATCTGTTGGATCATCAAAAAAGCAAGACAGTTCCAGAAAAACACATATTTCTGCTTTATTGACTATGCCAAAGCTTTTGACTGTGTACTGTGGAAAATTCTGAAAGAGATGGGAAGACCAGACCTCCTGACCTGCCTCTTTAGAAACCTGTATGCAGGTCAGGAAGCAACAGTTAGAACTGGACATGGAACAACAGACTGGTTTCCTGTTGGAAAACGAGTATATCAAGTCTGTATATTGTCACCCTGTTTATTTAACTTATATGCAGACTACATCATGAGAAATGCTGGGCTGGATGAAGCACAAGCTGGAATCGAGATTATTGGGAGAAATATCAACAACCTCAGATATGCAGATAACACCCTTATGGCAGCAAGCAAGGAAGCACTAAAGAGCCTCCTGATGAAAGTGAAAGAGGAGAGTGAAAAAGTTGGCTTAAAACTTCACACTCAGAAAACAAAGATCATGGCATGTGGTCCCATCACTTCATGGCAAATAAATGGGGAAACACTGGAAACAGTGGCTGACTTTAATTTGGGGGGTTCCAAAATCCCTGCAGATGGTGATTGCAGCCATGAAATTAAAAGACACTTATTCCTTGGAAGGAAAGTTATGACCAACCTAGACAGCATATTAAAAAGCAGAGGCATTACTTTGCCAACAAAGGTCCATGTAGTCAAGGCTATGGTTTTTCTAGTAGTCATGTATGGATGTGAGAGTTGAACTATAAAGAAAGCTGAGTGCCAAAGAACTGATGCTTTTGAACTGTGGTGTTGGAGAAGACTGGACTGCAAGAAGACCTAGTCAGTCAATCCTAAAGCAGATCAGTGTTGAGTGTTCATTTGAAGGACTGATATTGAAGCAGAAACTACAATGCTTTGGCCACCTGATGCAAAGAACTAACTCATTTAAAAAGACCCTGATGCTAGGAAGAATTGAAAGTGGAAGGAAAAGGGGACTACAGAGGATGAGATGGTGTGATGGCATCACCAATGCAATGGACATGAGTTTAAGTAAGCTCCAGGAGTTGGTGGTGGACAGCGAAGCCTGGCGTGATGCAGTCCATGGGGTTGCAAAGAGTCGGACATGACTGAGTGACTGAACTGAGCTGAACTGAACTGGGGAACTAAGACCCCACATACCTTTCCACAACAAAACCAAAACATAAAACAGAAGCTATATTGTAAAAAAAAATTCAATAAGACTTTAAAAAATAAATAAAAGAAGTTAAGATCTTAAAAAACAAAACAAGAAAGGAAGAAAATTGCCTAATTTTATAGAGATATGATGGATAAGGCAATGACACCCCACTCCAGTACTCTTGCCTGGAAAATCCTATGGACGGAGGAGCCTGCTAGGCTGCAGTCCATGGAGTCGCTAAGAGTCGGATACGACTGAGCGACTTCACTTTGACTTTTCACTTTCATGCATTGGAGAAGGAAATGGCAACCCACTCCAGTGTTCTTGCCTGGAGAATCCCAGGGACGGGGGAGCCTGGTGGGCTGCCATCTATGGGGTTGCACAGAGTCGGACACGACTGAAGTGACTTAGCAGCAGCATAGAGATATGAAGAATGGCAAAGGAGTAAAAAATAGATTGAATAAAAGAAAAAGAGAGCTATACATTAAATTGGAGAACATTCTGTTACCATTTTCTCCATCCCTCATGTTGTAAATAAAAATTTAGAGGCCAGATAGGAAGTTTGTGATTTACAAAATAAGATCTTACAACCTCTCCTACTAGAAGGAGACTTGGGAGGAGAATCACCAAGTTTCCCATTGACAACAAAAGGTAGTCCCAATGATAATGAGAAGGTGTATATACATTTAGCTTAAGCTTCATGGTGCTCTGGGAAGATACCACTAAAGGTAAAACTAGGGTGAACCATATGCTTTCTGAACTCTGCTGCCCAACAAAGCCCTTTTACCCAGGGAACCCCAAGGCCATGAAGAAATCATAGAAATAGCTTGTATACTTCTACATCAGATGCTTCTGAAACAAACCAGAAAATTTCAGGTGCCATTTAGCAAAAAAAGTGAAAACATAGCATCTTGGTATACAAGCATGCACTTGTTTGCTTTAGCCTTCTCAACAATCAAAAAGCTAACCAGTGATATCCCTGTTTTACAAATGAAAGTTTCAAGGAGTTAAATAATGTAGGTTTCACACTGGTTTGAAATGGTTAAACTGGCGTTTGAAGCCTGGCTATCTCATTTTTAAGTTTCATCTACCCACTCTTCCTTTAGCAGGGAATATCTCATTGAGAGTATTTCAGCACTCAGGCAAGACATGACTAATGATGACCTGTTTGGTGGTAAGTTCTGTTGCTTTTCTGATCAATCTTTCATATTTACTAGGTTTGAAATTGCCACTAGAAGAACCCTTAAACCACTGGGTCATTTATTGACCTTGATGGGATATAGGGATGACTATTAGCATGAAGCAATTTCCCAAGAGTATACCCCAAGGCTGTTCCAGGAACTTGGCAGTAGGAAGCCTGTTTCTCAAAATGCTATCAGTCTCAAAGTGAGACATCACTTTAAAGTATATCTTATTTCAGTAAAACCACAGACTGAGCTTCCTCTTTTCTTTCGCTTCAACCATCAAATACCACACAGTTCACATCCCAGTACCCAGACTCCCTTCCCCCAACATATGTACCTTGAAATCACTCACTACATCCTCGAACTGAGGAACCATGGACACAGGCTCAACCCTGGGCATGACCTGAGGTGGGATATGTGTCTGTCTTCACCCTCTGTAACCTACAGTTTCTCTATTTTTCCTCCATATCATACTACCCAAGGTCTCATAAACCAATGCATTCTTATTCTGATCCCTATAAATCCATCCCACCAAAGTTTAAAATTATGTCAAAATGCAAATGGCAGACAGAATCATCAGCTATTATCAACCCAAAATCTATATCTTACATATCCAAATTATTTTAGGCAAAAGGGAAAAGATCCATCATGGTGATTGTGGCTTTTTTATAGAGATGAAATGCTTTGATGTCATCTTCTACAGGAGAGCCTCTGTACAATGATCTCAGTGATTCCAGTAGGACACAAGAGGCCTATCTTCAAAAAAGTGTACAAAAGGAAAAAAAGATCTTATTTTTCAAGCTTAGAGAGAAAACAGAGGAAAGACAAGAATCCCTTGCATTTGCCCTATATACTTCAGGGAGGAAAAGAGCAACTCAGTATTTATTGGGTTTATACCCATAATAAGTCACTCACTCTAATAATGCTCCCGTATGTGCTATCTGATTTAATCTCATTTTACTTTTCCTTCAAATTCTATAATAGAGGTAATTTATCCCATTGTAATTTTTCAGAACCATGCAAGTTTTGATTATCAGAATTGAAAATGGAATTCAAATTGGTTGTCAGCTCTCTTTTCACTAATGGCACCTATAAGTGAACTAGTGGCAGAGTCAGTTACACCTGAGCCCACAGCACACGAGAGAGCTAGCGGGTTTCTCTGTTGATAGCCTTGCATCTGAGAAGTCTCAGCACTATCTTCCAGAGTATTTATTTGTTCTAGACTCAAGCTGCCTGGGTCCAACCCCAGCTAAACTGGCATGACTCTGGGAGAGGTACTTAACCTCTTTGAGCCTTAGACATCTTTTTTTTTTTTTTTTTTTTTTTAGGCAAAAGAGTGATAATTGTACCTACTTACAGGATCGTAGTGAGGATTAATTGCAAGAAACCACATGAAATGATTAGCATGGAGGCTCAATAACTTAGCTATTGTGACCATTACCCCCAGGACGGATGATCTGTAGGCTTTTTCACATGCTTAGTCTTACTGAGTGGAGTGGCTACAGAAACGTTGTGATAAGAATTCACAAGAGGCCTCAGGAGAAAGAGAGCTGTGCCTGATTCTGCCCTCAGAGCAGGAATGGGATTGAAGACACCAAGTATTCAACAAAGAGGCTGTCCAGGACATAAATGATAACTATCCCCCCCTAGTGTTTTGCACAGAATGGTGCCACAAAAATGACTCAATCAAATAAATAGATAAATAAATTAGAGAATCATTAGAAGACATCCTAATATGGATCCTATATTAGCTGAAAGTGTTAGTCACTCAGTCATGTCCAAATCTTTGTGACCCTATGACAAACAGCCCGCCAGGATTCTCTGTCCATGGAATTCTCCAGGCAAGAACACTGAGGTGNTCCTAATATGGATCCTATATTAGCTGAAAGTGTTAGTCACTCAGTCATGTCCAAATCTTTGTGACCCTATGACAAACAGCCCGCCAGGATTCTCTGTCCATGGAATTCTCCAGGCAAGAACATTGAGGTGGTTAGTGATCCCCTTCTCCAGGGAATCTTCCTGACTCATGGATTGAACCTGGGTCTCCTGAATTGGCATCCAAATTCTTTACTGTCTGAGCCACCAGGGAAGCTCTATGTTAGATAAACTTAGTTTCAAATTTCCTGATTCCTCTTTCTCATTTTTCTAATAAGAGCTCACAACAAACCCTTTCTCTAAAACTTCAGTAGATCTCAGGGGAAAGGCATCTTTAAAATGCAATGCTTTTCTTAGCATACAGTGTGATAGGCCAAGTGGACTTTTGGACAGCCCTAAAATCCCATGACTCTAAGGTTGGAACATGTTCAGCCTCAATCAGTCACTCCCAATGGAACATACCTGTGGGGTGTTGGACATGGCATTGTGCATAACAGCAGAGCCATTTAATTCACTCTTAGAACATCAAATATGTGGCTTGTCCACAGTAAGTTCAAGCCAGAGTATTAAATTTTCAATATAAAAATAAAAATTATATTTTCTAGTCTTTGAACTTTGTCTTCCACCTCTGAAAGGCTGCCAAGTTAGTTTCACAAGCAGGCATATATTTTTAAAAGAGAAAAAAGATCTTTACTCAGAAGATATATAAGTTTCAGACTCATGATGTAAATAAAGACCTTCGATTGAAGGGACTTGGGAAAGTCAAAAAGTTAGAAAAGTCTCTTATGAGCAACATTAGAGACAATTATTGACAATGCTATAAAAAACAAAATCTATCAATAAACAGCTGTTTAGATAAGAAACGAATCAATAGACTAGAGCTTTAGTTTCTCTTTTTACTTCCTTTTCCAAGACTAGGAAAAGCCAAATTGTTTCATATTGTTGTTGTCGTTCAGTCACTAACCATGTCTGACTCTGAGACCACATGGACTGCACATGCCAGGCTCCTCTGTCAGCCACTATCTCCTAGAGTTTGCTCAAATTCATGTCCATTGAGTAGATGATGCTATCTAATCATCTCACCCTCTGCCACCCTCTTCTCCTTTTGCTTTCAATCTTTCCCAGTATCAGGATCTTTTTCAATGAGCTGGCTCTTCACATCGGTGGCCAAAGTATTGGAGCTTCAGCTTCAGCATCAATCCTTCCAATGAACACTCAGGGTTTATTTCCTTTCAGATTGACTGGTTTGATCCCCTTGCAGTTCAAGGCACTCTTAAGAGTATTCTCCAACCCCACAGTTCAAAAACATCAATTCTTTGATGCTCAGTCTTCTTTATGGTCCAACTCTTACATCCATACATAACTACTGGAAAAACCATAGCTTTGCCTAGATGGACCTTTGTCAGCAAAGTAACATCTCTGCTTTTGAGTGCACTGTCTAGGTTTGTCATAATTTTCCTCCCAAAGAGCAAAAGTCTTTTAATTTCATGGCTGCAGTCACTGTCCACAGGAATTTTGGAGCCCAAGAAAATAAAATTTGTTATTTTTTTCTACTTTTTCCCCTTCTACTTGCCATGAAGTGATGGGACTGGATAACCATGACCTTAGTTTATTGAATGTTGAGTTTTAAGCCAGCTTTTTCACTCTCCTCTTTCACCCTCATCAAGAGGCTTTTTAGTTCCTCTNAAAGAACAACAAAAAAATAGACTGGTTAGTTCTAACCTTTCTAGCTAAGAAGTGAATCAGGGCTGGTTGCTTTCTGTTTTGCCCCTTCCAGAGCACTGCAGGCAGAATGTGCTAACCTCCTCCAATCTCAGCATCCCAGGCCCTGCAGAAGTGCCCCAGGAAACCAGGGAACAAACCCTCCCCCCAACCTGGCCATTCTCCCCAGAGCTTCAACCTTCATCCTGAGCTTCTCCACTTTGCTATTTGATGGACAAGCTCTCTGAGTCAGATTGTGTTTGAAGGAGCATTTTGTTGACTGAAAACTCTTTCAAGTTGCCGCCTTGGCATTGACAGTGTCACTGAAGGAATCGGATGGCATGCACACCACTAGTCTTTGGCTCATCAACCACACTGTTCGAGCCATGCTTGCCTCTGGCTCATCAAGAACTGCACTAATGATCAGAATGCATTTAGACAGGAGATGCCTCTGGCACTATGGCCCAAGATGTCCATCTCCATGGCAATAGTGAGAAACAGAGAACCAATTATTAAACAGTCACAGCTACACATGGAATTATTTGAGATTCTTCCCGGGGGCAAGTGGTTAACAGTGTAATTATTTGAGATTCATCCTTGGGGCAAATGGTTAACACTGTAAAGTTGTGAAGAGGAGTAAGTATGCTCAGTTTTTATTTTCCTCTTTGACTCAGTCATTTCTGCCTGGAGGGAAGAGTCATTAACGCTCAGCTTTGGTTATCAAGGCTTCAAACAATCAGTCTGGGCAGGAATATTTGCTAGGCACATTAGGTGACACCCCACAATTCATGTTGTTCAGTACAGACTTTTTAAAAACTATTGTGTTAAGAGTTTTATCACATCCAACCCAGGCATTATAATCAGTTGGTAAGGACTGTTGCTGAAGCTGAAGCTCCTATACTTTAGCCACCTCATGGCAATGGCCGACTCACTGGAAAAGACTCTGATGCTAGGAAAGAATGATGGCTGGAGGAGAAGAGAGCTGCAGAGGATGAGATGGTTGGATGGCATCACCGACTCAATGGACATGAGTTTGAGCAAGTTCAGGGAGATAGGGAAGGACAGGGAAGCCTGGTGTGCTGCAGTCGATGGGGTCACAAAGAGTCGGACATGACTGAGCGACTGGACAGCAGCAATGACAAGTGCAGTGTATTGTAAGTACACCCTGGGAGGCTGGGATTGGTAGAAACGGGTTCCTAAGATATGCTTGCTACTCTGTCTGCTGGTTATGATCACACCACCTGCCAACCTCTCTGTTCTCAGGACAGATGCACAGGAGATATAGGGAAAAGTTTTACAGCTCTGCCTTTGAAGGAAGAAACCACTGATTCAGATCTATTTTAGAGGTAAGCTAGAGGAAAATTCTTGTGTTTTTTTTTTTTTCTTTTGCAAACAGCCTTGTAGAGAGGTTAACAAATCTCCTTGCTTAATTTTGTTCTCTTCATTTGTTCTCAGGGAGGGATTATAGCTGGGTCTGTCCCTGGGCATGGCTTGATAACTACTGTGTTCTTAGATTTCATCAGACTGAATCAGGGACACATAAGGACTAGATAAATGGTCTCCCATGAAAGGAGAGATCTCAGATGCAACCATTGAGATGGCATGCTTAGAACTGAAGGAACTATTCTGTCCCAGAGGTTCCTTTAGGTTCTTGTGGGGATGGATCGTGCTGTGATCTGGATGTGATCCCTGATCTGAAAACGCTATTGTTTTCCCGAAATCTTAGAATTAAATATTTCAAAGCATGAGACAAGTTTTGAGAGCATCTGAGTGAGCCCTTTCTTCCTATAAATGAGGAAACTGATACCTAGAGAGACTTGCCAGCTGGGGGGAGGCCACACAGCCCAGACAGGCCCAGCCTGGCTAGTGACCCAGGACTGGAGCTGGGCTCTGACTGAGAAGCCAGACTTAAGGACCTGGAGGCGGAAGAACCTGGCCTCTCACTTGTAGCCTGAGGTACTGACAGGTTGCATTCTCTTATCCTCCTTTAAGAAAAAATTAAATAAGAATGTAAGGAAGACAACTGTAGAATTTTAATCAGTAAAGGGATGGTTTGGAGGAGTATCTGTGGGTGTTAATTAGACGAGAGCATCTCCCACACCAAGACAGCCTCCCCTCCTCCCCAGCAGCTACCACTGGAAATGCAGGGTCCGCACACTGGCTGGTGATTTCCTCAACACAGGCCAGGCCTGAGGGCAGTGCAGTGCCACAGGCCACGCACTCAGCAACAGAATTTCGCGAAAGTGGTCATTCCTGCCAGCACTGCTCATTGATTAAGGAAAATGAAAGCATTAGTCGCTCAGTTGTGTCTGACTCTTTGCAACTCCGTGGACTGTAGCCCACCAGGCTCCTCTGTCCATGGGATTCTTCAGGCCAGAATACTGGAGTGGGTTGCCATTTCTTTCTCCAGGGGATCTTCATGACCTAGGAATGGAACCGGGGTCTCCTACACTGCAGGCGGATTCTTTACCATCTGAGTCACAGGGATGCCCTATTGCTCAGGGAAGGGGTTTCCACCCTCAGGAAGAGGGGATTTTTGGCTCATGGACCTGAGGGCTTCTGTGACGTTACATGTTTGTAGCACAGTCACACTGTCTGGGGAGTGGTGGCCAAAAATCGTGCCCCAACCTGGCTGTGAATTTGGACATGGCCACCAATGAGCTGTGGGATTTGTCTTGGGTCAGCTCCCTCACTGTAAAAAGGAGCTTGCAATCCCTTCACTACACATCACACACACACACCCCCTCATGTACATATCCCCCACACACAGCATACACACACACCACACACATACAGACACCATACACACTCACCACACACATACACACATGCCACATATCATACATGCACACCACACACATATACACACCACACACACACCACACAACATACACACACCATACGTACACACCACACACACACACATACACACACACCACACATACACACACAACACACCCATACATACCACACACATACACACACAGCATACACACACACCCCACATAGATACACACACATCACACACATACACACACTACACACATACATCCCCATAGATACATATCCCCCCCACCACACACACACACATCACGTACATGGCTTCACACATCACACATATACACACATCACACATATACACAAGTACACACCCCACGCATGGGGCCATGAGATTATATGCAGAATATGTAGCCTGCAGAAGGAACCTGATGAATGTTCTTTTATTCTTTTAACATTTTTAATTGGAGGATAATTGCTTTATAATGTTGTGTTTGCTTCTGCTGTATGTATTAGCTCTATGAGTACATATATTCCCTCCCTCTTGAGCCTCCATTCCACCCATCCCTATATCACCCCCTAGGTCATTGCAGAGCACTGAGCTGAGCTCCGTGTTCTATACAGCAGCTTCCCACTAGCTGTCTCTTTTACACGTGGTCGTGTATAACATCTTACATTCTCAATTCCATCAATTACGTTCTCATCTTATGTCCTCTCCTTCCGTCACGGTGTCCACAAGTCTGTTCTCTGCTCCTGTGTCTCTACTCCTGCTCTGCAAATAAATTAACCAGTACCATTTCACTAGATTGCACATATATACATTAATATACAATATTTGACTGACTCACATTTGGAACTTGATAAACATTTGATCTCTCCTCTTTCAAACAATTTTTTTTAAGCTTACACCTTTTCATTAATCAAAAGAGAATATTAGCACCTCACTTTTCACAACTGAATTTTCCAGGTGGCGCTAGTGGTAAAGAATCCACCTGCCAATGCAGGAGACATGGATTCAATCCCTGGGTCAGGAGGATCCCCTGGAGAAGGAAATAGCAGCCCACTCCAATATTCCTGCCTGAGAAATCCCATGCACAGAGGAGCCTGGCTGCCTATAGTCCATGGGTCACAAAGAGTCAGACACAACTGGGCACACAGCACAGACTTTCATGACACATTCTACCCTAAGCTTTAACCCAGAGATGTCTTTTTTTGCTTAAACAGCACTTTGGCAAAAGGAGACCGACAGCAGAATTACTGACAAATATTGACTTTCTGGTGTGTCAGATGCCTTTACATAAAATGCAAGTAAATATAATAAACCATGAAAATACAGCTGGGAATAGTGTGAGAATCGTGTCAGATACAGAGGTGTGCGTGTGTATGTTTAGGACCTGTGACAGCTTTCATCTGTGTGTATCCTCCTAAAGCCCCTCGAAACATTCGCTTTCACCTGTCCTTCTCTGTGATATGGCCATTAACGGAGCATCTCCTGGAGGGGAAGCCTGAAGTCGGCGTGGCTTCTGCCTCCGGAGTTACTCTGCTCAAATAAATCAACCCACGTGAAGTATAGATGTGAGTGTGTCCATCAGATAACTTTCTCAATGAAGTGTGTGTGCATCCCTCAGAGAAGCCGGCACCTGTGTTCTACTGAATCTTTGGTCTGTGTTCCTGACACTGTTGGCTGTTTATTCAATACTCCCTCCTTCTTTTCATCTGGAGCCTGAAAACACCAGACGTTTGTTCACCACCCTCTCTGTGGCCAGGTCATGGGCCTGAGAGCCAATTGAGGCCAATGGACAAGAAGGTACGTGTACTGAGGCCTTGCTGAGAAAACCAGGCAGGTGATAAGAACCTCCTTCCCTGTCTTTGGTGTGAAGGTGGCCCCTGGGCCAGTGACTCTCGTGTGGTGGCCTTTGAATGTGGGAGTTTGGTGGGGCAGCAAGGATAACAGTCAACCTTATGAGGCATCAGAGAAGACCCTGAGCCTCCAGAATTTTGTGTGAGATAATAATGGAAAGCAAGGAGATCAAACCAGTCAGTCCTAAAGGAAATCAGCCCTGAATATTCACTGGAAGGACTGGTGCTTAAACTGATGTTCCAATCCTTTGGCCACCTGATGCAAACAGCCAACTCAGTGGAAAAGACCCTGATGCTGGGAAAGATTGAGGGCAAGAGGAGAAGCAGGTGACAGAGGATGAGATGGTTGGATGGCATCACCAACTCAATGGACATGAGTTTGAGCAAGCTCCAGGAGTCAGTAATGGACAGGAAAGCCTGGTATGCTGCAGTCCATGGGGTCACAAAGAGTTGAACACCACTTAGTGACTGAACAACAATAAATAATGAACTTTATTGTTTAAGCCCCTAAAAATGGAATATCTTGTTAATGGCTGAAAGCATCCAGAATGGTGGGCTTGTTGTCCAAACCCACCCTAGGTTCTGTATGCCTTGGCTTTTGTTTCACAGGTTTATCCAGTATCTTCAGGTGAGAGTCTGTGAAGTTGGTTGTAGAGGCTAGTAGGTTGTAGATAGTCTTGACATTCATGTCTGGAGTGGAAAAGGGCTTGGCCTAAGCAGTTAGTGACAGGACTTCCCTGGCAGTACAGTGGTTAAGATTTCGCCTTCCAATGCCTGGGGTTCAGGTTCTATCCCTGATCAGGGAGCCAGGATCCCACATGCCTCTCAGCCAAAACATAAAAAATATTGTAACAAATTCAACTAAGATTTTTTAAATGATCCACATTAAAAAAAAAAAAATCTTAACTATTCCTTTTCCTCCCCAACCCGCACCCCTGGCAACCATAAGTTTCTTTTCTGAGTCTCCTTCTGTTTTGTAAGTTCATTTGTATCATTTCTTTTTAGGTTCCACATACAAGGGATGTTGATTTTGGGATGGTCATGTGCACACCACTATATTTAAACTGAATAACCAACAAGAACCTACTGTACAGCACAGGGAACTCTGCTCAATGTTATGTGGCAGCGTGGATGGGAGGGGGCTGGGGGAGAACGGACACATGGATATGTATGGCTGAGTCCCTTTGCTGTTCACCTTTACTATCATAACATTGTTAATCGGCTATGTTCCTAGTCACTCAGTTGTGTCTGACTCTTTGTGACCCCACGGAATGTAGCCTGCCAGGCTCCTTTGCCCATGAGGATTCTCCAGGCAAGAATACTGGAGTGGGTTGCCATGCCCTCCTCCAGGGGATCTTCCCAACCCAGATCTCCCGCATTGCAGGCAAATTCCATCTGAGCCACCAGGGTATACCATCTGTATACCCCCCCCAATACAAAATAAAAAGTTCAAAAGAAAAATAAATCTTAAAAAAACATTAGTGACTGTGAAATAGCACAGTGGTAAATATTTCTTTCTCAGTCATAGTCTCCACTCTTGTTTCCGAGTCTGCATATGTTGAATAGCTTCAGGGTTTCTCTGAAATTCAGCACCACATGCAGACACTCCCTAGCAGCTGCATGTTTCATTTGTCACGTATACCTTGAATGCCTGTGGATGCCAGCCCATGTTCTAGATCCTGGGAGACATGGATGAATAGGTCAGAGTCATTGCCCTTGGGGACTCATAAGTTGGTGGGGAGACCTAGAGACAAACAGATGACACCGCTAAAACCAGACTCTTATCAGCTCAGGTCTTGGCAGGAAACAGATGGCCCAGTCATAAAGTCTAAGTGAAGTGAGTTTAATTAAATAGCTATTCAGGGGTTGTGGAGGGGTTTCCCATGGTGACTGGCATCTGGGGAGCTGATGGGTCAGCAGAGGGAGCATGGAGTGAGGCCATGAGAGAACTTGGGGCCAGAGACCCTTGGCTACTGCCCACCATCCTCCCCTGCTGACCCTAGAGCTAACCAGAGGTCAAGAAGCCAGGCGACAAGCAAAGGAGTCTAGAAAGTCTAGATCCCTGGATTCAAAGCACAATAGAGGCAGAAAATGGGACCATGTGGTGGGGCGTCTGCAAATAACCTGCAGAGAAGAGAATTGGCTTTGTCCCAGGGCCTTTAACCATGATAACTACCTCTCTCTCTTCCTCTACCCTGAGCCCTCTTCATTCATCTCTTGGAGAACTATGCCCCAGGCCTTGCTGGGAAAGGCCATCGAAAGAAGAGCAGAAAAACCACTTGGGTCTCAGGGACTGCAGAACTGCATGTGCATCACCAGCTCAAGCTTAATTAAAAATTCACAGAGTTGAGAGCCTGCAGCCAGCCTGAGGGGAAACTGAGAGGATTAAAGAGGTTTCATCGTGGAAATTGAGCACGGCTTCTAGGACGGCTGGGGCACCAGGAGATGAGACAGTACTTAACCTGCTTTAGCTTCAGCCCAGGGATCCCGGGCACGACGCGCTGGAGAATGGAGACCCTCATGTCACTAACTGAGAACAACATCCTGAGGATTGAGAACATTTAACTTTTAATGAACTCGAATCTCTTTCATCAAATCTGTAATGAATCCTCATGCTGCCCAGACTAACATTGGAATTTTTACTCATTAATTCTAATTATGATCCATATGTCCTACCCTCGAAACACTCTTACCTTTTATTTATTTTTTATTTTTGCAGCAATAGACCAGTCCTGTGATTAGAGACCAGTTGTTTCCCAAGGGAATGTTAAGTTTCCCAAAGTGAGGTCTGTAGGTCCCTGGAAGGAGGGAGGAGCCCTTGAAGGTTCCCTGCACCCCAGCCTGCAGTCAGGATGCCCACACCTGACTCACCTGTATCACCTGTCCCATCTAAGTCCTCACCCTGGCCCCTGAGTGCCCTTGGAGAGCAATGTCCCTATCATTCCTAACTTAGCTCTCTGGGGCTTTTCCATCCCAATAATGTACATTGTTGTTTAGTCACTGCTGCTGCTGCTGCTAAGCTGCTTCAGTCGTGTCTGACTCTGTGCAGCCTTNGCTTCCAAGGCAATAGGAATCTCCATTGTTCTAATGAGGTGATTCTTCCTGGGTAGGGACTGGTCAACAGAAATACCAAGTCATGAGTAGAAGCTTGAACTTTTCAGCACCATCCACATCCTCTAGGGAGGGGCTAGAAATAGAGTTAATGATTGATTATGCCTATGTGATAAAGCCTCCATAAATATCCCAATAGTGTGAGGTTCAGAGTGCTTTCATATTGGCATATATGTGGAGGTGCTAGGAGCATAATGCACCCAGAGAGAGCATGGAAGCTCTACACCTCTTCCCACATAACTTGTCCTATGCTTTTCTCCCATCTAGATGCTTATTTATACCCTATATAATAATTTTTGATAATAAACCAAGAGACAGAAAGCTTCAGCTCAGCAAAGGTCAAACACTTAGCTTATTACTTTTCTTACCTAGAACTTCCATTTCTCCTTCCACATCTTGCTAACTCTGACCATGACCTCTTCAAGAGAGCCGGAATATTCTTAAGAAAGTATTTAAAAAGCTGATTCTAATTATCTAGATTTGGAGCTCTCTCTCAATCTTATAGACATTTCAATCAGTGCTCTTCCACACCACCTCCATCTGGTGCTTTTGCATGTTCTTGAGAAAAATATTCCTTTATGTTCCTGCATGCATGCATGTTAAGTTGCTTCATTCATGTCCAACTCTTTGCAACCCTATGGAACATAGCCCTCCAGGTTCCTCTATCCATGAGATTTTCCAGGCAAGAAAACTAGAGTGGGTTGCCATGCCCTCCTCCAGGGGATCTTCCTGACCCAAGGATTGAACTCTCATCTCTTACATCTCCTGTATTGGCAGGTGGGTTCTTTACCACTAGTGCCACCTGGGAAGCCCATAAATTCCTGCATTTTCCTTGAAATGGTAAATGCATCTCTATATACAATGGTTACTTAGAGTTCATCTTCCCTAAGTTTCAAGTGAAGGTGGCAAGGTAACTCCACTTCAAACTTTCATCTTTCAATCATTTATCTTATACCCTCCACCTCATTATTGATGGGCTTCCCAGGTGACTCAATGGTAAAAAATCTGCCTGACAGTGTAGGAGACACTGGTTCAATTCCTGGATCATGAATACATCCCTTGGAGGAAGAAATGGTAACCCATTCCAGTATTTTTGCATGGAAAATCTCATGGACAGAGGGGCCTGGTGAGGTTGCAGAGTTGAATATGACTGAGCACAGACTCATTGTTATAGATAAGGGAGTTGAGAGGCATGTATTCTTAAACTTCCTTTTAAATATCATCCCAATTGTCTTTAAATCTCAACAGAAACATATTTTCTATATGAAACAGTGGAGTGACAACATAAAGACTGCTTTATATTGTTGTCGGTAGACTCTTGTGTTATGCACTGAATGTTTGTGTAACCGCAAATTTATGTATTGAAGCCTAAGCCACACTGTAATAGTATTTGGAGGTAGAGCCCTTGGGAAGTATCAGGTTAGGATGAGGTCATACTGGTGAGACGACCACACTGGGATTTGTGTTTTTATAAGATGAGGAAGAGACAAAAGTGCTCTCTCTCTCTCTCTCTCTGCTGCGTGTGTGCTTGTGTGTCCATTTAGTCACTCAGTCATGTTCAACTCTTTGAGACCCCATGGACTGTAGCCTGCCAGGCTCCTCTGTCCGTGGAATTCTCCAGGCAAGAATACTGGAGTGGGTTGCCATTTCCTTCTCCTCTCTCTCTTTCTCTGTCTCTGCTCTGTGATGATATTATTGGAAATTAAACTTCAGCAAGGTTAGATGTGGGCATTCATCAAGACTGGAATCTCCCAGCACCCTGACTTTGGACTTCCCTTCCTCTAGAATTGTAGGAAAGAAATGTCTGTATTCTAAGCCATCCAGTTTATGGTAGTCTATTTTTTTTTTGGGGGGGGGTTTCTTTAAGATTTTATTTTTTTCAGTCACAGCTTTATTTTCATTTGGTCACATGCACTTTAAAAAACACAAAAAAACATTAAAAATACCCAAAGATCGAGACTTAGAAGGGCATAAAACAAGGGGCTTACAGGTACAACGTATATCCCAAGCTTCAGAACAAAGAAAACTAACTAAAAAAAACTTTTTTTTTTTTTTCAAAGCACAATGATACTTTGCTTTAAATGACTTTTTCTTTTTTTAATAGCCCTAGAAGACTAGGTCATCTTGAGAGCTGTTATGCCCCAAACTTCAGCTGCAACTAATTGTATTAGAAAGAGACCATGATTTCTCTATTGTTCCACACAGATGAGTTTTCTGCGTGAGCTGCATCGAACACAAAATTTTATTGTGTCTTTGTGAATCAGAAAGACATAGTAAAGAAGCATACACTCTCTCTCAATTCCTGTCTCAAATACCATTTGTGCTCTTTGTAGTGTTCACAAATAGGAAATGAAAGGCTCCACCTTTTTTACCTACCTTGCATACTACAACAGAGAAGGCGATGATACCCCACTCCAGTACTCTTGCCTGGAAGATCCCATGGAAGGAGGAGCCTGGTAGGCTGCAGTCCATGGGGTCGCTAAGAGTCAGACACGACTGAGCGACTTCACTTTCACTTTTCACTTTCATGCATTGGAGAAGGAAATGGCAACCCACTCTAGTGTTCTTGCCTGGAGAATCCCAGGGACAGGGGAGCCTGGTAGGCTGCCGTCTCTGGGGTCTCACAGATTCAGACAGACACAACTGAAGCGACTTAGCAGCAGCATACTACAAATTAATTTAATCCAAATTTTATTTCAGTAAGTAGTTCACAAATAAGAACTCAGTGTGATGAGCTCAAGGTACCCTGGTTATCATCCATGAGGTTTTGTCTTCATGAACCATACAAACCACCCAATGGTGTATAGAAAGGTCAATTATTTTAAATAAAATCAGTTTGACTGTATTTTACTTCCAATGAAATTGACTGGTCACTTGATGGTTCATAACTACATTTGTCAAGATAAATAATCTGTGGTAAAATGGTCAGGTTAGTCTTGTCTATAGAGAGTGAGGAATCAGGGGCAGGGAGGAATGTCCATGTCAGAATACTCAATGAACTATATTTTTAAAATGGTCTAGTGGTTAAAAATATGTTTGCCAACACAGGAGACAAGAAAAACCACCATAACAAGAAGCCTGCACACCACAACTAGAGAGTAGTACCCCCTAGATGCAACTAAAGGAAGATCTCACACAGCCAAAAATCAATATAAATAAATACATTAATTATTGTAAAGTAGAATAAAGTTAATTAATTAATTAATTAATTAATTAAAAATAGGGTAGACATTTAGGCATTTCTCAGTTTTGTGTTTTTACTTTTACCTCTTAATACTTGCTCACTGTATACTATCTTCAAAATTTTAAAATAAAGTTTCCCTTCTCCAAGGTGCTATAGAGTATGCCTGATACTTTGTATATTTGAGCCACAGAGTAGGCAGTGAAACCTGAGGAAAAGCACTGAATTTAAAATTTTTTACAGTCTCAATTCCCACTACAGTATCCATTCTCTGGTATAATTCAATATAGACTTTTGAGTGGAAAGAAATTTGAATTGAAACTATTCATGTTAAGAGTGTCCCTCATTTTAGAGGCCATCTGGTTTCATAGTAATTATGGAGTAAATTAGCTAATTTGAAGCTAATTGTATGCAAGAAGAGAAAGTCAACTTGCAAAGCTCTTACCTTCTTTTATGATCAGAGCTTTTCTGAAGTGGAGCACAGTTATAAATACTGTCTTGTCTTGCCTCCTTCTACTCTCTCGTCTTCAGCATAGATGAAAGTTGAAGAAAATAGACACAACAATTCTTTAGGTGCTGAGGCATAAGGTAGCAGTGTTGTAGCCAACATGTGATGTCTGCTTTACATTTACCAAGGAGATGAGCATAAGATAAGGGTGTTTTGAAGAGAAAATACATCAAATAAAAGAAAAGTAGCAGATGGTTGTAGTGATAGCTTAGGCATAAATCAATTCATTCAAAAGAGAGTTAAAGCAACTTAACAGAAATTACTGAAGAAAATATAAAGTGATATATTTTCCCAATTAGTTATAAGTTGCCATTTGAGAAAGAATTCAAGGAATTCAAAGAATTCAAGGAATTCTAAAGGAAATACTGGCTCTGGTGATGAAGCTGACATCCTTGTCTTTATACTAGAATTCCAAATTTGGACAGCCTTTTTAGGATGTGGGATGGTAAAATAACAAAGACATGCCCCCCAAAGCAGGATATGCTGGCCATGTAATAACACAAACACATGAAGTATAGGACAAACCATCTCACTTATTCTTATATGCTTTGTCTATAAAATGGAGAAAATTGTATTTAATGTCTAGAACACCCCTGGGGCCCCAAATTGAATTCAAGTTTCTTCCTCCTGGTATGTGGCAATGCTTTCATCTGTTTCAGAGTCTCCTTCTTCTACAGGAAATAGTAAATGCACACCAATTGATATATAATTGACTCCTACTGCAGTGATAGCCTATAAGTTTTCTGAATGTTCTGAAGGGGAAGTCTGAGCTTTCTCAGAAGAGGACCTTCTCTCACAGTGAAGTCCTAGGCCACTCACTGGGAGATACTAACCATTCATGTCTGCATGACCATCATGATGACCCACCTTGGAATCGAGTTACTGTGGCCTTCCATTCCTAACTCAAATTAATAGGTTAGTTAGAGGAAGTTTATTTGAGATAGATGCATTTTATTTTAAACAAAGTTTTGTTGTACTGAATAAATGTGCAGTAAATAAGCGATTTTTAAAAGACTATTTTATAAAAGGAACTTTCCTGGTGGTCCAGAGGTTAAGATTCTACACTCCCAATGTGGGGTGCCTGAGTTTGATCTTTGTCAAGGAACTAGATTCCATTATGCCTCAACTAAGAATTCACACACTACAATAAAGATCCCATGTGTTACAATGAAGATTAATGATACTGTGTGTGTCAACTAAGAACTGATACAATCAAAGAACTAAATAAATAAAATTTTGCATTTTTTAAAAATAAAAAAACTACATCTTGTTGGTTTCCACATCATTACATTGAAGTAAATGGAATAAATGTGGTACAATTTATTTGCAGTTTTAAACTTATGTAGCTTTGACATACTCTAAAAAGAACTGAAACATGAGCTTGACTCCACATGTCAAGCATCTCATAATAAATTCAAGGTAAGGAAAAGACAAAGGATATTCAAACTGAATTACTACAAGGGGGTGTGTATGTGTTTGATGAAAAGAGAAATGTGGGGGTGATTTATTCTACTGAGAGAAGTTAGAAAGGTAGCTCCTGTCAGCTAAAATTTCCTTTCATTTCCATTAGTCAAAGGTAGTTGTCCCTCCCCCAAATGTGATGTTAATATATTTCAATGACCTTGAAGATTTACCTACATGAAAATACAGTTAAATAAATGATCCTTTTAAGTTTTAACCTACTTACCAAGAGAGTATGGTCAGTGACACATGCTTTAAGGGGAAAATGTTAAGGATGAGGTTTAGGGGGAAGAAAACGTTAAAAAAAAGTTTTAATTCTTTAGGCTATATAACAAATTGCATATTATCTTTGATCCTCAACAAGTTTGAACAGGTAAGATGTTAACTGCATCTGTGATATTTAGTCATATGCAGTGGTACCCATACAGAGGCCCATGCTCACCCGGGATCATTAATGACATCTGAATCAGTGTGGGTTGTTATAACAAAGTACTGTAAACTGGGTGATGTAAACAATAGAAATCTATTTCTTACATTTCTTTGAGAAGAAGTGATTTATATCACATTCTAAATCCTCTACAAATCGGCTCCCATAAGATGAAAATCATGATTTACTTGAGATGTGCCATTCTGTGATATTTAATTAAGAATACCTTAGAGTCAATTATAATACTGAATGTAGTTCATGTTTTATAAGCCTACGACAGGGAGAATAGCACAATGATTATATAGAACTGCCAGGATTTAGTCATATATTCACTGCTACCCAACTGTCAACTTCAGTGAGTTCCTTAAGCACACACACTAAACAGTTTCCCCATCTATAAATAGGATTACAGTATATAATTTTGGGAACATCATAAATAGCAAGTGTTAATATAAATTTATTTTAATTGGAGGTTAATTATAAAATTAAAAAAATAAAAGTNAAACATTAGTGACTGTGAAATAGCACAGTGGTAAATATTTCTTTCTCAGTCATAGTCTCCACTCTTGTTTCCGAGTCTGCATATGTTGAATAGCTTCAGGGTTTCTCTGAAATTCAGCACCACATGCAGACACTCCCTAGCAGCTGCATGTTTCATTTGTCACGTATACCTTGAATGCCTGTGGATGCCAGCCCATGTTCTAGATCCTGGGAGACATGGATGAATAGGTCAGAGTCATTGCCCTTGGGGACTCATAAGTTGGTGGGGAGACCTAGAGACAAACAGATGACACCGCTAAAACCAGACTCTTATCAGCTCAGGTCTTGGCAGGAAACAGATGGCCCAGTCATAAAGTCTAAGTGAAGTGAGTTTAATTAAATAGCTATTCAGGGGTTGTGGAGGGGTTTCCCATGGTGACTGGCATCTGGGGAGCTGATGGGTCAGCAGAGGGAGCATGGAGTGAGGCCATGAGAGAACTTGGGGCCAGAGACCCTTGGCTACTGCCCACCATCCTCCCCTGCTGACCCTAGAGCTAACCAGAGGTCAAGAAGCCAGGCGACAAGCAAAGGAGTCTAGAAAGTCTAGATCCCTGGATTCAAAGCACAATAGAGGCAGAAAATGGGACCATGTGGTGGGGCGTCTGCAAATAACCTGCAGAGAAGAGAATTGGCTTTGTCCCAGGGCCTTTAACCATGATAACTACCTCTCTCTCTTCCTCTACCCTGAGCCCTCTTCATTCATCTCTTGGAGAACTATGCCCCAGGCCTTGCTGGGAAAGGCCATCGAAAGAAGAGCAGAAAAACCACTTGGGTCTCAGGGACTGCAGAACTGCATGTGCATCACCAGCTCAAGCTTAATTAAAAATTCACAGAGTTGAGAGCCTGCAGCCAGCCTGAGGGGAAACTGAGAGGATTAAAGAGGTTTCATCGTGGAAATTGAGCACGGCTTCTAGGACGGCTGGGGCACCAGGAGATGAGACAGTACTTAACCTGCTTTAGCTTCAGCCCAGGGATCCCGGGCACGACGCGCTGGAGAATGGAGACCCTCATGTCACTAACTGAGAACAACATCCTGAGGATTGAGAACATTTAACTTTTAATGAACTCGAATCTCTTTCATCAAATCTGTAATGAATCCTCATGCTGCCCAGACTAACATTGGAATTTTTACTCATTAATTCTAATTATGATCCATATGTCCTACCCTCGAAACACTCTTACCTTTTATTTATTTTTTATTTTTGCAGCAATAGACCAGTCCTGTGATTAGAGACCAGTTGTTTCCCAAGGGAATGTTAAGTTTCCCAAAGTGAGGTCTGTAGGTCCCTGGAAGGAGGGAGGAGCCCTTGAAGGTTCCCTGCACCCCAGCCTGCAGTCAGGATGCCCACACCTGACTCACCTGTATCACCTGTCCCATCTAAGTCCTCACCCTGGCCCCTGAGTGCCCTTGGAGAGCAATGTCCCTATCATTCCTAACTTAGCTCTCTGGGGCTTTTCCATCCCAATAATGTACATTGTTGTTTAGTCACTGCTGCTGCTGCTGCTAAGCTGCTTCAGTCGTGTCTGACTCTGTGCAGCCTTATAGATGGCAGCCCACCAGGCTCCCCTGTCCCTGGGATTCTCCAGGCAAGAACACTGGAGTGAGTTGCCATTTCCTTCTCCAATGCATGAAAGTGAAAAGTGAAAGTGAAGTCGCTCAGTCATGTCCAACTCCCAGCGACCCCATGGACTGAAGCCTACCAAGCTCCTCCATCCATGGGATTTTCCAGGCAAGAGTACTGGGTCATGCCCAGCTCTGCAACCCCCATGGACTGCAGCATGCTAGGCTTCCCTGTTCTTCACCATCTCCCAGCGTTTGCTCAAACTCATGTCCATAGAGTTGGTGATACCATCCAACCATCTCATCCTCCCTCTGTCGTCCTCTTCTCTTGCCCTCAATCTTTCCCAGTATCAGGGTCTTTTCTAACGAGTTGACTCTTCACATCAGGTAGCCAAAGTATTGGAGCTTCAGCTTCAGTATCAGTCCTTCCAATAAATATTCAGGCTTGATTTCCTTTAGGATTGACTAGTTTCGTCTTCTCGTAGTCCAAGGGACTCTCAAGAGTCTGCTCCAGCACAAATTACCTACGTGCAGTTTTAAAGACCCACGGGGGTTCTACAAGATTTTTGAAGAGTGACAGAGCCTCTGAGCACACTCTGCTCCTGGGAGGCAGCCCACCTGCACCAGTTGAGCATATCCTTGGTTTTTTCCTTTTCTGTCTCCAGACAACACGCTTCTGCTCCTCTTCCCAGAGTCTCCCGTTTAGGCGTTGCCTCCAGGTTCCCCAGCCTCGGATGCCAAGTCTGTCCTCAAAGAGCACCCCCCTCACTCGTTGTGCCCCCACCTCACTCATACATGTTTCCTGGCTTCCCATCCTCTCAGCATCAATAAAGTTTCCACATAAATTGGTTACAGCAATTCAGTGTTTACAGAATGATGCTCGTAAATACTGTTCACAGCTGAGTCACAGTGCAAACTATTTGTTTTTTTGTTTCTTACACAACATTTACTTTGGAGCTTACCATTGTACCAGGGTTGTGTGTGTGTGTGTACATTCAACTATTTATTACTATACTTTCAAACTCTGAAATTTATTAGTGTAAATCTCCCATTTCTATAGCCAAACATGTCAGGGTGTCTGTCCATTCTTCCCGAGGAAATGCCCTGTCCTGCCCTTGTTTTCTGAATTCCAATTCTTCTTCTGTGGTTCCCTCCCCCGTTTTAGAGGCTATACTCTGCAGCGGCTTCCTGACAAATTTCCGCAAATCTCACATATCCTAACAAGTCTTTTTTCCATCCACACACTTGGTTGATTTTCTGGCTGGAGACAGAATTCCAGGATTAGAATCATTTCTCCTTGGAATTTTGAAAGCTCTGCTTCACTGTCTCCCATCTTCCAGGCCTGGTACAAGGATGGCAATTAGTGCCATTCTGTGCTGGAGTCTTGACCCGTGAACGGCTGGTTCACCCCTGGAAGTGTTTGGGGTCTCCTCCTTTGTGGGGTCCTAAAATTCTGCAGTGATGTCCTTGGACTGGCTCATTTTCAGATTTCAGACAGGGTCCAAGATGGACACTTTTAATCTAGAAAATATTATCCTTCTAGGAAAGCCCCCTCTCAGATTCTAGGAAACTCTTCTTTGTTATTTCTTAAATAAGTTCCTCCTCACTGTATCCTGTTTTCATTTCTGTGATTTGCTGGTTGTTGTTGTTAAGTCGTTCAGTCGTATCCAACTTTTTGTGACCCCATGGACTGTAGCCCGCCAGGCTCCTCTGTCCATGGGATTTCCCAGCCAGGAATACTGTAGTGAGTTGCCATTTCCTTCTCCTGGGAATCTTCCCAACCCAGGGATTGAACCTGTGTCTCATGTCTCCTGCATTGAGAGGCAGGATTTTTTTTACCATTAGAGTCACCTGGTAATTGGCCAGTAATTACGTAAATCTTTTAGTAAAAATGACACTCTGGAGGCCCCATTACCAAGCTCGTTTTCCCTGATGTCACCCTGGATCCAGTTTCAAAAGCCCCACCCTCTGGGGGTTGGTAGGTGTTGTTGCTCAGTCATTCAGTCGCCCAGTCACGTCCGACTCTTGGTGACCCCATGGACTGCAGCTCAGCTCTCCAGGCCTTTGTGGGGGTTAGTACTTTTCCCTAAAGCCTCCCACCTTCCACTTAAACTAAACAGCAGGGGAGCTATTCCCCAGGGATGTTATAAACTCAAGTTTCCCCTGTACTTTGAGATCTAAGAGTAAAGGAACCCTGAACCTCTAAGGTCATCATTACTGGTTTCTGTTAGAAACACACCATACCTGTTAAGTAACTTTCTAAAAATATGGGGTGGGGGTGGGGGGCACTTGGCTGGCAGGTCTCTGTTTGCTGAAGGAGCTGGTAACTTACTTAGGCTTGGCTTTTGGACGGAGTGTGTGTGCCAGGTAAGAACAAGGTACCATTATGAAGAGAAGAGTGACCTCACTGCTCAGAGACTAGAGGAGACCACACCTGGAGGACCGTTCTGTTTCTGGAAGCTTAGTTACAGAACGATGAGGTGAAAAGTGGAGGGCTGCCAGGAGAGTAGAAAACAAGAAAGAGATGCAGGAAATTAAAGCTGCTGGAGGATGAAAAAAAAACATCTCAGGAATGCACCCATTCCCATATTGATAATTCAACATTATTTAGCAAGAGTTTACCTGGAGAAGGAAATGGCAACCCACTCTAGTATTCTTGCCTGGGAAATCCCATGGACAGAGGAGCCTGGTGGCTCTACAGTTCAGGGGGGGTTGCAAAGAGTCAGACGTGACTGAGAGGCCGAGCACAGGCTAGAGTTCAACAGGTGTAAGACTTGACATTTTAGAGAATTCAGGGTGAATAAAAGCCAGAACCCTTCCGATATAGAAACTAAGGGGCCAGAGCAGCGGTCATTTGCAATCACCCCAAACTTTCCTAGTTATTCTGTACAGAGGAGCAGCGTGTTGCTTCATGAGAAACACTGATTCATCTCCTGAGCTCCTGTTATACAAACATGGCATCATCAAGCCAGACAAACAGACAGTAAACAAGCCAGAACTCACTCCTGCCTTCTACCTACAGAAGGCTTCAACTGAGTAACAAAGCGAAACCTAATACAAATGACATTGTGAAGTCATTTCACCTAGAAGAGGTGCTGTGAGACGCCAAAGCCTAAACACAGCAGAAAGAAGGCTGCAAAGAAAAGTCAGTTCTCTGAGCAAAAGGCCATCTTTCTGGGATTCAGACACAGTCATATATATGCAGTCATGGGATATTTTATCTTAAGTTTATTTTGTGTGTGGACCTTTTTTTTTTTTTTTTTTTGGTCTTTGTTGAATTTCTTACAATATTGCTTCTGGCTTTATTTTATTTCTGTCTTCATTACTATGTTCTGTTTTCTTTGGGTTAGTATTTATTATTATTATTATTTATTTTCTTTTTGGCTGTGCTGGGTCTTTGTTGCTGCACAGGCTTTTCTCTAGCTGCGCTGAATGGGGATACTCTCTCTTGTGGTGCTTGGGCTTCTCATTGTAGTGGCTTCTCTTGTTGTAGAGCACGGACTCGGGTACGCAGACTTCAGTAGTTGCGTCCTGGGATTGTGAGATCCTATTTTCAATTAGCACCTTGGCTTCCTATGAGCAACCACAGACCACTGAAGATGCCCAATGGGCCCCACTAGTGGCGGATTAACGGGACAATTTGTTAGTGAATCGCCAGTGGACATGGTGATGCTGCTTTCTGTGAACATGTCTTCTTCCAGGCGAGTGCTCTTGTCTATATTTGAGGCACCCCTACCCACACATCCATCCTTAAAACTGTCTGTCTTTCTGGGCTGAGATGATTCCTACTTTGAAAGGAACAATCTGAGCCCATCCAGGTGAATGGATTAACTGTAACCTTAAAGGAACCGCATCTTTGGCTTCATGTACAGTCACCATCTCTTGGTCAGCAAGGGGATCAAACCAGTCAATCCTAAAGGAAATCAACCCTGAATATTCACCGTAAGGACTGACGCTGAAGCTGAAGTGCCAATATTTTGATGTGAAGAGCCGACTCATTGGAAAAGACCCTGATGCTGGGAAAGATTGAGGCCTGGAGAAGAAGGGGGTGGCAGAGGATGAGATTTTGGATCTTATCACCCACTCATTGGACATGAGTTTGAGCAAATTCCAAGAGATAGTGAAGGACAGGGAAATCTGGCACACTGCAGTCCATGGGGTCGCAAAGAGTCGGAGTGACTTAGCAACTGAACAACAACACACACACAGTCACCATACAGGATTACATGTGTGACGAAATGCACCAGTCACCTCAGAGTAGGGACTTGGCCCAGACAGCAGTGTGGCCTCCATCTGTCAGCATCACACAATAGATCCAGAGATGTAGTTGGTGGGGGCTGCTGACAGGAGGCACAGGAAGTTCGAACGAGGAAAGACCAGGCAGGTAGAGCCTTGGAGGAGGGAGGTGGATCTTACCTGTGCCTGTAGTTGGGGGGCAGTGTCTGCCGCAAGGCCAGGCTGCAAACCAGCCAGTCAGAGACAAAGAGCCCAAGGCCACAAAGAGAAGGGTGTAAGTCAGCAACCGTTAAAACCCTGGGAAAAGGAGTTTAAATCGTGGAGGGAGCACCAGAGGTCCAGAGGGGTCAGGGCTGCTGGCCGTGGAGGAAACACAAGCAGCTTCAGCTCCTGATCTGTCCTTCCAGCCAGGGAACTAAGCACGGGCAAGTTCTGCTGCATGTGCTCTGCGACCCCAGGCGGCCTCCCCACCTGGCAAGAGGTGCAAGAGGCAGATCCCCAGGTGTGGGATGCAGGCCTGAAGGGGGCCTGAGCCCAGAGCCCCAGGTGTGTTCTCCGCCTGTCCTTCAGACACGTGAACGGAGGAGATGCACCGGTGAATGCACAACGGGGAACCCACGCTTCCCTAGGTCAGGGAGGCCTGGGGAGCTCCTGCTTCTGCATCTGAAACAAAGTATTAAAGCAAATAGAAGCCGCAGCTCTGTGTGCTGGGGAGCACACAGGAATGAATCGCAGAGACCTCAGGAGTTACAGTTACGAACGGACTTGGTCTCAGTTCTTCATGACCTCTAGTGGCAGGAGAGCGGGCTTGCTGTCTCTCCAGGTGCTCCTGCTCCACGTCTGCCTCATTGTTTCCCCGAATCCCTTGTGTCCACCCAGCTGTCCAGCCCCACAGCCACTGTCCCCGCCCAGGCCTCCCATGGCTGAGTGTGACATCAGCCCAGAGTCCCTGGGGATGGACTGTGTCATGAGTCACAGGCTCTCTGTTTCCTTTCTGAAATCAAAACATTGCCAGTTCCCAAGTACAATAGCCCCCCCGGCGTTAGCTGAGGCAAGGGCCCGCTGTATGGCCACTGTTGGTCTCCCACCTGAGGCTTCTTGAGAAAAAGTGCAAGTCTGCTCCTGGAAGAGAATTTTTCTCTCTCTGCCTCTCCGGCTTCTCTTTATCTCTCTGGCTGCCCCCTCGCTTCCTTTTTATTACCGCTTCTCTTCCCCTCCTGATGCCGTTCTCTCCCTCATAGCTTCCTGATGCCTACTACTGGGTGTGTAGGGAATGGCATAAATCTTGCCTGTCCCACGCAGCCCTCTTGTGACCATGAGGAGAGCCAGACTTTTGTTGAAGTGCACACTGAGGCTGGCAGAGCAGAGAAGTAGGAAGAAGTCAGGTCTGGGGGGACATCTTTGAGCTGCAGGTCTTGCCAAGCCTGGACCTGCCCTCCATCTGAACTTGCCTGGTGTGTGATTGTTGTTCAGACCAGTCTGAACCAGTCTCTTTAGTTTTCCTTCTAAAGCACATATCTTATCATTGTAGACCCAATGTGGAATGTTCTCCATCACCTTCAGGATACAGTGCTGCCTCCTCAGCTCAGCTTGGGGCAGAGACCCTAGCCACCCCCCACTCACTGTCTTCCCAAAACTCACTTCTCCAGGAACAAGGAGCCACACAAAGCTCCTCAAGCTTCCAGCAAGTTCACTCCTCCATGCCTTTGGGGAGGACACTCTCTGCCGCAATGCTCTCTCTCTGTTGCCAGTCCAATATATACTCTGCCTTCCAGATTCAAGGTTTCTCTGAGCTCCTCTTCCTGATCCACTGGGTGCAGGACAGTGGAGGGATTGAGAGGACAGACTGGGTTGGGCGAGTGGAGAAGACACTTCCAAGAACGGGGAGGGTATGATGAGACACAGGAAAGACAGAAACTTAATCTGATCAGAGCATTGGAGGCCCTGGATCAAGCCTTACATGAAGGCAACATTCCTTCAGACTTTAAGAAATTCTAGTGAGTTTTTACCTTTCCTATATTGCTTAGGTTATGTTTTACCACTAAAAGCATCCCATATACTTTTCCCAAATTCAAGTTTTATCATGCTTTGTCTGACAGCTTTCAAGGTCAAGGGCCAAAAGTGGTTTGGTTTTCTGTTCCCTGTATTAGAAGATACCCACTACTAATCTGTTCAAGTTAAATCAGCTTCTCACTTTTGCAAGTTTATAGATATATATATACTTCAAAAATTCTGCCAATTAACATGGGTTGTTGAAGGAAATGCTGAATTTTAGATAGTCACAAGTTTGACTCTTTCTCTTAAAGACAAAATTGAGTGCCTGCTCAGTGTGTCATATTTAAATTGCACTGAGGGCACAGAATAAAAATACTGAAATTATACTCACTTTATAAAAGTACCAAATTTTGATGTAAAATGCATAGTTTCTCAATGATCTAATATTTTCCAGCAGGATTAAGGGTTACACATCTGTTAAGGTCATGTGCTTCCTTCTTTCAGCAGGTTTCATTCCAACCACTCCCCCTCCTCCATGAGCAGTCTTTCCAGACTAATTTGCAACCTGGGCTTCGGTCACTTCACCTTAGAATTTCACTCAAAGCAGCAAAGTCCTAGCCCAGGGAAATTGTGTGAGAGGTGGGAGGTAGGTTGAGATCTGGCAGGGGAAGGGGAGGCTTTGCAGGGCCCCAATCTCCTTCCCTGGTCCTGCTGCATAAGTCACCAGCAGAGACATGCCAACCTCACATCTTGCTTGGAAACCACATGAAGAAAAAGACAAGAGCTATTCTAAGAGGCTATGATTTGGCAGTGTCACTCAACAGTTTCTTAGTTGGCTACTCCACAGCATCAGCTTCCCAGGTGCCGAAGGTGGGACTGAGGAAGGTATCTGGCCCAGCAGGCTCCCAGTACAGAGCTGCAATGATGATGGGGTCTATCTGACACAACCACTCTCTGGTCAGAGGTGAGGGAAGCACGAGAAATAAAAGAGGGATTTGGAGCTTGTGTGTCTAAAAGGGGGATGGCTGCAGGCATGGCTGGATCCAGGCAATCAACAGATGCTCTAAGCCAACACTGGCAGCTGAGGAATTTGTCAGAAAACAATGCTCTCCTTCTCTGTAGTTTTGGCAAACACTGGTGCCTTTGTTTAGCTCTCAGGGAGATGACTTGGGCCTGTCCCCCTGTGAATGGCTGTGATATTCTTGAAGTTACCAGCGCACACCCCTGCCTGAAGCGCTAGGGCTTCCCTGGTGGCTCAGATGGTAAAGTACCCACCTGCCAATGCAAGAGACACAAGAGGCATGGGTTCGATTCCTGGGTTGGGAAGATCCCCTGGAGGAGGGCGTGGCAACCCTCTCCAGTATTCTTGCCTGGAGAATTCCAGGGACAGAGGAGCCTTGCAGGCTACAGTTCACGGTGTCACAAAGAGTCAGACATGACTGAAGTGATGTAGCACTTAGCATTGGTGCCCCTCATCAGCCTGGCATGTGTTCCTTACCCTTTCCTGGCCTGTGATCATGGTGGGCAAAGGATGGCTGGGGGCTCTGCTGGCCAGGCCTGGGTCACATGGCTTGTCCCTGGTCTTCACAGGGTGTGTTCTTTTGCTGTAGCAAAGGACCAAAAAACTGGTGACTGCACAGAACATAAACGTACTGTCTCACAGTCTGGAGGCTGGAAGTTGAGTCGAGCTGCTGACAGGGCTCTTTTGATGTAGTGGGTACTGTCTCCACTAGCTATGTGTGTTAGTCTCTCAGTCATATCTGACTCGTGGTAATCCCATGAACTGTAGCCTGCCAGGCTCCTCTGTCCATGGAGTTCTCCCGGCAACAATACTGGAGTGGATAGCCATTGCCTTCTCCAGGGGATCGTCCCAACCCTAGAATCAAACCCAGGTCTCCCACATTGTAGGCAGATTCTTTACCATCTGAGCCACCAGGGACGCCCCAGCTGTGTGTGACTGAGGAACTGAAATTTTTAATTTTATTTAATTTAACTGCAGCTGGAATAGCTGCAGTAGCTAAAGTTAAATTAATTAAATTGAATTTTAAAAATTTAGTTCCTCAGTCACATGAGCATCCACATGTGTCCAAGCATCCAGTAGGCTGGTGGGCTTGCAGCCGTGGTCCTGGATTGCCCAGTGCACTCATGCCATCATCCCAAAAGTTTCTGCAGCCCAGCTGTAGCGTGGCTCACTGTCCTCGGCTAACGTGCGCCATTCCCCAGCACTGCTGTGCCGGAGCTAGAAAAAGAAGGCTTTAAAATAACTGAGGGGGGAGGACACTTCAGCAAGCGCATCTTTCCAGTGGAAAAGTAGGTCAGTCACAGCAAACAGTGTCTCCAGGGGGCGGGAGTCAGTTCCGGGAGTCAGTTCCGGGAGTCGGGGGTGGCATGAGGAGCTCAGGGCTCAGGGCTCCCTTTAGAAGTGTTGTTCCACCTTTGCTTTTAGCTCTGTCCTGGACACTTTGCTCATTTCCAAGATTCCCTGGACACTTCGCTCATCTCCAAACTGCAGAAACACCCTCAGACCCTGGTTTTTGATTCCCCACTCTGCGCTGTCTGACTTCTCCACATCCACAGGCCCTGCGTAAGTGCTCCAGTCTCTGTGATTTGGGGACATGGCCCCCTGGGGTGTCATTTATTCACAGGCTGGAGAATTAATATTCATGAGCACTGTTCATCCAAAAAACACAAAGCCACATTCTCCTGTACCCAGGGCCAGGCTGTAATCACATTCCACGTTCCCTGGGAGGGGATGCTGGATTTTAAAATATTCCAGGGCCACCCCACCCCCACCCCCTCACTCCAAGATATTGTTGCTCAAGTCCCTGGGGCCAGGATGGGCAGATTCTTGTTGACATTGAACTCTCTGCTTCCACTCCATGCAGAGAAACAACAGACACCAGGAAAGACGGGAAAGACACACAAGCGAGGCTGACTTGTATCTGTTTCCAGTAAAAATCCATGGAGAAGGCAATGGCAACCCACTCCAGTACACTTACCTAGAAAATCCCATGGATGGAGGAGCCTGGTAGGCTGCAGTCTATGGGGTCGCTAAGAGTCAGACACGACTGAGGGACTTCACTTTCACTTTTCACTTTCATGCATTAGAGAAGGAAATGGAAACCCACTCCAGTGTTCTTGTCTGGAGAATCCCAGGGATGGGGGAGCCTAGTGGGTTGCCGTCTGTGGTGTCACACAGAGTCAGACACAACTGAAGTGACTTAGCAGCAGTAGTAGCAGTAAAAATCCAAAGTTTGTACGAATACCGTGTTGAATGTTTAAATTAATCCTGCCTATGTATTTTAACTGCCCTTCTTGGCTTGGTTTGTAGTTCTTCATGCATTCATTCATTTTTTTTTAATTTACTTATTTATTTATCCTTTAGTTGAAGGATAATTGCTTTACAATTTTGCTTTGGTTTTTGCCGTACATCAACATGAATCAGCCATAGGTACACATATGTCCCCTCCCTCTGGAACCTCCCTCCGACTTCCCACTCCTTCTCACCCCTCTAGGTTGTTACAGAGCCCCAGTTTGAGTTCCCTGAGTCATACAGCAAATTCCCGCTGGCTGTCTACTTACTTATGGTAGTGAATATGTTTCCATGCTACTCTCTCCATACATCCCACCCTCTGCTTCCTCGCCACTTCCATGTCCATAAATCTGTTAATTCATTTCATAAATTTTTTTTGATTGCCTAACCTGGGCCAGGTACCAGGGACACTATAGTAAACAGGACAGGTGTGCCCGGCAACTAATAGGAACCTACTGTGTTGTATAGGGAACTCAACTCAATGCTCCATGATGGCCTATGTTGGAAAAGAATCTAGAAAGAGTGGATGTATGCATAACTGATTCACTTTGCTGTACAGCAAAAAGTCACGCAACACTGTAAATCGGCTATGTTGTTTGTTCAGTTGTTCAGTCATGTCCGACTCTTTGTGACCCCACGGACTGCTGCATGACAGACTGCACCATCTCCTAGAGTTTGCTCAAACTTATGTCCACTGAGTCGGTGATGCCATGCAACCATCTCACCCTCTGTCATCCCCTTTTCCTCCTGCCCTCAATCTTTCCCAGCATTACAGTCTTTTTCAATGAGCTGGCTCTCTGCATCAGGTGTGAAGAAATTGCTTGACTAAATTCCAGTTCCACTGATACCACCCAGAGCAGCCTCAGCTGCTGTGTCTGTCACCAGAGGTGGTGTTGACTGTCAGGTAGCCAGAATAAAGAGTGGACACAACTGATGGGGCAAAGATCCTGAGGCTGGGAAAGATTGAGGGCAGGAGGAGAAAGGGGCGATAGAGGATGAGATGGTTGAATGGCATCATTGACTCAACGTACATGAGTTTGAACAAACTCCAGGAGCTAGTGAAGGACAGGGAAGCCTGACGTGCTGCAGTCCACGCGGTCCCAAAGATTCGGACTCACTGAGCGACTGAACAACACTGATGAGGGAATAGGATCACACATCAGACTGGGCTGGATGGACTGAGTAGGGGACCCAGCATGGAGCCACAAGGCCTGGGCGGTCACAGGGTGCCAGGTGGCATACTAGGGACCCAAGTCGTTATCCCAAAGAAGGAGACAATCTTGACAGAGGTGAGAATTCTCCTCACTTGATCAATGAGCCCCTCAACATCCAGAAGAGTCATTACTGAGCCTGAAGTCTCTGAGCTGCTAAGCAGAGGAGCCCCGATCTCCCCGGATCTCTGTGCTTTCTCTTAACTCCACACTGCTGAGCAAGTGGCCCCAGGAAACAGCCCCACAACTGCTGACTTGTCTAGAATCAAATCAGCCCTTCCGCTTCTGTTGCTGTGGCATACCCAGGAGTCACGTGCTGTGGCACACCCGGGGGCAGAGTCCCGTCCTGGCCTTTACTGCCGGGCCATTTTCTCACAGTTGGCTTCATTTCATCTCCATACTCCTCTTTGCAGAAGACATTCTTGATGTGACACTCCAGTCCTCCCCCAGAGCTGCAGCCTGCATGTGGAGCCACTTTGATGTCAAAGACTTGTCAGGGGCAATGCTGTCCTTCTGTAGCACATTTCTGGAAAAGAGCTTTGATTTGTCTGTTCTCAATTCCCCGGGGACATGGACGAGTATGATGGCCAAGTTAGGACTTTGGAAACTCCCATCATGCTCAGCCAGCTGTGTACTCACTGCAAGCTTTAACTCAGCTCCAGAGCTTCAAAGGCCCAGACACAGCACAGTCTCAGTAACTGATTTGCAATGATATGTGAGTTTCTGGTGTACAGCAGTGACTCAGCTATATTCTTTTTTCATATTCTTTGTTTAATTTTTACAATGTTGTGTTGGCTTCCACCATACAACAATATGAATCACCATCTGATTGCTTTTTATAGCTTCCAGTTGGCAGTTTAGATTCTTCATCTTGTCAACTAATTTCATGACATCTTAATCGTAATTTGCCCAGATCTGTCAATATCGTTAGCCGAAATGATGAGCAGGAAGTTACCAAGTATCTGCTCTGCGCCCAGCCATGCTCCACGTGGTCCTCCCTGGGCCTTACTCAAGATCCTCCTTACTCAGTGTGGTCCTCCTTTCCATGCTGACCACAGAGGTAGAGAAAGGGGTGACAGCACCACACGGTGGTCTAGATAGAGGACGTTCAGTTGAAAGAATTATTATGCTGTGAGTTTAAAAAGTAAATGTAAGATGTAAAGAGATTTCTCTGTGGCTCCCAGGGTGGAGGGACAATGTCCAAGGAGGAACAAACTTGGGAAGGGCCACCGCAAGGCTGGTGCAGACCTCCCAGGGAAATGCAGCTGCAGCCCCGGATGGAGGAGCTGCTGGCAGGAATGGCGGGGTGGGAACTGGTCCACAGGCCCTGGGCGAGCAGGAATTCCTAGGGTGCAGGTGAATCTCCACCAGTGTTCAGGTGCACAGATCTGCAGGTGGGAGGGGCCTGCAGGTGGGAGGGGCCTTTAGTTGGGAGACTTGGGACTTGTGTGGAGGGGTTCCAGAGAGGTGACTGGAAGGCCCCTTCCTCATGTCCTGTACCTTAAACTGGCCCCCTCCAGGGGGGCATGTGAGGACATGCTCTGGGGTTCAGCCCCAGCTGTGCAGATGCTAACGGGAGCTGCGATCTGAAAGGCACATCAGGATGACCAGCACGTGGGAGGTCTGGAGGCTGCAGGGGAGGATGGGAGTGAAGCCCTCAGAGGCCTGGTTCCCACCAGCTGCCCTAAGAGCAGGCCTTTCTCTTTAACCTGAGTTTGCATTTGGCAAACCTAAGCCTCTTAATTTATGGCAAATGCCAGTCAGTCCGTTTCTAGAGGTCTGGAGAACACCTCCCAGAGACCAACATGTGGACAGAAAACCAGGGAGGAAGCCCAAGGCCAGCTGCTGTCCACGTAGCTGCTTACAGTCCAAACACTGTCCTCACTGCCCTCACCTGCCCTGACACAGCTCGCATCTGAAATGCCAGCTGCCAGTGATGTGTGAGAAGAGAAGGCAAGAAGAACCAACCATTCCCCTTGTTATCACCACCCGCTTCCCCAGCTCTTTCAGGTTCCTAAGGCTGCTGTGACAAAGCCCATCCACCAGGTAACAAGCAGCACAAGTGTATTGTCCCTGGTTCTGGAGGCCAGATGTCAGAAATCATGGAGTCACAGACACGGTCCCTCCTGTGGGATCTTACCGAGTCTCTGTCCCAGGCCTCCCGCCCTGGCCGGTGTCTCCTAGTGTGCCAGAAACTTTGACTCGCCTTGTAATATGTGCTTGGTTGCTCAGCCATGTGCAACTCTTTGCAAGCCCATGGACTGAAGCCCACCAGGCTCCTCTGTCCATGGGAATTTTCCAGGCAAGAATACTACAGTGAAGTTGTCATGTCCTCCTCCAGGGGATCTTCCCAACTCAGGGATTAAACCCAGGTCTCCCACATTGCAGGTGGATTCTTTACCATCTGGACCGCCAGGGAAGCCCTTGCCTTGTAATGCGTTCCCCCTAATCTCTGCCTTCACGCTTACTGGTCTTCTTGTGTTCTTGTTTATGTCCAAAGTTCTCCTTTTTATAAGGAAATCAGTCATACTGAATTAAGTGCCCACCTTCCTCCAATATGACTTTATCTTAACTGATTCTGTCTGCAGCCACCCAGAGTCACATTCTGGGAACTGGTGATTAGGTCTTTAAGCTATGAATTTGGAGGGACTCAGTTGAACCCAACCTCTTGCCCTCCTCAGGCTACTCCCTCGTGGGCAGCAATGAGGATGAAGCCGGTGTGGGGCTTGGGGTGATCTCAGTGGAGGAGAGCGGGGGCCAGGGCTGGGCAGGGCTACAGGACTCCATCTAAGAGCTCTTCTTTATTAAATTGCTTATTTTTATTTGGAGGATAATTGCTATACAATATTGTGTTTGTTTCTCCCATATGTCAACATGAATCAGTCATAGGTATATGTATGTCCCTCCCTCACGAATATAAACACATGAAAAAAGATGCTCAACATCACTCCTTATTAGAGAAATGCAAATCAAAACTACAATCAGGTATCAACTCGCATGTGTCAGAACGGCCATCATCAAAAAAATCTATAAACAATAAATACTGGTGAGAGTATGGAGTAAAGGGGAGCCCCTTGCACTGTTAGTGGGAATGCAAATTGATACAGCGCCTATGGAGAACAGTACGGAGGTTCCTTAAAAAACTATGAATAAAATTACCATATGACTCAACAATCCCACTAAGAGCTCTTGTGTCTCCCTTCATCCCTTCCCTCCATCGTCATCCTTTTTGGATCACATTTTCTCCTGTCCCAAGTGTCCCCTGCTGAGCTGACCTGCTGACTTTCCATCCCATCTTTCAGGTTTGCCTCGCCAGCTAGAGGTCACCTGTTTCCTACCAGATCCATCCCTGCCTCATGGCTTCAGGTTTCTGGTTTCCCAGCCCCAGCGGCCTGGCCAGCTCCCAACTGTGCTGCCCTCCAGAAAAGTGTAGGCCAGGGTTTCCCTGGGGGCAGGGCTGAATCTCACTAAGTCTGAGATTGTCACTGTTGTTTAGTCGCTAAGTCATATCCAATGCTTTGGCGGCCTTATGAAATGTGGTCTGCCAGGCTCCTCTGTCCATGGGATTTTCCAGGCAAGATAACAGAGTGAGTTGCCATTTCCTCCTCCAGAGGATCTTCCTGACCCAGGAATTGAACTCACATCTCTTGCATTGGCAGGCAGATTCTTTAGCACTGAGCCACATGGGAAACCCTGAGCTAGTGGGATGGTGCAGTTACTGATGTTCATATGAGCATCTGAGTCTCAGAAGAAAGGAGCCTTTGGCAGTAAGTGAGTTCTTGTGTTAGAAATACTCCCATCAACAAGTTTTCAAAAATCTATAACTGGCTTCAGTTACCCAGGGAAAACCTCTCAGCTGGAATATCATGGTGTCATGAAAATCCTTTGTAAAGGGAGAAGAACTGAGTTAGCTGTTATTATTATTATTTTCAAGAAAGAAGTTGTAATAACCTGTTTATACACCAGATGGCAGAGTTGATTTTCCTTTGGCTTTTAAAAACCATTCCAAAATAAAGAGTTGGCCTCTTTCAGGTGGATACAACTTGATTTACACCTTTCCATGCAAGGACATCGAACACTACATTTCCTTTATTCTGAGCCTTTTCTTGCAGAAGTAGAATTCCCAGCCATCTGAAGGGTGTGATTTGGGCAGCTGCTGCTGCTGCTGCTAAGTCGCTTCAGTCGTGTCCAACTCTGTGCAGCCCCACAGATGGCAGCCCACCAGGCTTCCCCATCCCTGGGATTCTCCAGGCAAGAACACTGGGGTGGGTTGCCATTTCCCTCTCCAATGCATGGAAGTGAAAGTGAAGTCGCTCAGTCGTGTCCGACTCTAGAGACCCCATGGACTGCAGCCTACCAGGTTCCTCCGTCCATGTGATTTGGGCTAGTTCATACCTATTTTGTCAAAGGAATAAGTGTTTGACTTATCGACTGACACAATTTTTCATGTGGTTTAAAAAAATTTTTTGCATGCAATTATACAACCATAAAGAAGGCTGAGTGCTGAAGAATTGATACTTTCAGATTGTAGCACTGGAGAAGACTCTTGAGAGTAGCTTGGACAGCAAGGAGATCAAATCAGTTAGTTGTAAAGAAAACCAACCCTAAATATTCACTGGAAGGACTGATGCTGAAGCTGACAGTCCAATACTTTGGCTACCTGATACGAAGAGCTGACTCAGTGGAAAGGACCCTGATGCTGGGAAAAATTGAAGGCAAAAGGAGGAGGGGGTGGCAGAGGATGAGATAGTTTGATGGCATCATCGACTCAATGGACATGAACTTGAGCAAACTTTGGGAGATGGTGGAAGACAGAGGAACCTGATGTGCTGCAGTTCATGGGGTTGCAGAGTCCAATACGACTTAGCAACTGAACAACAACATGCAACCTACTAGCTGATCATTCTGATAGTTTATAGAACCTCGACTATTCAGTTTCCCAAATGCATTTATCAGCTGCGCCACGTGGCTCATGGGTTCTTAGCTCTTAAACCAAAGATTGAACCCAGGCCCTTGGCAGTCCTAACCATTGGACCACCAGGGAATTCCCCCTCAAATGCATTTTTGAAAAATATATGTCTGATACTCTTAATATTTATAAGGAACTATTAATAATCTGCACTGTTGTTCCTTCTTTTGCATGTTATTTATCCTCTTCATTTTATTTTTTCCCTATTAAACTCAGAGTAAAAACTAAACTATGAAGAAAGAAATTATTTTTTAACTCCTAGTAGAATAAACATTCAACATGCCTGAGATCGTAAAATAGAGCTTCTCTCTGGTTCCAGCAACAAATGACTATTTAGCAGACACAAGTATCCATGCAGACTGTGCTACCATACACGTTTCAGAACTTAGCCCTGGACTCCAACAGTGTGATTATAACCAAAATGTGAGACTATGAAATGTCTTCATTCATGTGTCGACTGTTGGCATTTATATTGTTTGTGTATGTATCGTCTTAGCACTGCTCTATGCTAGAAGCATGGAGGTTAATTTGCTGTCTTGCTTTCCCTGGAATGCTGGGCTGTAACCCCTCATACGTGCTCAACAGCGCTGTGGTGTGGATGGACGCCCAGACAGGCAGCAAGAGGATGGAAGCCACGTCTACTGATATACGTTCCCCAAATGCTTACGTTTTATCCCAAATACTCCACAGTTCCATTCCTCTTTATCCCACATCCTGGATGAAGTCATTTAAACCCAGATCTCTGCGCTTAGCCCACGATCAGAACTAAGAATGTTATAATAATAATGCCTTTCTGGTCTCTTCTTTTCTTTGGTCTATGTTGAGAGCCCTTGGGAACACTGAGACTTAGGGTTTATTTTCTATGAAATGAACACGATAGTGCTGTGTCTCTGTGTTACGGAAGAACAGCTGAAAATCTGATCTCACCAAACACTGGAACTGACTTGGCTAAAACAAGCCCAAAATATACCTGTGGGACAACTGTCTCTGACTCTGCACGAGCGTTAAACTTGCTAATTTTTCTAACATCAAGTTCTTTACAATCAGTCGAGAAAAGATTTTTATTTAAAGACAAGCTAAAAAACAGTGATGATGGATACTTTGAGAGCTGGACATCTTCCAGGAGGTAACGTGGTGGGGCGGAACGTGTTCATTTTTCCCGTGACATTTTAACTAAGCAATTATTTGCAGTTAATATGAACATCCACATTGGATGAGGGTTTGTTTTGTTTTTTAATAGTTATGAAGAAAGGAAACCAAGAGTCTATGAAAGGCAAAGGTTAAATTGGATTTCTCTTCAGAGAGTGTAATGTCAATAAGAGCCAACCTTATTGGGCTTTGGGCTTCCCTCATGGCTCAGCTGGTAAAGAATCTGCCTGCCATGCAGGAGACCTGGGTTCGGTTCCTTAGTTGGGAAGATCCTCTGGAGAAGGGGAAATCTACCCACTCCAGTATTCTGGCCTGGAGAATTCCGTTAACTGTATAGTCCATGCGATTGCAAAGAGTCAGACACAACTTTCACTTTCAACCTTATTGGGAGTTTCCTGGTGATCCAGTGGTCTTAACTCCATGCACTCAATGCTGGGAGTGTGGGTTCCATCCCTAGTTAAGAAACTAAGATCCTACATGCCACATGATGCAACCAAAAAGTAAAAAATAATAGAAGAGCAAAGGTTTGGGCTTCCCAGGTGGCACTAGTGGTTAAGAACCCACTTTCCCTGGTTTAGGAATATCCACTGGAGGGAGGAATTGTTGCTGGGAGATTCCCACGGACAGAGGAGCCTGGCAGGCTACAGTCCATGGGGTCGCAAAAGAGTCTGACACTCCTGAGTGACTGAGCACAGCACACAGAAACATGGGAAATGGGGGAGGTGCTAATTTCAACTAAAAATGTCCCCTGGAAACCAGATCCACGGCAGCTGAATGTGTTTGTATATGTCACATCTGACAATGGCCAGCCCCTCGGGAGCAGACATGACAGAGGCAGCTGGAGAAGACTTGATCCTGGGTTTACTGGTGTGAGGAAGACCCAAATCAGCTGCATCCTGAGGCCAGATGCAGGCTGGAAGCCAGCTTGGTAAGGGAAACCCAAGAAAGTCAGCGGGATTTCACAGCAGGGCTCCAGGCCCCAGCACGAGGCCGGCCCCACCTATGGGGGTGGCAGGAGGAGGGCCGACTTCCACATCGCATCTATGGGAGGTCAGGCTGTCATCGCCTGGGGGCAGCCCTGAAGAAGTCCTGCCACGTTCTTCTGTGACGTGAGTAGCTGGGATTATCTGAATGTCAGTGGAAAAATGGACTTCAGCTTTTATAGTTTGGTGTCTTCATGGGCCTCATTAGATGGGCAAATGTACTCTAGAGAAGCCTTACTGAAGAGGGAAGCCAAGACGGTGGAGGAGCAGGTGGACGCAGAGTACATCTCTCTGCACAGATACATCAGGAACACACTTTCAGACACAGAAGTGCTTGCAGATCACCAGCTGAGAGCAGGCAGGGGTACCTGACCACAGGAAAAGAATACGTAGACCCATGCAAAATTGGGTAGGACAAAGGAACTGGGGGAAAACAGGAGTGTTAGTAGGACTGGACCTGCCCTCAGCGGGTGGGGGTGTTAGGCCCCAGAAAGGCCTATTCTCGGGAAACGTCGCTTCACAGATCACCGAGACTTGAATTCGATGCAAAAAGCAAGAGGGTTTANTTCCATCACTTCCACTAGCTTTGTTTGTAGTGATGCTTTCTAAGGCCCACTTGACTTCACATTCCAGAAGAGCTAGCACCTATCCTTCTAAAACTCTCAAAAAATTGCAGAGGAAGGAACACTTCCAAACTCATTCTATGAGGCTACCATCACCCTGATATCAAAACCAGACAAAGATAGCACACACAAAAAAGAACACTACAGGCCAATATCACTGATGAACATAGATACAAATATCCTCAACAAAATTGAGGGAAACACAATTCAACAACATATTAAAAAGCCCATACACCATGATCAGGTCAAGTTTATTCCAGGGATGCAAAGATTCTTCAATATATGCAAATCAATCAATGTGGTATACCATGTCAACAAATTGAAAGATAAAAACCAAATGATACTCTCAATAGATGTAGAAAATTTGACAAAATTCAGCACACATGTATGATTAAAACTCTTAAAAAAAAATGGGCACAGAAGGAACCTACCTCAACATAGTAAAGGCCATAGATGATAAGCCTCCAGGAAACATTATATTCTCAAAAACTGAAAGCATTCCCCCTAAACTCCAGAACAAGACAAGGATGTCCACTCCAACCATTATTATTCAACATAGTTTTGGAAGTCTTATCGGAGAACAAATCAGAGAAGCAATCAGAGAAGAAAAAGAAATGAAAGGAATCCAGATTGGAAAAGAAGGAGTAAAGCTCTCACTGTTGGAAGATAACATAACGCTATACATAGATACTATCAGAAAATTACTAGAGCTAATCAGTGAATTTAGAAAAATTGTAGGATACAAAATCAAAATTCCTATACACTACCAGTGAAAACTCAGNATTACTTTACTAGCATGTGAGATGAGTGCAATTGTGTGGTAGTTTGAGCATTTTTTGGCATTGGCTTTCTTTGGGATTGGATGAAAACTGACCTTTTCCAGTCCTGTGGCCACTGCTGAGTTTTCCAAAATTTCTGTCATATTGAGTGCAGCACTTTCGCAGCATCATCTTTTAGGATTTGAAATAGCTCAACTGGAATTCCATCACTTCCACTAGCTTTGTTTGTAGTGATGCTTTCTAAGGCCCACTTGACTTCACATTCCAGAAGAGCTAGCACCTATCCTTCTAAAACTCTCAAAAAATTGCAGAGGAAGGAACACTTCCAAACTCATTCTATGAGGCTACCATCACCCTGATATCAAAACCAGACAAAGATAGCACACACAAAAAAGAACACTACAGGCCAATATCACTGATGAACATTGATACAAATATCCTCAACAAAATTGTAGGAAACACAATTCAACAACATATTAAAAAGCCCATACACCATGATCAGGTCAAGTTTATTCCAGGGATGCAAAGATTCTTCAATATATGCAAATCAATCAATGTGGTATACCATGTCAACAAATTGAAAGATAAAAACCAAATGATACTCTCAATAGATGTAGAAAATTTGACAAAATTCAGCACACATGTATGATTAAAACTCTTAAAAAAAAATGGGCACAGAAGGAACCTACCTCAACATAGTAAAGGCCATAGATGATAAGCCTCCAGGAAACATTATATTCTCAAAAACTGAAAGCATTCCCCCTAAACTCCAGAACAAGACAAGGATGTCCACTCCAACCATTATTATTCAACATAGTTTTGGAAGTCTTATCGGAGAACAAATCAGAGAAGCAATCAGAGAAGAAAAAGAAATGAAAGGAATCCAGATTGGAAAAGAAGGAGTAAAGCTCTCACTGTTGGAAGATAACATAACGCTATACATAGATACTATCAGAAAATTACTAGAGCTAATCAGTGAATTTAGAAAAATTGTAGGATACAAAATCAAAATTCCTATACACTACCAGTGAAAACTCAGAAAGAGAAATTAAGGAATCAATCCCATTCACCATTGCAACAAAAAGAATAAAATATCTAGAAATAAACCTACCTAAGGAGACAAAAGAACTGTATACAGAAAATTATAAGACACTGATGAAAGAAATCAAAGATGATATAAAAAGACGAAGAGATAGTCCATGTTCCTTGGTAGGCAGAATCAATATTGTGAAAATGACTATACTACAAAATGCAATCTACAGATTCAATGCCATCCCTATCAAATTGCCAATGGGATTTTTCCCAGAACTAGAAGAAAAAATTTGACAATTCATATATAAACATAAAGGACCCTGAATAGCCAAAGCCGTCTTGAGGAAGAAGAATGGAGCTGGAGGAATCAACCTTCCTGACTTCAGATTATACTGCAAAGCTACAGTCATCAAGACAGTATGGTACCTGCACACACACACACACACACAAAAAAACAGAAATATAGACCAATGGAACATGATAGAAAGCCCAGAAATATATCCATGCTCCTACAGGTACCTTGTTTTTGACAAAGGAGGCAAGAATATACAATGGTTGCAAAGACAGACTCTTCAATAAGTGGTGCTGGGAAAACTGGACAGCTATGTGTAAAAGAATGAAATTAGAACACTTTTTGAGGTAAACTAAAAAATGGATTGAAGACCTAAATGTAAGACCAGAAAGTATAAAACTTTTAGAGGAGAACATAGGCAGAACACTTGATGACATAGATCAAAGCAAGATCCTCTGTGACCTGCCTCCTAGAGTAATGCAAATAAAATCAAAAGTAAACAAGTGGGACTTAAACTTAAAAGCTTTTGTACAGCAAAGGAAACTACAAACAAGGTGAAAAGACAACCCTCAGAATGGGAGAAAATAATAGCAAATGAAGCAACTGACAAAGGATTAATTTCCAAAATGTGTAAGCAGCTCATACAACTCAATAGCAGAAAAACAAACAACCCAATCAAAAAGTGGGCAGATGATCTAAACAGACATTTCCCCAAAGAAGACATACATATGGTTAATGAACACATGAAGAGATGCTCAACATCACTCATTATTAGAGAAATGTAAATCAAAACTACAATGAGATATCACCTCACACTGGTCAGAATGGCCATCATCAAAATGTCTAAAAACAGTATATGCTGGAGAGGGTGTGGAGAAAAGGGAACCCTCTAGCACTGTTGGTGGGAATGTAAACTGATCCAGCCACTATGGAAGATGGTATGGAGATTCCTTAAAAAACTAGGAATAAAACCACCATATGACCCAGCAATCCCACTCCTAGGCATACACCCTGAGGAAACAAAAATTTAAAAAGACACATATAACCCAATGTTCATTGCAGCACCATTTACAATAGCTAGAACATGGAAGCAACCTAGATGTCCATTGACAGATGAATGGATAAAGAAGTTGTGGTACATACACAATGGAATATTATTCAGCCATAAAAAGGAATGCATTTGAATCAGTTCTGATGAGGTAGATTAGCCTAGAGCCTATTATACAGAATGAAGTAAGTTAGAAATAGAAGGATAAATATTATATACTAGCATATATATCAGAGAAGGCAATGGCACCCCACTCCAGTACCCTTGCCTGGAAAATCCCATGGATGGTGGAGCCCGATAGGCTGCAGTCCATGGGGTCACTAACAGTCGATCACAACTGAGCGACTTCCCTTTCACTTTTCACTTTCATACACTGGAGAAGGAAATGGCAACCCACTCCAGTGTTCTTGCCTGGAGAATCCCAGGGACAGGGGAGCCTGGTGGGCTTCTGTCTATGGGGCCACAAAGAGTCAGACATGACTGAAGCGACTTAGCAGCAGCAGCAGCAGCAGCATATATATATGGAATCTAGAAAGATGATATTGATGAATTTATTTGCAAGGCAGTAATGTAGCTAAGTTGGTAAAGAATCTGCCTGCAGTGCAAGAGACCTGGGTTTAATCCCTGGGGCAGGAAGATCCTCTGGAGAAGTAAATGGCAACCCACTCTTGCCTGGAGAATCCCAGGGACAGAGGAGCTTGGCAGGCTACAGTCCATGGAGTCGCATGAGTTGGACATGGCTTAGTGACTAAACCAACAACAATCAACCACCAGTGGAGAAACAGACATGGAGAACAGACTTATGGACATGAGGAGAGGGGAGGAGAGGGTTAAATAAATGGAGAGAGTAACATGGAAGCTTACATTACCATACGTAAAATAGATAACCAATGGGAAATTGCTGTATATCTCAGGGAACTGAAATAGGAGCTCTGTATCAACCTAGAGGGATGGAATGGGGAGGGAGATGGGATGGAGGTGATTGATGTTGACATTCATAAGTCTGACAGAAAGCAATGAAATTCTATAAAGCAATTATCCTTCAGTTAAATATAAATAAAGAAGCAAAAAAGAAACCCCTCTGCCAACCTTCCCTATATCTCAGCACAGTGGGAAGTGAGCAGAGCATTGAAGTCCTTGATATTTAGAGTTTGGACTCTAAAAAAATGACCATTCCAACTGGGTCTGCTTTGCAAAAGGTCCAAAGGAGGAGATGTTTATCTGACTATTCCTTACAGAGACTACTTGATATAAGAAGTACCTTAAAGATTCACATTAGATAATGTGAGATGTGGTAAGGAAATGGGAAAGTTGCAGAGGTTTTCATTTAGTTCAGGCACCATCCTTCCAGACCCACATGCTCTAGTGTTTAGGTCAAATTTTACGTGTCTTACTCATGTGTCACAGCAGTTCAACAGACGATGACCGAGTGGGACCAGCTGCATGGTGCTCATGTCACTGAATTGCTGAAATATGTCAAGGAAACCACAGCCTTGTTTGACTGACAGCAAAAATCTCTTGAAACAAGGCACAGTGTATGTGTTTGAATTCCAGAAAGTATGCCTCAGGACTTGCCTGGTGGCGCAGTGGATAAGACTCTGCCTCCCAATGCAGGAGACAAGAGTTCAATCCCTGGTCTGGGAAGATTTCACATGTGGTATGCAGAGCAACTAAGTCCATGTGCTGTGACTACTGAACCCACCTGCTACAGCTACTGAAGCCCACACTCCCATGCCCATGAGCCACAACAGGAAAAGCCACCGCCATGAGAAGCTGGAGCACCACCGCTAGAGAGTAGCCCTTGCTTGCTGCAGCTAGAGAAAGCCCCCACAGCAGCAAAGACCCAGCACAGCCAAAATAAATACATAAAAATTTTAAAATAGATTAAAACAAAGAAAGTATACCTCTTGGAAAGTGTTCCATGAGCAAGGTCCCATGTACCACAGGATGAAGATAAAGATGTATGTGTGTCAGGAAGCAAGCATTTAAAGATGCACAGAGCAGTAGATAATCTTGGAGGCCTGCAAGTGGAGGAGAGTAGAGGAGGGGTCCTTTGGCTTGGCCGGTGGGATCTTGGAGAAAGGTGGATCTCCATGACTTGTTGCTTCTTCCTCTCATTTCCCTCCTCTCTTCCTTATCATTGTTTTTTCATGATGCTCTCCTTCTCAGCATGTGAGGTTTGTATTCCACTAACTAGAGTCATCACTGAATTAGCATCTTGATTATAGATGCTAACATAAGTACTGGGACTACTATAGGAACATTCACATACAACTTATAAAAGAAACAAAGCCCTTCTTTCTCTACAGATAAGGTCTTTCTTTTCTCAACCTTATGAAAAAGTAAAAATATTATAAGCATTCTACTGCCTTTACACAATAATGTGAAAGTCGCTCAGTTGTGTCTGACTCTTTGTGACCCAGTGGACTATACAGTCCAGTGGAATTCTCCAGGCAATTCTACTGGAGTGGATAGCCATTCCCTTTTCAGGGGATCTTTCCAACCCAGGAATTGAACCAGATTGCAGGCAGATTCTTTACCAGCTGAGCTACCAGGGAAGCCCAATAAGAAATAAAGATTTTGTTACTGTTGTTTGTTTTTCTAAATACCTGTATCACAATTATTTCAAGGAGACTCATTAAAGGTTAATGGGAAAACAGACTCATCAAGAAAAGAGGCTCTCACAGAAGTGGGGAATCTGACCTCAGTATACCAGCAAGGGACTGGTTCAGACTGTTTTGTTTTGTTAGAATATATGTCAGGTTGTCATCAACTGAAAGTGCTAATTGGTTCAGTTTCAATGCTCTTACATGGTGCTTTCATCCAACACCAAGACAAGGACAATTATTTAGAATTTTGTTAGTGCATTTTCCTTACAAAGAATCCATGTGATTGTGCTTTTTTGCTCTCCACCTTTAAGGACAAATGTTTTGTCATGAGCCTCACCAACCTGATCACATAAAATCCAAATCAGAATTTGAGCAGGAGGAAGAACATGCCTAAAGGAAATCTTAACATGTTGCTTTCTGGAGAATAGAGGTTGTGACAGATCCCACATCACAGGAAGTGGTAGACCTCACTAAGGTGCATACACTGGGGCAAGAAGTGGATGTAATTCTTAGAGCTTTGCATGTGTGTACACATGTGATCGATAAATATGCCCTGAGATTTCATACTCAAAATAGATACATCTCCACAGACACATCAAAACTACACCGAAAATTATCATCACGAAGGCCAATTAAGAGAAAGATAGAAGCATTAACGGAACCAATCCTATAGTACAAGAAAATCTCTACATAGATTGGTTTTAAAATATAAATAAGGTAAGTAGGGACCAACAGAAAATTACCATGAATCTTTTTGAGTAGGCAGACTGAAGTCCAGTATGAAATGACTTGGAAAAATGTTGAGAGTAGTGAAAATATTGCTTGATGTTGTTATAACATCTGTGTACCTTTCACTCACTTAACTTCTCAGAGCTTTGGTTTTCCTTCCCAAAAAAATAGTGCTAATAATAATAACAACCTACCCCATAGAATGTCCCAGACACTAAGAACTAAGCTTAACATACATTGGGTTGGCCAAAAAGTTTTTTTGTGTTTTAACATAACATCTTATGGGGGGGGAAAAGTTGCCAACCCAGTAAAAAGGATTCCGCCACAGGCAGCTGTTACTGGCATTCTAAGGCAAAAGGAAAAGGGGTGGCAGAGGATGAGATGGTGAGGTAGTTTGAGCAAACTACGTGAGACGGTGGAGAGCTCTGATAAAACATGGTCTCTATGAGAAGGGAACGGCAAACCACTTCAGTATTCTTGCCTTGAGAACCCCATGAACAGTATGAAAAAGCAAAAAATAGGACACTGAAAGATGAACTCCCCAGACTGGTAGGTGCCCAACATGCTACCTGAGAAGAGTAGAGAAATTACTCCAGAAAGAATGAGATGGAGCCAAAGTGAAAACAACACCCAGTTGTGCATGTGACTAGTGATGAAAATAAAGTTCAGTGCTGTAAAGAGCAATATTCCATAGGAACCTGGAGTGTTAGGTCCATGAATCAAGGTAAATTAGAAGTGGTCATACAGGAGATGGCAAGAGTGAACATCGACATTTTAGGATTCAGTGAACTAAAATGGACTGGAAAGGGCAAAATTAACTCAGGAGACCATTGTATATACTATGGTGGGCAAGAATCCCTTAGAAGAAATGGAGTAGCCATCATAGTCAACAAAAGAGTCCAAAATGCAGTATTTGGGTACAATCTCAGAAACAACAGAATGATCTCTGTTCCTTTCCAAGGCAAACCATTCAATATCACAGTTATCCAAGTCTATGCCCCAACCACTAATGCCAAAGAAGCTGAAGCTGAGCAGTTCTATGAAGACCTACAACACCTTCCAGAACTAACACCCAAAAAAGATGGCCTTTTCATCTTAGGGGACTGGAATGCAAAAGAAGGAAGTCAAGAGATACCTAGAGTAATAGGCAAATTTGGCCTTGGAATACAAAATGAAGCATGGCAAAGGATAACAGTTTTGCCAAGAGAACACACTGGTCATAGCAAACAACCTCTTCCAACAACACAAGAGACAACTCTATACATGGACATCACCAGATGGCCAACACTGAAATCAAATTAATTATATTCTTTGCAACCAAATGGAGAAGTTCTATATAGTCAGCAAAAAGAAGACTGGGAGCCGACTGTGGCTCAGATCATAAAATCCTTATTGCTAAATTCAGACTTAAATTGAAGAAAGTAGGGAAAACCACTAGACCGTTCAGGTATGACCTAAATCAAATCTCTTATGATTATATAGTGGAAATGACAAATAGATTCAAGGCATTAGATCTGATAGACAGAGTGCTTGAAGAACTATGGACAGAGGTTTGTGACTTTGTACAGGAGGCAGAGATCAAGACCAACCCCAAGAGAAAGAAATGCAAAAAGGCAAAATGTCTGACGAGGACTTACAAATGCTGAGAAAAAAAGACAAACTGAAGGCAAAGGAGAAAAGGAAAGATATACACATCTGAATGCCGAATTCCAAAGAATAGCAAGGAGAGATAAGAAAGCCTTCCTCAGTGATCAATGCAAAGAAATAGAGGACTACAATAGAATGAGAAAGACTAGGAATCTCTTCAAGAAAATCAGAGATACCAAGGGGATATTTCTTGCACAAATGGGCACAATAAAGGACAGAAATGGTATGGACCTAACAAAAGCAGAAGATATTAAGAAAAGGTGGCAAGAATACACCCAGGAACTATACAAAAAATATCTTCATGACCTAGATAACTATGATGGTGTGATCACTTACCTAGAGCACTACAGACTGGAATGCAAAGTCAAGTGGGCCTTAGGAAGCATCACTACAAACAAAGCTAGTGGTGGTGATGGAATTCCAGTTGAGCTATTTCAAATCCTAAAAGATAATGCTGTGAAAGTCCTATACTCAATGTGCCAGCAAATTTGGAAAACTCAGCAGTGGCCACAGGATTGGAAAAGCCAATTTTCATTTCAAACCCAAAGAAGGGCAATGCCAAAAAATGTTCAAACTACAACACAAGTGTACTCATCTCACACACTAGCAAAGTAGTACTCAAAATTCTCCAAGCAAAGCTTCAACAGCACATGAACTGTGAACTTCCAGGTGTTCAATCTGGATTTAGAAAAATCAGAAAAACCAGAGATCAAATTGCCAACAACAGCCAGATTATCAAAAAAGCAAGAGAATTAAAGAAAAACATCTGCTTTATTGACTACACCAAAGCCTTTGACTGTGTGGATCACAAGAAACTGTGGAAAATTCTGAAAGAGATGAGAATACCAAACCACTTAATCTGCCTCCTGAGAAATCTGTATGCAAGTCAAGAAGGAACAGTTAGAACCAGGCATAGAACAGCAGACTGGTTCCAAATTGGGCAAGAAGTATGCCAAGGCTGTACATTGTCACCCTACTTATTTAACTTCTAGCAGAGTACATCATGTGAAATGCTTGGATGGATGAAGCACAAGCTGGAATCAAGATTTCCAGGAGAAATATCAATAACCTCAGATATCCAGATGACACCACCCTTATGGCAAAAAGTGAAGAAGAACTAAAGAGCCTCTTGATGAAAGTGAAAGAGAATGAAAAACCTGGTTTAAAACTTAACATTCAGAAAACTAAGATCATGGCATCCAGTTCCATCACTTCATGGCAAGTAGATGGGGGAACAATGGAAGCAGTGACAGACTATTTTTCGGGCTCCAAAATCACTGCAGATGGTGACTGCAGCCATGAAATTAAAAGACACTTGATCCTTGGAAGAAAAGTTACCAACCTAGACAGCATATTAAGAAGCAGGGACATTACTTTGCCAACAAAGGTCCTTCTAGTCAAGGCTATGGTTTTTCCAGTAGTCATGTATGGATGTGAGAGTTGGACTATAAAGAAAGCTGAGTGCCAAAGAATTGATGCTTTTGATCTGTGGTATTGGAGAAAACTCTTGAGAGTCCCTCAGAGAGCAAGGAGATCAAATTAATCAATCCCAAAGGAAATCAGTCCTGAATATTCATTGGAAGGACTGATGCTGAAGCTCCAATACTTTGGCCACCTGATGCGAAGAACTGACTCATTTGAAAAGACCCTGATGCTAGGAAAGATTAAAGGCAGGAGGAGAAGGGGACAACAGAGGATGAGATAGTTGGATGGCATCACCGACTCAATGGACATGAGTTTGAGTAAATTCCAGGAATTGGCAATGAAACTCCTGGAACCTGCTGTGTAAAGACACTCCTCAGTTCAGTTTAGTCGCTCAGTCATGTCCAACTCTTCACGACCCCATGGACCACAAAAGGCCTCCTTGTCCATCAACAACTCCCAGAGTCTACTCAAACCCATTTCCACTGAGTCTGTGATGCCATCCAACCATCTCATACTCTGTTGTCCCCTTCTCCTCCTACCTTCAATCTTTCCTAGCATCAGGGTCTTTCCCAATGAGTCAGCTCTTTGCATCAGGTGGCCAAAGTATTGGAGTTTCAGCTTCAACATCAGTCCTTCCAATGAACACTCATAATTGATCTCCTTTAGGATAGACTGGTTGGATCTCCTTGCAGTCCAAGGGACTCTCAAGAGTCTTCTCCAACACTACAGTTCAAAAGCATCAATTCTTCGGCACTCAGCTTTCTTTATAGTCCAACTCTCACATCCATACAGGACTACTGGAAAAACTATAGCCTTGATGAGATGGACATTTGTTGGTAAAGTAATGTCTCTGCTTTCTAATATGCTGTCTAGGTTGGTCATAACTTTCCTTCCAAGGAGTAAGCGTCTTTTAAATTCATGGCTGCAGTCACCATCTACAGTGATTTTTGAGCCCCCAAAAATAAAGTCCACCACTGTTTCCCCATCTATTTGCGATGAAGTGATGGGACCGGATGCCATGATCTTAGTTTTCTTAAGACACTCCTAGGACACAATATACCAGTCCATGAGAAAGGAGAGCAGGGATGAATGTTCTCGAATGTTGACTGCCATACATGTTGCTACCCTGATTAGGTGAAATGGTATGTCATATGACTCTCAGCAAGATATGACAAGCAGCCTGTTCCTTTTAGAAAATGCAAAAACTAGATGACAGCTGTTGTAATAAAGAGAAAAGTGATCTAGTGTGCTTTTCTGGCAGATTGAGGCTGTAATTATCCAGCTTCCCCAGGTGGAAAATACAGCTTTTATCATAAGGGCCCTATTACCATCTTCAAAAGCAAGTTTCCTGGCTATTGCAGGGTTGTCTAAAGACACACCTAGAACCCACTCTGCCATTCCCTGAGAACAGATGTCATTGGAGACTGTTCTGTGAGTGTTGACTGCCATACATGTTGTTACTCTGATGACAAGAAACTGTTTTGTCAGATGACTTCCCTGCAAGAAGTTGGAAGCATCCTTTTTATTTTAGAAAACTCAAAATCATGAAAACTGTTGTAATTACAGAAGAGAAAAAATGAACCAGTGTGTTTTTCTGGCATGTGTAAGTTTGCAACTATGCAGCTTTCACTGGGTGAAACCACTTCTTTTGCCATTAGTCCCATTCCCAGGTTCAGAAAATCATATTTCCCTGCAGTTTCAGACCTGTATAAAGACATTCCTATGACACATTGAATCATTCCATGAAAATAGATGTCAGGGGAGAGTGTTTTGTGAATCTTGTTTACCACACCAGTTGTTTCTCTGATTATGTGAAACTGTATGTCAGATGACTTCCCAGTAAAACATGCCAAGCAGATTGTTGAGCTTGTTGCTTTAAGAAAACTTAAAACTTGACCAGAGCTGTTCTTGCAATAAAGAGAAAAATGAACCAGTGTGTTTTTCAGGCAAGTCTGAGGCTCCAATATTCCAGCTTCCACAGGTGCAAAATAAAGCTTTCACCATAAGGGCCAATACCCATAACAGCTACTTCTTTAGGACAAAATACAGTAGTCAAAAGTCTCTCATTCTCTGTGTTGCTGTAATGAAGAAATAAAAGAACCAGACTGTTTTTCAAGGTAGGCCTCAACTATCCAGCTTCCACAGGCAAAATACTGCTTTTGCCATCTAACCTCATGATCTAAGCTCAATAAAGCAACTTTCTCTGCAATTTCTTAGCAGTGTAAAACGACACACCTAGAAGACACTGCACCCTTTCATGAGTAAAGATGTCTAGGGAGAGTGTTTTGTGAGTATTGACTGCCATATCTGTTATTATCCTTATCAGGCAAAACTGTACTATCTGATAACTTCCGAGAAAATAGTGGAAAGCAGCCTGTTTCAGAAAACTCACTTAATTGACCAAATTTTTAGCTTTAATGAAGAGATAAATGAAACAGAGTGTTCTTCGGGATGTCCGAGGTTGCAAATTTCTTGCTTTCCCAGGGAGGAAAAAAAAAAACAAACTTTTGCCATCAAGCACAGTACTCAGGATCACAAAAGTGACCTTCCTGAAGTTTCCAAGCAGTGTCAAAGACACACTTAGGACACACTGCTCACTTCCGTGAGAAGAGATGTTTCAGGAGAGTGTTCTTTGAGTGTTGACTGCCGTACCTGTTGTTACCCTGATTAGGCCAAAAAACTGTGATGTCTGATAAACTCCCAGCAAAGGGTGGCAAGCAGCCTGTTTCTTTCAAAAAACTCAAAAGCTCAACCAAAGATTTTGCTGTAATGTAAATGATCCAGAGTGTTTTTCTGGCAGTTTTGAGGTTGGAAGTCTTTAGTTTTCACGGGGGGGAAAACACTGTTTTTGTCATCTGGCCCAAATATACAGGCTCAACAATGCAACTTTCCCTGCAGATTCTGAGCAGTGTAAAAGACACACCAAGACACACTCCCCCTTTCATGAGTAAAGATGTCTGAGTAGAGTTTTTTGTGAGTGGGGACTGTCATATCTGTTATTATCCTAATCAGGCAAAGTTATACTGTTTGATAACATCCTAGCAAGTAGTGGCATGCATCCTGTTTCTTTCAGAATACTCATATGCTTGACTAAATTTTTTGCTTCAGTGAAGAGGTGAATGATCCAGAGTGTATTTCTGGCAGGTTTGAGGCTGACCTTTCTAGCTCTCATAGGGTAAAGTATAGCTTTTGCCATCAGGCCCCAATATTCAGGCTCAAAAAAAAAGCATCTTTCCCTGAAGTTTCTGAGCCATGCGAAAAACACACTTAGGACATATTGCACCCTCCCATGAGAAAAGATGTCTGGGGAGAATGTTTAGTATATGTTGATACCATACATCATTACCCTAATTAGGCCAAACTGTACTGTGTGATGACTTCTCAGCAAGAAGTGGCAAAAAGCTTGTTTCTTTCATAAAACAAAATTGCTTGACCAAATGTTTCACTGTAATGAAGAGAAATGATCCAGAGTGGTGTTCTGGCAGGTTTGAGGCTGAAACTCTCTCTTGTTTTCAAAGGGGGAAAATACTGCATTTGCCATCAGGCCCCAATATCCAGGCTAACAAAAGCAGCTTTCCCTGCAGTATCTGAGAAGTGTAAAAGACACAGCTAGGACACACTGAACTCTTTCATGAGTTAAGATGTCTGAGGAGAGTGTTCTGTGTGTGCTGACTTCCATACCTGTTGTTACCCTGATTAGGTGAAACTGTGTTGCCTGATGACTTACGAGCATGTAGTAGCAAGCAGCCTGTTTCTTTCACAATACTCAGATGCTTGACCAAATTTTTTGCTCCAATGAAGAGATAAATGATCCAGAGTGTGTTTCTGGCAGTCTTGTGGCCTGCCCTCTCTAGCTCTCACAGGGGTAAATAATGCTTTTGCTGTAAGTGAAGTTGCTCAGTCTTGCCCGACTCTCTGCGACCCCATGGATTGGAGCCTACCAGGCTCCTCTGTCCATGGGATTCTCCAGGCAAGAGTACTGGAGTGGGTTGCCATTTCCTTCTCCAGGGGAATCTTCCTAACCAGGGATCAAACCCAGGTCTCCCACATTGTAGGCAGNTGCGACCCCATGGATTGGAGCCTACCAGGCTCCTCTGTCCATGGGATTCTCCAGGCAAGAGTACTGGAGTGGGTTGCCATTTCCTTCTCCAGGGGAATCTTCCTAACCAGGGATCAAACCCAGGTCTCCCACATTGTAGGCAGACGCTTTACCATCTGAGCCACCAGGGAATAAGAGATAAATGGTCTTGAGTGTTTTCCTGTGTGGTTTCAGGCTGCAACTCTAGCTTTCACAGGAGAAAAGTACTGCTTTTGCCATCAGGCCCCAATATCCAGGCTCACAAAATCAGCTTTCCCTGCAGCTTCTGAGTAGTGTAAAAGACACAACTAGGACACAAGGCACCCTTTCATGAGTAAAGATGTCTGGAAAGAATGTTCTTTAAGTGTTGACTGTCATACCTATTGTTACCCTGATTAGGCAAAACTGTACTATCTATGTCTTCCCAGCAAGCAGTGACAAGCAGCCTGTTACTTTAGCCTGTTACTTTCATAAAACTCAAATGCTTGACCAAAAATTTTGCTGTAATTAAGATATAAATGATGAAGACTGCTTTTCTTGCAGGTTTGAAACTGCAACTCTCTAGCTCTCACAGGGAGAAAATACTGCTTTTACCATCAGGGCCTGGTACCCAGGCTCTCAAAAACAACTTACCTTACTTACCTTACAGTTTCCAAGCAGTGTAAATCACACATCTAGGACACACCACACACTTTCATGAGTAAAGGTGTATGGAGAGAGTATTCTGTGAGTGTTGACTGTCACACCTGTTGTTACCCTGATTAGGCCAAACTCTACTATGTGAAGACCCCAGCAAGGAGTGGCAAGCAGCCTGTTTCATTCAGAAGACTCAGATGCAGACAAAAGTTGTTGCTGACATCAAGAGATAAAAGAACCAGAGTATTTTTTTAGCAGGTTTGAGTCTGCAACTTTCTAGCCTCAAAGTGGGAAAACACTGCTTTTGCCATCTGACCCTGCAGTTTCTGAGCAGTGTAGAAGACACACATAGGACACACTGCCTTTCATGAGTAAACGTGTCTTGGGAAAGCGTTCTATGAGTGTTGTCACCCTAATTAGCTGAAACTGTACTGTCAGTTGACTTCCCAGCAAGTAGGGACAAGTAGACTGTTTCTTTAAGAAAACTCAAATGCTTGACCAAACTTTTTGTTGTAATGAAAAGATAAATGAACCAGAGGCAGGTTTGAGGCTGCAAATCTCTAGCTTTCACAAGGAGAAAATAATGTTTTTGCCATCAGGGCCCAATACCCAAGCTCACAAAAGCAGCTTTACTGCTTATTCAGCTGAATATTAAAACCACAAACAACTCAGTCAAAAATGGGCAGATGGCCTGAAAAGACGTTTATCTAAAGAAGACAGACAAATGGCCAAAGAACACAAGACATGTATGACATCACTAATTATTTTTAAATAAATGCAAATGAAACCCACAATGAGGTGTCACATCACGTGGGTCAGAATGGCCATCATCAAAAAACTTACAAACAATAAGAGGATGAAGAGGAAAGGGAATCCTCCTACTTTGTTGGTGGGAATGTAAATTGGTAGAGCCATTACATCAGCATGGAGGCTCCTTAAAAAACTAAAAATAGACCTACCATATAATACAGCAATCCTCCTCCTGGGTACATATATCGAGATACAAACCAAAATTTGAAAAGATATATGCACTGATTACAATAGCTAGACATGGAAGCAATCAAAATGTCCATCAGGGAGTGATGAATAAAAAAAGATGTGGTATACATCCTAAAGGAGATCAGTCGTGGTATGAAAGTTGAACTGTGAAGAAAGCTGAGAGTCGAAGAATTGATGCTTTTGAACTGTGGTGTTGGAGAAGACTCTTGTGAGTCCCTTGGACTGCAAGGAGATCCAACCAGTCCATCTTGAAGGAGATCAGTCCTGGGTGTTCACTGGAAGGACTGATGTTGAAGCTGAAACTCCAATACTTTGGCCACTTGATGCGAATAGTTGACTCATTTGAAAAGACCCGGATGCTGGGAAAGACTGAAGGCAGGAGAAGGGGACAACAGAGGATGAGATGGTTGGATGGCATCACTGACTCAATGGACACAAGCTTGGGTAAACTCTGAGAGTTAGTGATGAACAGGGAGGCCTGGTGTGCTGCGGCCCATGGGGTCACNATACAGTGGAAGTGAGAAATAGATTTAAGGGACTAGATCTGAGAGATAGAGTGACTGATGAACTATGGATGGAGGTTCATAACATTGTACAGGAGACAGGGATTAAGACCATCCCCAAGAAAAAGAAATGCAAAAAAGCAAAATGTCTGTCTGAGAGGCCTTACAAATAGCTATAAAAATAAGAGAAGTGAAAAGCAAAGGAGAAAAGAAAAGATATTCCCATTTAAATGCAGAGTTCCAAAGAAGCAAGGAGAAATAAAAATGCCTTCCCTAGCGATGAGTGTGAAGACATAGAGGAAAACAATAGAATCTGAAAAACTNTACAAATAGCTATAAAAATAAGAGAAGTGAAAAGCAAAGGAGAAAAGAAAAGATATTCCCATTTAAATGCAGAGTTCCAAAGAAGCAAGGAGAAATAAAAATGCCTTCCCTAGCGATGAGTGTGAAGACATAGAGGAAAACAATAGAATCTGAAAGACTAGAGATCTCTTGAAGAAAATTAGAGATACCAAGGGAACATTTCATGCAAAGATGGGCACAATAAAGGACAGGAATGGTATGGACCTAGCAGAAGCTGCAGATATTAAGAACAGGTGACAAGGATACATAGAAAGACTATATAAAACAAATCTTAATGACCCAGATAACAATTATGGTGTGATAACTTACCTAGAGCCAGACATCCTGGAATTTGAAGTCAAGTGAGCCTTAGGAAGAATCACTACAAGCTAGTAGAGGTGACGGAATTTCAGCTGAGCTATTTCAAATCCAAAAAGATGATGCTGTGAAAGTGCTGCACTCAATATGCCAGCAAATTTGGAAACTCAGCAGAGGCCACAGGACTGGAAAAGGTCAGTTTTCATTCCAATTCCCAAAAAGGGCAATGTTAAAGAACACTCATACTACTGCACAGTTGTACTCATCTCGCACACTAGCAAAGTAATGTTCAAAATTCTCCAAGCCAGGCTTCAGCAATACGTGAACTGTGCACCTCAGTTTAGAAAACGCAGAGGAACCAGAGATCAAATTGCCAACATCTGCTGGATTATCAAAAAAGCAAAAGTGTTCCAGAAAAACATCTATTTCTGCTTACTGACTATACCAAAGCCTTTGACTGTGTCAATCAAAATAAACTGTGGAAAATTCTGAAAGAGATGGGAATACTGTACCACCTGATCTGCCTCTTGAGAAACCTGTATGCAGGTCTAGAAGCAACAGTTAGAACTGGACATGGAACACAGACTGGTTCCAAATCAGGAAAGGAGTACGTCAAGGCTGTATATTGTCACCCTGCATATTTAACTTTTATGCAGAGTACATCATGAGATCCCTGGGCTAGAAGAAGCACAAGCTGGAATCAAGATTGCCAGGAGAAATAACAATAACCTCAGTTATGTGGACGACACCATCCTTATGAGAGAAAGAGAACAAAAACTAAAGAGCCTCTTGATGAAAGTGAAAGAGGAGAGTAAAAAGTTGGCTTAAAGCTCAGCATTCACAAAACTAAGATCATAGCATCTGGTCCGATCACTTCATAGCAAATAGATGGGGAAACAATGGAAACAGTTGCTGACTTTAGTTTTTTGGGCTCCGAAATCACTGTAGATGGTGATTGCAGCCATGAAATTAAAATACTCTTACTCCTTGGAAGGAAAGTTATGACCAACCTAGATAGCATATTAAAAAGCAGAGACATTACTTTGCCAACAAAGGTCCATCTAGTCAAGGCTATGGTTTTTCCAGTAGTCATGTATGGATGTGAGAGTTAGACTATAAAGAAAGCTAAGTGCCAAAGAATTGATTCTTTTGAACTGTGATTTTGAACTGCAAGGTGATCCAACCATTCCATCCTAAAGGACATCATTTCTGGATGTTCATTGGAAGGGCTGATGTTGATACTGGAACTCCAATACCTTGGCCACCTGATGTGAAGAGCTGACTCATTTGAAAAGACCCCGATGCTGGGAAAGATTAAGGGCAAGAGGAGAAGGGGAGGACAAAGGATAATATGGTTGGATGGCATCATTGACTCAATGGATATGAATTTGTGTGGACTCCAGGAGTTGGTGATGGACAGGGAGGCCTGGCGTACTGTGGTTCATGGGGTTGCAAAGAGCTGGACATGACTGAGTAACTTAACTGAACTAAACTGAAGGATAAAAGATGTTATATTGGGGTTGGATGGGATGAGGCAAGTTGTTATGGGAGGTTACCAGGAAAACACCGTAAATAAAGATGTGGTTATTATGTTGATTTAAGTTGGTGCCTTCTCCATTCTAGGTATTTTATTCTCCTTCTCTTCTTGGTACTGATGAAGACACCTTTTAAAATGGAGATTTTCCTTTTATTGGTAAATGTATCTTACAAGAGAGTAACTTTTCCTTCATTTCCAGAGCTTCTCCTCTGTCTGCTGTTGCTTAAAGTTAACCAGTTCAAGATAATCCTTATGCCAAAGAAGTATATTTTGTATGCCAGTAACAGGCATTTTAATCAAATTGCTGTTGTTTTTCACTTGCTAAGTTGTTTTGACTATTTGAGACCCCATGGACTGTAGCATGCTAAGCTTTTCTGTCCTCCACTATCTCTGGGAATTTGCTCAAATTTATGTCCATTGAGTCGGTGATGCTATCGAACCATTCCTTTCTTCCTCCCCTCTCCTTTTGTCTTCAACCTTTCCTAGAGTCAGGGACTTTTCCAATTATTTGGCTCTTCTCATCAGGTGGTCAAAGTACTGGAGCTTCAGCTTCAGCATAAGTCCTTCTGGTGAGTATTCAGGGTTGATTTCCTTTTGGATTGACTAATTTGATCTCCTTGCTGTCCAAGGGACTCTCAGGAGTCTTCTCTAGCACCACAATCAGAAAGCATCAAAAGTTTGGTTAAACACAAAATAATAATTTTCCTTTAGAATTCTCTGTTATCAAAGTCAGATCAATATTCTAGGAGAACTTTGTAACAAAGAGAAAAAAAAAAACTTCAATCTTGTATCAGTTTACAAAATTAACATATATATGCCTTCAAAATTGTAATAATTGCAATTTAAAAGTTCTAATANTGGGAAAACACTGCTTTTGCCATCTGACCCTGCAGTTTCTGAGCAGTGTAGAAGACACACATAGGACACACTGCCTTTCATGAGTAAACGTGTCTTGGGAAAGCGTTCTATGAGTGTTGTCACCCTAATTAGCTGAAACTGTACTGTCAGTTGACTTCCCAGCAAGTAGGGACAAGTAGACTGTTTCTTTAAGAAAACTCAAATGCTTGACCAAACTTTTTGTTGTAATGAAAAGATAAATGAACCAGAGGCAGGTTTGAGGCTGCAAATCTCTAGCTTTCACAAGGAGAAAATAATGTTTTTGCCATCAGGGCCCAATACCCAAGCTCACAAAAGCAGCTTTACTGCTTATTCAGCTGAATATTAAAACCACAAACAACTCAGTCAAAAATGGGCAGATGGCCTGAAAAGACGTTTATCTAAAGAAGACAGACAAATGGCCAAAGAACACAAGACATGTATGACATCACTAATTATTTTTAAATAAATGCAAATGAAACCCACAATGAGGTGTCACATCACGTGGGTCAGAATGGCCATCATCAAAAAACTTACAAACAATAAGAGGATGAAGAGGAAAGGGAATCCTCCTACTTTGTTGGTGGGAATGTAAATTGGTAGAGCCATTACATCAGCATGGAGGCTCCTTAAAAAACTAAAAATAGACCTACCATATAATACAGCAATCCTCCTCCTGGGTACATATATCGAGATACAAACCAAAATTTGAAAAGATATATGCACTGATTACAATAGCTAGACATGGAAGCAATCAAAATGTCCATCAGGGAGTGATGAATAAAAAAAGATGTGGTATACATCCTAAAGGAGATCAGTCGTGGTATGAAAGTTGAACTGTGAAGAAAGCTGAGAGTCGAAGAATTGATGCTTTTGAACTGTGGTGTTGGAGAAGACTCTTGTGAGTCCCTTGGACTGCAAGGAGATCCAACCAGTCCATCTTGAAGGAGATCAGTCCTGGGTGTTCACTGGAAGGACTGATGTTGAAGCTGAAACTCCAATACTTTGGCCACTTGATGCGAATAGTTGACTCATTTGAAAAGACCCGGATGCTGGGAAAGACTGAAGGCAGGAGAAGGGGACAACAGAGGATGAGATGGTTGGATGGCATCACTGACTCAATGGACACAAGCTTGGGTAAACTCTGAGAGTTAGTGATGAACAGGGAGGCCTGGTGTGCTGCGGCCCATGGGGTCACAAAGAGTCAGACACTACTGAGTGACTGAACTGAACTGATATATATAGATATATACAGATACAGATATATATAGATATATATAATGGAATATTACTCAGCCATAAAAAATGAGATAATGCCGTTTGCAGCAATATGGGTGGACCTAGAGATTATCATACTGAGTGAAGTAAGTCAAAGAAAAATATGATATTGCCTATATGTTAAATCTGAAAATAAAGTCACAACTGAGCTTATTTACAAACAGAAATAGAGTCACAGATGTAGAAAAAAACATATGATTACTAAAGAGGAAATGGAGGGAGGAATAAATTGGAAGACTGGTATTGAAATACATATACTACTATATATAAAATACATAACTAATCTGGACCTGCTGTATATTACAGGTAACTCCAGTCAATACTCTGTAATAACTTATATGGGAAAATATAAAAAAGTACAACATATATTACTGATTTACTTTGCTGTATAACAGATAATAAAACATTATAAATCAACTATACTCCAATAAAAATTAATTTTTTTATTTTTCATTTTTTAATTAATTATTTTTTTTACTTTACAACATTGTATTGGTTTTGCCATACATTGACATGAATGTGTCATGGGTGTACATATGTTCCCCATTCTGAACCCCTCACCCACCTCTCTCCCCACCCCATTCCTCTGGGTCATCCCAGTGCATCAGCCCTGAGCACCAAATCTCAAGTGAAATTGAAAGAAGAAGAAGAGGGAAGCAGACATTAATTCAGGTATATCAATGGTTTACAAGCATTTTAACAACAGAATTGTGTGCTGGGCTCTCAAATTTGACTTTAGCTCTGAGATAACTTCTGGAGGATCTCGCAAAAAGTCAATATTTTCATACGTATACTTGTCTTTTTTGTTGAACTTCTATTAATAGCCTTTTCTGGACAAACTGTGAGTTTTATGGGTTGATAATGTCAATATAAGAACTTAGAGGCCTATGGTAGCTTAGGGTAGACTATAATTCATGTTCTTAGTTCAGGGATTTTTGTAAATGATCACTCACTCATAAATACAAAGGAACACATGCTCTGTGTTTATTTGTTTGTTTTCCATCCTTGTTCTTACTGATTTAATCCTTGTTCAGAGAAATAACAATATGGGTTTCACTAACATCAGTTGTCAATGGCTTATTTAATATTATCAGTTCTCAAATGGGATTTTCAGTTGAAATTAATTTGTCAATTGAAAAAATCTTTTAAATTATCCAGATTTAAAATTGCTATTTCAGTTCAGTTCAGTCACTCAGTTGTGTCCAACTCTTTGCAACCCCATGGATTGTAACATGCCAGGCTTCCCTGTCCATCACCAACTCCCAGACCTTGCTCAAACTCAAGTCCATCAAGTCAGTGATGCCATCCAACCATCTCACCCTCTGTCATCCCCTTCTCCTCCTGCCTTCAGTCTTGTCCTGCATCAGGGTCTTTTCCAATGAGTCAGTTCTTTGCATTAGGAGGCCAAAGTACTGGAGCTTCAGCTTCAGTATCAGTCCTTCCTGTGAATATTCAGGACTGATTTTCTTTAGGATGGACTGGTTTCATCTCCTTGCAGTCCAAGGGACTCTCAAGAGTCTTCTCCAACACCACACTTCAAAACCATCACTTCTTCAGGGCTCAGCTTTTTTGTGGTCCAATTCTCACTTTCATACATGACTACTGGAAAAACCATAGCTTTGAATAGACAGACCTTTGTCGGCCAAGTAATGTCTCTGTTTTTTAATATGCTGTCTAGCTTGGTCATAGCTTTTCTTCCAATGAGAAAGTGTCTTTTAATTTCATGGCTGCAGTTACCACCTGCAGTGCTTTTTGAGCCCCCAAAATAAAGTCTGTCACTGTTTCCATTGTTTCCCCACCTATTTGCCATGAAGTGATTGGACCGAATGCCATGATCTTTGTTTTTTGAATGTTGAGTTTTAAGCCAGCTTTTCACCACTTCAGTATTCTTGCCTTGAGAACCCCATGAACAGTATGAAAAGGCAAAAATGCTATTTGGATATATGTAAAGATGTGAATGCATTTAATCATAAGCTGATTATTATTTTTATGGACCACCAGGCATCTTTTACAGGTAGAAACCAGAAGAAAGGACTGTTGTTTGCATGTTACTTGATGAGCTCTCAGTGACTGAATCCCCATCATCTTCCAGTCTGAGCCTATATGAGGATGGCGTACTGGCCAACATGAGTAAGTTAATAAAGAAAGTAAGATCAAATGATTTGTTCTTCTGTAGATATCAACGCTGTTAGCAGAGTTATGCTTCTGTATTTTTTTTAAGCATTTCTGCTTTCCTTGTGTGCAGAACAGAAGGATCACAGTGACAGGTATATCATTCTAATGTTAGAACTACTGAGTCTCAAATTGTCTGTCAAACCCAGAATGATCTCCATTTCAGAAACAGCCTTCTCTTGTTTCTGAAAGTTTAAAAATACTTGAGGTAGTAGTAATATTAGAATTTATTTCCCTTTTATTATTTTATCAAAAAATTGTCATTTCTCTTGGTCTTTTTCATTTTACTCATTCTCTTTTCCTATTTTGTACCATCTCCAGCATGTACTCTAATATTTTCCACAAAACAAATTCCTATTCATCTTTCAATAAACTTGTCCTTCCCAGATGGCTCACAGATAAAGAATCTGCCTGCAAGGCAGGAGACATGGGTTCTATCCCTGGATTGGGAAGATAGAAACCCACTTGAGTATTCTGGCCTATAAAGTCCTATGGACAAAAGAGCTTGGCAGTCCATGGGGCTGCAAAAGAATCAGACATGACTTTGTGACTAAACAACAACAAGGATCTTGAGCGGTATCTGGGAGCCTGTCAATTCCTCTGGCTTTTACCTACTTACAAAAGAATTTTTTCAAAAGTTGAGAATCTGTATGAGAGAGATTGTCTTGATTCTTATTTTGTCCTGATAATGTGCCTGACTAACCTATTCTTTTATACAGCAAGAGGTGGAAAAAATCAAGCTCCGAATTTCCATCAGACTTCTGGAGAATTAGCTAAATAATGAATACATAGCTAAAGAGTGAAGACAGAGTGCATTACTTACCTTGACTCTTAGCTTGTTGGGGATGGTAACTGGGAACTGGTGTCTACTCCTATTGCCTGCGCCTGCTGACCTATAGCCACCATATGTTAGAGCATCTCCTTCCACATTGTCCAGGCTGGTATCCAGATCGGCAATGCCTACTGGGAGCTCTACTGCCTAGAACACAGCATCCAGCCTGATGGCCAGATGCCAAGTGATAAGACTGTTGGGGGAGGAGATGGACACCTTCAACACCTTCTTCAGCGAGACAGGTGCTGGCAAGCATGTGCCCAGGGCACTGTCTGTAGACCTGGAACCCACAGTCATTGATGAGGTTCACACTGGAACCTACTTCCAGCTCCTCCACCCTGAGCAGCTTATCACAGATAAAGAAGATGCTGCCAATAACTGCGCCTGAGGTCACTATACCATTGGCAAGGAGATCATTGACCTTGTCTTGGGCCGAATTTGGAAATTGGCTGACCAGCGCACAGGTCTTCAGGTCTTCTTTGTTTTCACAGCTTTGGTGGGGGAACTGGTTCTGGGTTTACCTCCCTGCTGATGGAACATCTCTCTGTTGATTATAGCAAGAAGTCCAAGCTGGAATTCTCTTTTTACCCAGCTCCCCAGGTTTCCACAACTGTAGTTTAGCCCTACAACACCATCCTCACCACCACACCATCCTGGAGCATCTGATTGTGTCTTCATGGTAGACAATGAGGCCATCTGTGACACCTGTTGTAGAAACCTTGATATTGAGCACCCAACCTACACGAATCTTAGCTGCCTGTTATCCAGATAGTGTCCCCCATCACTGCTCCCCTGAGGTCTGATGGAGCCCTGTGGATCTGACAGAGTTCCAGACAGCCTGGTGCCCTATCCCCACATTCACTTCCCTCTGGCCGCATACAGCCCTGTCATCTCTGCAGAGAAAGCCCACCATGAACAGCTTTCTGTACCAGAGATCACCAATGCTTACTTTGAGCCATCCAACCAGACGGTGAAAAGTGACCCTCGTGATGGTAAATACATGGCTTGCTGCCTGTTGTACCATGGTGACGTGGTTCCCAAAGATGTTGTACCGCCATTGTCACCATCAAGACCAAGTGCATCTCACAGTTTGTGGCCTGGTGCCCCACTGACTTCAAGGTTGACATTAATTACTAGCTTCCCACTGTGATACCTGGTGGAAATTTGACCAGTCCAGTGAACTATGTGCATGTTGAGCAACACCACAGCCATCACTGAGATCTGGGCTTGCCTGGACCACAAGTTGACCCGATGTATGCGAAGCATGCCTTTGTTCACTGGCATGTGGGTGAGGGCATGGAGGAAGGAGAGTTTTCTGAGGCCTGTGAGGATGTGGTTGCCCTTGAGAAGGATTATGAGGAGGCTGGTGTGGATTCTATTGAAGGAAAGGGAGAGGAAGGAGAGGAATACTAATTACCATTTCTTTGAGCCCTGTGGCATATCGTACTCAGAGCTTCAGCATTAGCTGACAGATGTACAAACTTTCTGACTAGATTATCTTCACTTTCAACTGTGATCATGTATTGCTTTCCCATGTGTACCTGTAACACTTTTGTCTCAAACGTGAAGAAAAAAAAGAATGAAGACAATCTGATGATTAGAATGATGATAATGACAATGAAGCTAATCATAAGCAGAATTTAGAAAGTAAAAAAATTCTGGCACCAATTTAAAATAAATCTATTCTGCACTTTCTGCTCAGTTTTTGTAAACCCAAAATGTTTCTAAAAATAAAAATGTTTTAATTTCAAAAATTACAATAGTATTAGACTTGCCACTAGAGATTGTCATTTAATGATTCAATAAATATTTATGATTAATTTTGAAAAATTTAATCCAAAGGATTTAATGCTTTAAGCTTAATGCTTAAATTTGCTAATTTACAAAACTGCAAAATGAACTGTAGACTTACAGGAAAATTTCAGGAAAATATTTTTTAAATGACACATATAAGCAGATTGATATGTATTTATCAAAGTTTAATAAGGGATGTTAACAAACTAATATATTACATTGGCAACTTGCACTAGAGAAGATTCTTCCTCCTAAGAATGTTTTTAAGCTTATCAACTATGTTTGCCTAAGGCAATCCTAGCAAGCTTTTTAGAAAACTGAAGCAACTATCAATCAAAGAGACACATGAGAATGTTCTGGTATAAGTTTTCAAAATATTCTTGTCTAAGAAATCAAAGATGGCATTAAAAGATGGAGAGTATACCATGTTTCAGGACTGAAAGAATGAATATTGTAAAAATGACTATACCACACAAAGTAATCTATAGATTAAATGCTGCTGCTAAGTCGCTTCAGTAGTGTCCAACTCTGTGTGACCCCATAGACGGCAGCCCACCAGGCTCCCCCGTCCCTGGGATTCTCCAGGCAAGAACACTGAAGTGGGTTGGCATTTCCTCCTCTAATGCATGAAAGTGAAAAGGAAAAGTGAAGTTGCTCCATCGTGTCCAACTCCTAGCAACCCCATGGACTGCAGCCTACCAGGCTCCTCCATCCGTGGGATTTTCCAGGCAAGAGTACTGGAGTGGGGTGCCATTGCCTTCTCCTGATTAAATGCAATCCCTATCAAATTACCAACTGCATTTTTCACAACTAGAACAAAATCTTTCACAATCTGTATGGAAACACAGAAGATCCCAAATAGCAAAGCAATCATGAGAAAGAAGAATGGAGCAGAAAGAGTCAAGCTTTTTGACTCCAGACTATATTACCAAGTTATAGGCATCAAAACAGTATGGTCCTGGCACAAAAAAGAAATACAGATCAATGGAACAAGAGAGAGATGCCAGAGATAAACCCATGCACTATATCCTGACACTTTGTTTTCAACAAATAAGGCATGAATATACCATGGGGAAAAGACAACCTCTTCAGTACATGGTTCTGGGAAAACTGGACAGCTATGTGTAAAAGGAAGAAATTAGAATACCATACATGAAAACCAAACATGAAACCACCATACATGAAAATAAACTCAAAATGGATTAAAGACCTAATGTTATAACAGAAACTATGAAACTCTTAGAGGAAAACATAGGCAGAACACTCTTTGACATAAATCACAACAAGATACTCAATGATCCATCTTCTAGAGTAGTGGCAATAAAAACAAAAATAAATACATGGGCTCTAATAAAACTTAAAGCTTTTGCACAGCAAAGGGAAAATATAAACAAGGTGAAAAGACAAGATCAAAATGGGAGAAAATAATAGCAACCGAAACAACTGACAAAAGCTTGATCTCCAAAATATACAAGCAGTTCAACACCAGAAAAATAAACAATCCAATCAAAAAGTGGGCGTAAGACCTAAACAGACATTTCTCCAAAGAAGACATACAGATGATTAATAAAGACATGAAAAGATGCTCAACATTGCTCATTATTAGAGAAATGCAAATCAAAACTACAATGATGTATCACCTCACACCGGTCAGAAAAGCCATCCTCAAAAAATCTAAAAGCTATAAATGCTGGAGATAGTGGGGAGAAAAGGGAACCCTCTTGCACTGCTGGTGGGAATGTAAATAGATATAGTCACTACGGAGAACAGTACTGTTGGCTGTTCAGTCACTAAATTGTTTCTGACTCTTTGCAAACCCAAGGACTGCAGCATGCCAGGCTTCCCTGTCCTTCACTATTTCCCAGAGTTTGCTCAAACTCATATCCATTGAGTCAGTGATACCATCCAACCATCCCATTCTCTGATGTCCCCTTCTCCTCCTGCCTTCAATCTTTCCCAGCATCAGGGTCTTTTCCAGTGAGTCAGCTCTTTATATCAAGTGGTCAAAGGATTGGAGGACAGTATGAAGATTCCTTTAAAAATCTAGGAATAAAATGACCAAATGACCCAACAGTCCTACTAGTGGGCATATTCCCTGAGAAAACCATGTACTCCAATGTTCTCTGCAGCACTGTTAACAAAAGCTAGGACATAGAAGCAACCTAGATAGTCTTTGACATATGAATGCATAACCAAGCTGTGGTATATATATACAATGGAATATTTCTCAGCCATGAAAAGGAATNTAAAAGTCATATGATTATCTCAATCGATGCAGAGAAGGCCTTTGACAAAATTCAACATCCATTTATGAATTTTAAATGAGTTTTTTTTTTAAATAAGCGTTAATAGTAGGGCCATTTTAAAACTGATTCTGCCCATTTCTATTTTCTGATTGGTGCATTTGGACACTTCTAATTACTGGAATGTTGGTTCTTAAGTCTATATCCTGATTTATAGTGGTAGTACAATACTGAATACGTTGTCAGAGTTCAGAAATCTTAGAACAGGTGATTCTATTTTATGTCCCATGCAGATTGTTAAGGAGAATTAGATCTACAGCTCGAACTTAGAAGTTACCATCCTGGATGAAATTAGCAGTGTGACACTGCAAAAACACACTAGTGACAGGCAAATGTTCATCTTGGCTTCTGTACTTCACCACTTACATCTGCTTGACCTTGGATATTAACAGTTCTTTCTGGGCTGCCATATACTGATTCTGCTTATGAAGGGCAGGACACATGGATATAATTCCACAATTATGATTTACCTTCTCCTTCTACCACACCATGGTGATGACTTTTAGTTAAAATCTCTTTTAACTCTGAGATTTTATCATTTGNCTTTCTGGGCTGCCATATACTGATTCTGCTTATGAAGGGCAGGACACATGGATATAATTCCACAATTATGATTTACCTTCTCCTTCTACCACACCATGGTGATGACTTTTAGTTAAAATCTCTTTTAACTCTGAGATTTTATCATTTGTCAAGACAGGTATTCTGATTTAATGTTTGACTACTTGTTTTAGTTTCTTAGTGGCTTAGCAATAGAGGTTTAATTAAACTTCTTTTCAAATTGAAGAGATACTTAACTGCAAGGAAATATTTTGCCAAAAAAAAATTTTGGAGCTCCTGTAAAACCAAAATTCTATATGGCAACTAGAAATCACTTTAATTTAAATGGAAGTAATCACCTTTGAAAGATGATAATATTTGCATGTGCTTTTGATCTGAAAATCAAGTGCATTTCAACTATTTCTTTAAAATTAATTTTTACCATCAAAAGAAACTTAGGAACCTAAGCAAGTTCACTCTTACCTTTAGTGGTGCTTCATTGTCCACAATCAAGAATCAACAGCCACCGTCAAAAGCAGAAGGTAGCCAAGTGCCTATTTACAATGTACACAGTAAAGGCCACCACCTGCCCTCAACTAACTCCTTCCTGATTAAAATTTGCCCATGATTTCTTGGGTAGTCCATATCGGTGTGTCATTTCTTTTGTGTTCGTGAACATGTATGCTTGTCTTTAAGAGCCTCACATGTGAACAAATACCAGAGTGAAGCTGGCACCTTATAGGAACTCCCTGGGGGCAGAGATCCTAGTAGGTTGGTGCAAAAGTAACTGTGGTTTTGCATTGTTGAAATTGCCATTTGATATTGGAATACATTCTTAAATAAATGAGATTGTGTTATACATCATTTTAATGCACATTTCTTGCTTTATGCTTTTTTTCAATGAATTATTACTTGCTGTTTATTTTACATGTATTTTAGACTATGGAAATGATGTTAGACAAAAAGCAAATTCAAGCAATTTTCTTATTTGAGTTCAAAATGAGTCATAAGCAGCAGAGACAATTCACAACATCAACCATGCATTTTGTGCAGGAACTGCTAATGAACATACAGGGCCGTTGGTGGTTCAAGAAGTTTTACAAAGGAGATGAGACCCTTGAAGATGAGGAGTGCAGTGGCCACCCATCAGAAGTTGACAATGACCAATTGAGAGGATCACTGAAGTTGTTCCTCTTAAAACTACCTGAGAAGTTGCCGAAGAACTCAGGCTGACCATTCTACAGTCATTGAAGCAAATCAGAAAGGTGAAAAAAATCTTAAGTGTGTGCCTCATGAGCAGACCACAAATCAAAAAATTGTCATCTTGAAGTGTCACTTTCTCTTATTCTTCACAACAATGAATCATTTCTTGATTGGATTGTGATGTGTGATGAAAAGTGGGTTTTATGTGACAACCAGGTTAGCGACTGGACCAAGAAGAAACTCCAAAGCATTTCCCAAACCAAACTTGCACCACAAAGAGTCATGGTCACTTTTGGTGGCCTGCTGCCATTCTGATCCATTACAGCTTTCTGAATCCTGGTGAAAACATTACATTTGAGAAATACGCTCAGCAATTGGATGAGATGCACCAAAAACTGCAATGCCTGCAGCTGACATTGGTAAACAGAAAGGACTCATTTCTTCTGCGTAACAACACCCAACTGCACATCTGACAACCAACATTCAAAAACTTTAACAAATTGGGGTATAAAGTTTTGCCTCACCCCCCTTATTCACCTGACCTCTCAGCAACTGACTACCACATTTTCAAGTACCCTGACCATTTTCTTCAGGGAAAATGATTCCACAACCAACAGGATGCAGAAAACACTTTTCAAGAGTTGGTTGAATCCCAAAATATGGATCTTTATGCTACGTGAATAAATAAACTTATTTCTCTTTGGAAAAAAAATGTGTTGATTGTAATGACTTTTAAGTTGTAATGATTTACATTAATGTAACTTCATGGGAAATAGATGGGGAAACAGTGGAAACAGTGTCGGATTTTATTTGGGGGGGCTCCAAAATCACTGCAGATGGTGATTGCAGCCATGAAATTAAAAGACTCTTACTCCTTGGAAGGAAAGTTATGACCAACCTAGATAGCGTATTCAAAAGCAGAGACATTACTTTGCTGACTAAGATCCATCTAGTCAAGGCTATGGTCTTTCCAGTGGTCATGTATGGATGTGAGAGTTGGACTGTGAAGAAAGCTGAGCGCCAAAGAATTGATGCTTTTGAACTGTGGTGTTGGAGAAGATTCTTGAGAGTCCTTGGACTGCAAGGAGATCCAACTAGTCCACCCTAAAGGAGATCAGTCCTGGGTGATCATTGGAAGGACTGATGTTAAAGCTGAAACTCCAATACTTTTGCCACCTGATGCAAAGAACTGACTCATTGGAAAAGACCCTGATGCTGGGAAAGATTGACGGCAGGAGGAGAAGGGGACGACAGATGATGAGATGGTTGGATGGCATCACCAACTCAATGGACATGGGTTTGAGTGAACTGCGGGAGTCGGTGATGGACAGGGAGGCCTGGCATGCTGCAGTTCATGGGGTCGCAAAGAGTCGGACACAACTGAGCTACTGAACTGAACTGAACTGGGAATAACAGAAATTTGTGTCTATACTGAATACTCCACAAAGACCTGATGATCAGCACAGGGAACTATGCTGACTTCTGCAAAAACCTCTATTGCCAAAGAATACAAATAGAACAGATATGCTGTATGTATATGTCATAAATGAATCAGGCAGCTATACACTGACAACAAACAGAAAACTGCAAAATCAATATACTTCAACATAGCATAGGAATGCAATTAAATGAAATAAAAGCATTGCCTTGTTTATTCCCTCCAACCTTCCTGAGTTGCACTGCTACTCCATCCCTGGAGCCTGAGCAGGCTTGAGTCCCACCGCTGAATTGGGGTGGTGTTGAGACCTAGCCAAGTAACAAGACCTTAACTGAGACCCTTCTTAAACCTCTTTTGTCTGGTTTCCCTGACTGAGACCAGAGTTCCTAGTGCTCCCAAAGGATGGGGACCCGACCCTCTGTCTTCCAGGACCGTGGAAATGTCACCTAGTCCCCAGGACCTGTGGTGCTGGAGTCCCTGACTCAAGCTTCCTTCCTGAGAGTGCAGCCTCCTAGGCCCCTCGGCAGGGTGCTGTGGCCCCCGGCTGGAATGGGTCTGGAGGGGAGGGGTGAAGCTTTAGGGGGAGGAAGTGAGACACAACCCCTTAAGTTGTTGCTCAGGCACATTCCAGTCCAATTCACAGGCCAGGAAGCCAAGTTGCCCTAAGGCTCTGGTTGCCCAAGGAACCAGAGGCGGCCCGGGGGAAGTGCTGTCACCTTATGGACACTTTCTGTAACTACAACTGCATCTCTGGTGCTTACCGGCACCTCTATTTCTCAAGCGTTGGAATTTGTTAATGACAGCTGTCCTCTGCTGTCCTGGGGCAGGAAGTGCAGAAATAAATTCCAAATACAACCACCTTTCAGGAAGCCAACTGCCACAGGTAAATTTTCCTCACACCGCTTATGGGAAAAAAAAAAAAACAGAGACCCAAATCTCCACCACAGGACAAGATGCTCAGCATCCCTAATTACTGCAGGAATGGGAATCAAAGTGAAAACAAGAGATCAAGTCCCATCAGTTCCATCAGAGCATCCTCAGGAGGCCACACACAATAAAAGCAGGAGAGCCTGAGGAAAGGGAACAGCGCTGTACAATAGGCGGGAAGGCACGCTGACAACGCGCAGTATAAAGGACAGTCTCTGAATGCCTGAAAATACACTATCCAGAGAGGCCAAGCCTAGGATCTGACATTCCCATGTCTGGGCCTAGAGCCAGAGAAATCCATCGTTCAAAAAGCCACACGCACCCAAACTAGCACTGCAGCACTACTCACAATAGCGGACACAGAGACAGCAAAACCGGCACCAGCAGATTAAACAAGACGTGCTGCAAATATACAGTGGACTATTAGCCGTAAAAACCAAAACCGAAGTAAGGAAATTATGCCCCTGGTGACCACAGGGATAGATCTAGAAGGACCATATCCTAAAAGAACTCAGCCAGACAAAGGAAGGCAATAACACAAGATGTCCCTTCTAGGCAAAATTTTAAAAAAAAGTGAAACAAAAGAAAGAATTTACAATCCAAAGACAAACTCTGAGAATTCGAATTAAAATCAAGAGTTAAAAAAAAAAAAAATGAAGGGCCTGAAATGAATTAGGAGGTTGGGACTAATATAGACTAATATAGACCCAGAAATCTGTATCTGTAATAATAATCCACAAGGATTATCAGCTTCCTTCCTTTCTCCCTTCCACATGCACACAAAAATCTCTCTCTGATCTCACCTATACACAAAAATGTGCATCTCTAAGAGATATTCCACATAGACTATTTTCTTCCTTCCTTCCTCATATACACAGAACACTGTATTGAGAAAGATAACCCACAACGACCAGATGCTCAGCACGTTGCTTGACCTTCTGCAATAAGCTCTATGGCAAAAGAACCCCAAAAGGCTAAATATGCTCCATGGATACACCATACCTGAATCAGACGACTGTTCACTGACAAGCACAGGGCGGCAGATTGACTGTACTCCTACATACAATGGGGATGAAGTCAAAGGAAAGGAGAGAAAATCAATGCCAACTTTATTTCTTCCAAGCGCCCTCATTTGGGCTTCAGTGGCATCCCAGGAGCCTGAGCAGGCTTGAGTCCCAGGGCTGGACTGGGGTAGGGTCCAGACAACCTGGCAGGGTGCCCTTCATTGAGCCCCTCATTAGTTATTACTATTATTATTTCTGAGCCCCTTTTAAAGTCAAACTGTCTGCTTGTCTTGACTGGACCAGATTCCTGAGTGGGATCAAAGCCTGGAGGATTGTGGAGGCAATAGTCACCTAGCCTGCACATCTCCTGGTGCTGGTGTTCCCCTCTCAAGCCTCCGTCCTGAGAGTTCAGCCTCTTAGCACCTAAGTACCCTCAGCTGGGTGCTATGGTTCCTGTTGGGATTAGCCTGGGGGTCGGGTATGTGAAGTTTTAGGGGGAAGAAGCAATGAGACACAAGCCTGCAGGTATTTGTTCTGGCATGTTCCACTCCAATTCACAGCCCAGGAAGACACTTTCCCTAAGGTTCTGGTTGTCTGAGGCACCAGAGGTGGGCAGGCAAAAGTGCTGTTGCCTTGTGGAGACTTCCTGTGATGACAGCCACACCACGTGTGCTTACCGGCACTTCTACTTCAAAGGTCCTTGTCGTTCAGTCACTCAGTCATGTCTGACTCCTTGCAACCTCATGGCCTGCAGCATGCCAGGCTTCCCTGTCCTTCATCATCTCCCAGAGCTTGCTCAAACTCATGTCCATTAAGTCAGTGATGCCATCCAACCATCTCATCCTCTTTTGGCCTTTTCTCCTTCTGCCTTCAATCTTTCTCAGCATCAGAGTCTTTTCCAATGAATCTGTTCTTCGAATCAGGTGGCCAAAGTATTGGAGCTTCAGCTTCAGCATCAGTCCTTCCAAAGAACATTCAGGACTGATTTCCTTTAAGATTAACTGGTTTATCTTGTAGTCCAAGGGACTCTCAAGAGTCTTCTCAACCCTACATTTCAAAAGCATCAATTCTTCGGCACTCAGCTCTCTTTATGGTCCAAATTTCACATCTATACATGATTACTGGAAAAACCATGGCTTTGACTAGATGGGCCTTTATCGGCAAAGTAATGTCTCTGCTTTTTAATATGCTGACTAGGTTGGTCATAGCTTTTCTTCCAAGGAGCAAGCATCTTTTAATTTCATGGCTGCAGTCACCATCTGCAGTGATTTTGGAGCCCAAGAAAATAAAGTCTGTCACTGTTGTTATTTCCATTCTTTCCCCATCTGTTTGCCGTCAAGTCATGGAACCAGATGCCATGATATTGGTTTTGTGAATGTTGAGTTTTAAGCCAACTTTTTCACTTTCCTCTTTCACTTTCATCAAGAGGCTCTTTAGTTCCTCTTCACTTTCTGCAAGTAAGAGTGGCTTATCTTTAGGAATGCAACCAGTGCAATTTATCACATAAAAGATTAGAGGGGAAAACCACTGTAATTTCTATTAAGCATTACACTTGAACCAGTGCAAAGAAGAGATGAAAGTCATAGGAATTGGAAAGTAAGAAATACAAAACCATCGTTTATTGTATACAACATGATTGTGTCAAAAATCCAAACAATTTTTAAAATAAATTTGAATTTAAGATGATCACTGCTCAGTGATCCATTGGTCAGTGATCCATTGTATTCCTTTACAAAAATAAAAAGAAATGAAAACAAAATAATTTAAAATATGATTTTCCAAAATGCATAAAAGACCAAACACTGGAGAAGGCATAGGCTACCCACTCCAGTATTCTTGGGCTTCTCTTGTGGCTCAGCTGATAAAGAATCCGCCTGCAATGAAGGAGACCTAGGTTTAATTCCTGGATTGGAACGATCCCCTGGAGAAGGGAAAGGCTACCCACTCCAGTACTCTGGCCTGAAGAATTCCATGGACTCTATAGTCCATGGGGTTGGAAAGAGTCAGACACGACTGAGTGAATTTCACTTTCACCAAAAATGCATAAAAGACCAAATACTTAGGAATAAATCTAGTACAAGTTAGACTGCAAACTGCAAAATATTATTGAAGAAAATTAAAGGGGAAACATTTAAAGACCTGAATAGAGGATATATCAGATTTTTGGATTAAAAATTTCAATATTATAAAGCTATCAGTTCTCCCCAGATTGATCCATAGATTTGTTCTTNTTCCCTAAGGTTCTGGTTGTCTGAGGCACCAGAGGTGGGCAGGCAAAAGTGCTGTTGCCTTGTGGAGACTTCCTGTGATGACAGCCACACCACGTGTGCTTACCGGCACTTCTACTTCAAAGGTCCTTGTCGTTCAGTCACTCAGTCATGTCTGACTCCTTGCAACCTCATGGCCTGCAGCACGCCAGGCTTCCCTGTCCTTCATCATCTCCCAGAGCTTGCTCAAACTCATGTCCATTAAGTCAGTGATGCCATCCAACCATCTCATCCTCTTTTGGCCTTTTCTCCTTCTGCCTTCAATCTTTCTCAGCATCAGAGTCTTTTCCAATGAATCTGTTCTTCGAATCAGGTGGCCAAAGTATTGGAGCTTCAGCTTCAGCATCAGTCCTTCCAAAGAACATTCAGGACTGATTTCCTTTAAGATTAACTGGTTTATCTTGTAGTCCAAGGGACTCTCAAGAGTCTTCTCAACCCTACATTTCAAAAGCATCAATTCTTCGGCACTCAGCTCTCTTTATGGTCCAAATTTCACATCTATACATGATTACTGGAAAAACCATGGCTTTGACTAGATGGGCCTTTATCGGCAAAGTAATGTCTCTGCTTTTTAATATGCTGACTAGGTTGGTCATAGCTTTTCTTCCAAGGAGCAAGCATCTTTTAATTTCATGGCTGCAGTCACCATCTGCAGTGATTTTGGAGCCCAAGAAAATAAAGTCTGTCACTGTTGTTATTTCCATTCTTTCCCCATCTGTTTGCCGTCAAGTCATGGAACCAGATGCCATGATATTGGTTTTGTGAATGTTGAGTTTTAAGCCAACTTTTTCACTTTCCTCTTTCACTTTCATCAAGAGGCTCTTTAGTTCCTCTTCACTTTCTGCAAGTAAGAGTGGCTTATCTTTAGGAATGCAACCAGTGCAATTTATCACATAAAAGATTAGAGGGGAAAACCACTGTAATTTCTATTAAGCATTACACTTGAACCAGTGCAAAGAAGAGATGAAAGTCATAGGAATTGGAAAGTAAGAAATACAAAACCATCGTTTATTGTATACAACATGATTGTGTCAAAAATCCAAACAATTTTTAAAATAAATTTGAATTTAAGATGATCACTGCTCAGTGATCCATTGGTCAGTGATCCATTGTATTCCTTTACAAAAATAAAAAGAAATGAAAACAAAATAATTTAAAATATGATTTTCCAAAATGCATAAAAGACCAAACACTGGAGAAGGCATAGGCTACCCACTCCAGTATTCTTGGGCTTCTCTTGTGGCTCAGCTGATAAAGAATCCGCCTGCAATGAAGGAGACCTAGGTTTAATTCCTGGATTGGAACGATCTCCTGGAGAAGGGAAAGGCTACCCACTCCAGTACTCTGACCTGAAGAATTCCATGGACTGTATAGTCCACGGGGTTGGAAAGAGTCAGACACGACTGAGTGAATTTCACTTTCACCAAAAATGCATAAAAGACCAAATACTTAGGAATAAATCTAGTACAAGTTAGACTGCAAACTGCAAAATATTATTGAAGAAAATTAAAGGGGAAACATTTAAAGACCTGAATAGAGGATATATCAGATTTTTGGATTAAAAATTTCAATATTATAAAGCTATCAGTTCTCCCCAGATTGATCCATAGATTTGTTCTTAGTTAAAATCCCAGTAGAAGTTGTTGTGGAAATCATATGCCAAGTCAAAGGGGTTAGCATGTCCAAGCAAGAAGAATGAAACTGGAGAATTTACATCATCATCTATGGAGAATTTTTATTATTAAGTAATTAACACAGTAAGAAATTGATCCATGGAGAGAAAACCCAACCAAGGGAACAGAATTGAGAATTTAGAAGGACATACACACACACAGAGAATTATCTGATTTATGAAAATAGGGACAGTGTAATGGAAAGAGTGACTTTTTAGTGATGGTTCTGGGTTGATTGGCTCACCATAGGGGAACAAAATGCCTTGAAACTCAGCAAAAAAAAAAATCAATGTCCAATGTATTCCAGGTGTAAAAGTGAAACATAGAATCATGTGGCTAACTGTCTAGGAGTATTAAGTATGCCATAAACATTGTTGCATTACATTGCTTCTCCATTTCTGTTTATGAGGTGTGCGAGGGTGCTCAGTCATGTCTGACTCTTGGAGGTACTTACTACTGAATGAAGCAGTGGTTTAACTCAAAATATGAATTGGAGTATCACATTCTTTTTTTGTAGAAAATATCTATAACTCCAACTATAATATTATTACTCTTTTTGCTGTAGACATCTTTACTGTATGATTTTTAATGAGGTCAACTATCCATTGCTGTAACACTTGCAAAAGATAGGTATTCTACCTTAAACTATACACTAATCGCATTAGAATGGTTTAAGAGAAAAACGTCAATGCCTTTACAAATGTTGCCACTTTTATGCATTTCTGTACACCTAAAATGAATTCAGGAAATGTTGTATTTTCGCCATCCATCTAGAAAGGTCTGCATTCTCTTATCTCCCTATGGTAGCCAAGAAATCTATCATGGTTATCCTTTCCTGAATAACATCAAGGATATTATTTTTGCTTCCTTCCTGAATCCCTGTACTCACTGCACTTGTTGGTCACTTATCAAACACTGCTTTTCTTTGTCAGAAAATTAAAGTGTTAGCTCGTCAGTCGTATCCAACTTTTTGCAACCGCATGGACTGTAGCCCGCCAGCTTCCTCTGCCATGGGATTCTCCAGGCAAGAATACTGGAGAGTGTTGCCATTCCCTTCTTCAGGGGATCTTCCCAACCCAGGGATCAAACCTGGATCTCCCACACTGCTGGCAGATCCTTTACCAACTGAGACATCAAGTATAGTGTAAAGCTGTGTGGCTCCAGATGAATTTTAAACCCCTTTGCTAGAGGTAGAAATCATGCCTATTTACCAATAGTCTAACATTATATTTTGGACATAGCATAATTTAATTGACTTGCTACAAAGACTGATCAAGATTGAACTAAGATCTAATATATGAAACAAATCTTCAAATATTAGGAATAGTATCTCTTGAAGATATAGTAAAAGTTATAATTGTGACTTGTGATTATAACTTGTGACTTCCAAGTAATGGAAGTCACAAGACTGAAGAACAAAAATAAAACCTATTCAAGGAAGTCTGGGTTTAAAGAACAAAAATAAGACCTATTCAAAAACAAATAAATAAAACTGCTTATAAACCTTCAGAGATGGTAGAATGCTGAAATATTGTGAAAAATCAAACCTACTTCATTTAGTTCCTGACATATTCCAAAAAGACAGAGAGAAGATACAATAGGTTTCATCAGGTCAGTTGCTAAGCAACTCATTGCTAAGACAAATGTAAAGTGCCTTGATAATGATAATGGGCATCAGGGGATGTCCTTGCATTGGTCCAGTGACACAACTGTAGAGAAATACAAAAGTAAAGAAGGATAAAATCCAGGTGGTCCTCAGATGCTAACCTCAAACGACTGACCTTTGAAAAGGTCTTATGTCTTTACCAGAAACATAAGTACTGAACACTTGACCATTTCACAGCAGATATTCTTCATTACAGAAGTGCTTCATGAGTCACAAGAGTACTAGGAAAACAATCTAAGTAATGATGTGCTTAAAATAAAACAAAAATCTTCATTTCCATCTCCATTTCCATATTTTCAATTTATGTTATAAAGCAGTATGCTTAAAATTAAATTTTAAGCTCTTATTATCACTGCTAATGAGTAAAAACTTCATTTATGATTTTAAAAAGTTCTAACAAGTGTACTAGTAGCATGTGAAGGTTTTTGAAAATGCACCAGGTACCTTTTACTAACTAGTGGCAATTAGTTTTTATAACTTTACAGTCATACAGAGAAATAAGAGCATACTCAAATTAAAGAGAATAATAAAAGAGCAGAGGTAAAATAAAGTCCTAATTATCGAAATGTAGAGACAGATTCTACACTACAAGGACATCTGTACTGGTTTCTCATAACAACTGACGTGCAAGGAAGACAAGCCATGAACGCAAGACATGGTCCCAGCACAAGACAGAGGATTTAGACCCACGGGGGAGCAGCAAGAAGCCGTGAGCGGCATGCGCCTTTCCCACGATCGTAAATTCTCAGGAGACACAGATGGGGACCCTCTACAAACTGGTGACAGTCTGAGATAATCTTGCAGCTTACCTGGTGGCTCAGAGGGAAAAGAATCTGCTGCAATGCAGGAGACCGTGGTTCAATCCCTAGGCTGGGGAGATCCCCTGAAGGAAGGCATAATAACCAACTCCAGTAATCTTGTCTGGAGAATCCCATGGACAGAGGAGCCTGCTGGGGGCTACAGTCCATAATCTGGCTGTGTGAGCACATGGTCATTAACGTCATGAGTTGTTTCTGCTTTTGGGGGTCACCTTAGAGCCTTCTACATGCAAGTGTCTTATATATAGCAGAGCAGACTTCAAAGGAAAATGAACAGTACTCTTCAATTTTCTTCTTCCCAGGGTAATTCTAAAATTGTTTTCACTCTGATTCATTGATGGGCTCAAAAGTAAGTTAGACCATCTTACTACTGACAAGAGTTGCCAACAGCTATACAGAACAAGGTTGAAAAAAGGTAGGACTCAAAGAAAGTATAATTTTTTAAATAATAAATATATAATCTTTCATGGAAAGTTTTCTAAAAGTTACATTTGTGTCTCAATTTCTAAAGATAAACTTTTATAATTTAACAAAAAACTAAATTAAAAGTGAAATGTCTTTGATAAATTAACTAAGGGAACAATTGAAATACTTAAAAAATGCTAAGCTAGTGTTCATAGTGCTAACTGCGTTCACGTGTCAGCTGTCAGGCACAGTGTGAGTGCCTCTGAGCTGAGAGCTCTCTATTGCTGTTCAATCCTTCAGTCGTGTCCAACTCTTTATGACCCCATGGACTGTAGCCCACCAGCTCCTCTGTCCATGGGGTTCTCCAGGCAAGAATACTGGAGTGGGTTGCCATTTCCTTCTCCAGGGGATCTTCCCAACCCAGGGGTTGAACTCAGGTCTCCTGCATTGGCAGGCAGATTCTTTACCCCTGAGCCACCAGGGAAGCCCCCCAGCTCCCTGGAGCCAAGGTTGCTGGCCTGCTGTCTGTTTCTTCTGTGGAAGCTGAGATGGAAACCACAGCCAGCTCCCTGCCCCTCCTCAGTTGGAAGACCAAGTGGGCTCCCCCCTCGCCCCACCCCATCATGCCTCACCGAGCATCCTCTGGCCGGCGTTTTTCCAATGGAACCACTGGACAGGCCATTTTCATAAGTTCTGTGTGAATTAAGTACAAGGAGCACTGTGCACCTCCATTAAAATATAAAGCTAATTGTTCCCATGTTAACAAACATAAATCAAGTGTTATTATTAACAAATAAAAAGACCAACACCTTTGGGAGCTGCCAAGGGTTTTCACAGATTTCTACCTTCAAAGAGTCAGTTTTAACAGAGTCAATACTTCTTCCTGCCTTCCCACTCCATTTAATCAATTAGAAAAGGCAGGTCTGCTTATTTTCAAAATCCACATTTCCCAGTAGGAAATCAAAAGCTCAGAAAACAATTACAGAAAATTCAGGGCAGAGCAAAATGTAGCAGTCATTGATTCTGTTTAAAATTTTCCTGAACATCCATTTTCTGTTGCCTCTTTCTCATTTAAATGGATTATACCTATGCCCTCAAAAAGCTAAAGTCTGGAATATGAAGAACTGTTTTGGCTAATACAGAAAGCACTTCCTTACAATATCAGAACTAAAGGTCAGAGTCTTAGAGAGTAGGTAAAAACATCCTTTGTCTTTCGGTCTACTAATTTCTTCGGTCTGATGAAGAATGATCTGATTTCTTCAAGCTAATTTGATCCAAATCAGAAATAGAGCTAATGTACATAGTTTTGAAGTGTTAATAAATCAGTTTTAGCTCATAGTTACTGTTTTATGTATCTCACAAGAACTTTCTTCAACTGATCCATAAACAGGATGACTAAATAGAGTTTTGTAACACATGTTTTTGAAAAAGAATTCATCTTCAGGTAAGAGAAAGGCCATAATAATGCCCTTCAGAGAAGTAAGAAGAACTATGCGCTCTCCCGCTGCTGTCTCTGCCCAGCACCGTGGAGACAGAGCTCAGCACATAAAAAAACTGTCTGGTGAAGGGCTGGGTCTGATCTGTGCTCAGCGTTCGCAAGAGCCCCAAGGCAACAACAAAGACGTTGTCAAAGTGTAGCTGGAAGTCTGTTAGCGATTTTCACGATGTTGGTGGCAGTTTTATAGTCATCATTTTGAAACTTATAAGCCAGAGTTTTGGCGAGAGTGCACGCTTTCTGCAGATGTATGAAGAGATGCTTGGTGCTGTGGACTGTGTGTGTCTAAGACTTGGCAAATGCACTCAACTGTACATTTAGGTGACGCCACAAATCAAACCGGTTATCTCAGTTTATAAGAGTGAAATTTTCAGGGATGTCCTTGGTGGTCCAGTGGTTAAGAATCCACCTTAACTAAAGTCAGACACAACCAAGTGACTGAACAACAGCAAAGCTGTGGAAAACTCTACAAGTCTATATCCATTGTGAGCTGCTCTCATGTCTAAATTAAAATGTTCCTACTGGGATAGCAATGCATTTTCACTCGAATAATGGTTGTCCACCGCCTCCCACTGATAACGGCAAAGGTGAGCAATGAGCAGAGAAAAGAGAAAGAGGTGAAAAGGCTTGACTGAAACGGGAAGAAAAGAGCCCAGAGTCGTTTATTGGACCAGACCTTCTGCTCTGTGGGCTGTTGTCACCATTAGTCAACAGGGAGGAAGGGCAAGGGGACAGAATTCATTAAATAAGGAGCTCAGAATCTGCCTGCAATGCAGGAGATCCCAGCTCAATTCCTAGGTCAGGAAGATTCCCTGGAGAAGGGATAGGCTACCCACTCTAGTATTCTTGGGCTTCCCTGGTAGCTCAGCTGGCAAAGAGTCCACCCGCAATGCAGGAGACCTAGATTTGATTCCTGGGTTGGGAAAACCCTCTGCAAAAAGGAACAGTATTCTGCAGTATACTCCAGTATTCTGCCCTGGAGACTCCCATGGACTGCATAGTTGGTGCGGTCGCAAAGAGTCAGACACGACTGAGTGACTTTCACTTTCAAGGAGCTCAGGAAGTCACAGAGATTCACAGTCAGCAGGAGGCGAGAGCTTCCTGTCATAGTTCCTGAAACCCTTGGTCTCTGGTTGATAGAAGATAATGCTCAATGACATGTATGTACATCAGTGACCCTTCTATGCTTATGAGGTGTATTATGCACCAGGAGCAGTGAACTCAAGCCTCACAGTTTCTTGAGAGACAAATCACTTACCAAACTGTCTTGGGATATCTGAACTGTCTTGTTTTTTTTCATTCTCTTTTATCAAACTGCCTGAGCCTAATGGGCACAGGCACTGTGTGGTTTAATTTCTCAGTGAAGGGTTCAAAATAAATGGAAAGAATACTTCAAATACCTCTGCTATTTTAACACAGAAATGCAAGATCGACCAAAGTTTGGGTTATTTCAAAATCATTCCTTTCAAAGAGAAAGACCTAACTACTTCCAAATAATTTGGAACAAGTTATTTCGTAATCAGATTTTTAATTTTGATGGTATTATTTTTGTTGTGCTAATGCAGATGAGGGGTTTCCCCAGTGGCTTAGACGGTAAATTAAAAAGAAACAGAAGTTATATCTCTAGAATTTAATCAGGATACAATGGTGAGAAAGCAGAAATAACAGCAAAATAAAAAATATATTCCATTCACCTGCCACCGACAACATGTTGTGTATCAACGTTACTATAACATGGAATAAAGGTTAATTTAAAAAAGAATACTCAGGAAAAACACAAAAGCTTTTGGGGGTTCGTTCAGGTACATTACAGCCCTGAATTAAAACTCTCAAAAGCTTTAATTTCCCAGGTAATCACAATTGGGCTTGAGAAAAGCCCGCCTCCTTGTGGCCATTCCCTGCAATAGCAACCGTAAAAGGTTTGCTTGGGAGTCCTTGTTCAGTCGCTCAGTGGTGTCCGACATTATGATATAAATTATTCAGGGCACATACAGCTCACCGTGGGGCTTCAGTGTAGTGAGTCGCCAGGCTGGGTTAGGCTCCAGGACAGGGAAAGCTGGTCCAGGGTCCAGAAGAAAGTCTTTCAGGGGAGGTGCTCAAGTGCACTCCCTGAATGGGATTCAATTTAGAGAAGTTAACACTCAGGTTATCTCATAGAGGATATTGGGAGTTTTCCAGGCAGTCAGGAAGGACAAGAACAGAAATAATCACAAATGGCTCTGCATACCTAAGATGAAGAGGTGTTTGGATATAAGAGACGGTGAGGGCGATTTACAAGGTTCAGATTAGGAGCATTTCTGTGTGCCAATTCAGAGGCTTTGAATTTTGCACACAGGAACTGAGGAAACACTGAAACTTCAGAAGGGGACGTTGATGTTTGAAGGAAGACCCTCTGACAACAGAAGGCATCTCATGGGGCTGATCTAAATGACACCAATAAGACCTATTTTTTTGTTATATAATTTTAAATTTTATTTTATTACTTTTTCTAAAATTTATTTATTGCTTTTATTTATTAGTAAATAATTGACATACATCACTGTATAAGTTTAAGGCATACNCCTGTCTCTTATACACATCTAGATTAGGAGCATTTCTGTGTGCCAATTCAGAGGCTTTGAATTTTGCACACAGGAACTGAGGAAACACTGAAACTTCAGAAGGGGACGTTGATGTTTGAAGGAAGACCCTCTGACAACAGAAGGCATCTCATGGGGCTGATCTAAATGACACCAATAAGACCTATTTTTTTGTTATATAATTTTAAATTTTATTTTATTACTTTTTCTAAAATTTATTTATTACTTTTATTTATTAGTAAATAATTGACATACATCACTGTATAAGTTTAAGGCATACAGCATGACAGTTTTGATTTCTATGTACTGTGAAATGATTACCACATTAGGCTCAGCTAACACCCATCTTCTCATTCATCATTTTCTTATCTCATCAATTATGCTTCGAGTACTTCATAGGGCTTTAGAAGATTTATCTCCATCTGAGCTGTGCTCATTCTAATGCCTTTAAACAGAATTGTAACAGTCTCATTTTTTGGGGGGGGCATATAGTTAGTTACTTTACACTGTTGTGTTAATTTCTGCTGTACAGCAAAGTGAATCAGCCACATGTGTACACATATCCCCTCTTTTTAAATTTCCTTCCCATTTAAGTCACCACGGAGCACTGTAGAGAGTTTCCTGTGCTGCATAGTAGGTTCTCATTGGTTATTTATTTTAGACATCACAGCATTGTCCTGGCAAAGGGGTTTGCATAACTCAATGAAGCTCAGAGCCATGCCAAGCAGGACCACCCCAAGACAGACAGGCCATAGTGAAGAGTTCTGACAAAATGCGGTCCACTGGAGAGGAAAGTGGCAGCCCACTCCAATATTCTTGCCTGGAAGACCCCATAACAGTATGAAAAGACAGCAGTCCATGGGATCGCAAAGCATTGGCCACAATTTAGCAACTGCACAACAAAGTGAATATAAGATCCAATTTTTTTTTAAAAAGTATTTCCTGTTACTTTTATAGACGTACAATGGAAATATCCAGATTATTGGTAGTTACTGTTTTCTTAAACTGCTTCACTGAAGTACTGAAGTGTAATCCTCATATGCGTGGGTGTGTGCTTCACTCATGTCCTACTCTTCATGACCCCATGGACTGTAGCCCACCAGGCTCCTCTGTCCATGGGATTCTCCAGGTGAGAACACTGGAATGGGCTGCCATTTACCCCTCCAGGGGATCTTCCTGAAGCAGGAATCAAACCTGTATATCCTGTGGCTCCTGCATTGCAGGCGGATTTTTTACCCACTGAGCCACCGGGGGCAGCCTGTAATTGGCATGGAAACAATGATGTGCTGTGCTGTGCTTAGCTGCTCAGTTGTGTCTGACTCTTTGCGACCCTATGACTGTAGCCCGCCAGGCTCCTCTGTCCATGTGGATTCTCCAGGAAAGAATATGGAGTGGGTTACCATGCCCTCCTCCAGGGGGTCTTCCCAACCCAGGGATCAAACTCAGGTCTCCACATTGCAGGCAGATCCTTTACCGTCTGGGCCACCAGGGAAGCCCGTGAACAACGACAGAGTGAAGGACAGCAGTAAAGCCCTATTTGACCGCCTGTGCCCGGTGCGTCCCACAGAACAGGATGACTCGGGACCTGCCTGGTCCATCACACAACATCTCCTCACTAGATACTGGAGTGGCCTTTTCCACCATGCTTCTTGTGTTTGAACTTGCACTTGTCCCACATTTAAAGCAAAGTGCTACTTGCCCTTTTCCCCCTTTTGCTTTATTTACTACAACAAAACTCCTCTCTAAATCTTCTGTTCTTAAATTCTTCATCATATCCAGACCTTCCTATACAGAGCCTTAGTTGCCGTATTCAGAGCTGACAACCAAATACAAATTAGGGGGGAAAATATTTATTTTCCCAGTGCAAGGGGTCAGGGTTGAATCCCTGGTCAGGGAACTAGGTCCCACATGTCACAAACAAGACCAGGGGCAGAAAAAACAAATACTTAAAAAATAAATAAAAGTTTCTATTTCTTATGAGATTGTTCCAGAAACATTTCAGATCCACGATACTGTACTTTCATACATACCTAAAACGGGTTTTACAATAATCGATGCTATAGCTTCACAGAGCATGACATTCAGAATAATCCTCACCAAAGACTAGATAGGTCTTAAGTGATATGACATGGCTGAATTTTCCACAGTCCAATATTGGTCTTCCATTTTATCTGTATTACAGTAGTAAAATGTACAAATAAAAGCATAAAGATACAACAGTAAAAATAAATAAGTACTGTGGTCAAGAAACCGCAGTCAAAGGACCTCCGTAGTTTCTCTGGACCTAGAGCTCCTCCAGGCTTCACCACTCCAGCTTCTCGGGATGCCCGTGCTTCCTCACCCCGCTGCCAGCTTTTCAGGTGGATTCAGGAACCCTCCTGCAGACTAACAGTCATGAGCAACAGTGCAAGTGAGGTGAGTGTGTGATGTGTTTACATTTTTAAAGACAAAATTAAAAATGCCAATAAACTATCAAATAATATGTGAATCTTCAAGACAAGACTTTAAAATATATGAAATTATGAGTGTTATGTGACTGAAATTTGACAAAATATCCAAGACTGCTGACTATCACTGCATAGCCTTCGTGTTCTGTTGAAGGGAAAGGATATTTATTTAAATAATTGAAAAAAGTGACTTTGTTAAAATGAAGGTAATAAAAGTTGACAAAATACAACTCAGTTTTTTTCATCTAAACATTACCTTCCCTTCAATAGATCACCTTGATTTGTTCAATGAAAATTGTACTACTTCTACATTATCTTTAAAATTAAAAGATAAATTAAAATGAAAAACATTAAAAAATCAGAATGACTTAAATTAAGCTGAATTTAAATGCCCCTGAAGATGTAATTAAATGTTATTTATTTTTATAAAGATAATACAAACGCTTACCTATTTTGATATCATTTGCCTGCCAAAATAAATTAGGGATGTAACACTCCACTCATATTTCATCTAAAGTTATCCATTTGAGAATGGCGCTAATTGTTTAACATTGTAAAATATTTGTAAAGTGTTGAGATCCTTCAAGACTGTATGAACTCTATGATAATTTGGGAGAAACTGATACCTTTATTCTTCTTGCACTATTCCATTTTGTTGGCATTTTCCATTATTTCTTTCAGAATGACTGCCTTGCTTTACTTACACAGCTCCTGTGCCTTTCTTGTGATCACTTTATTATTTTATTATTGCTCTATGTATTGTGGAAAGATTGTTTCCCAATCTGTTTCTAGGCATGCCTTGCTCTCCTACAGATAAACTCGTGAGTCTTGTGTTTATAGCTTTTGTCAACTTTAGGCTTTAGCAAAACACTGTCAAAAAACCCCACTGAGTAGACAAGGCTTACTTTGCTGGATCTGCTGAAATAAGAAAGGAAAACACCCTGGCAGAATCTTAACAGCCCAGACAGGAAGAGTGGAGTGATGGGTTTGTAGGGTCTGGCTGGGTGACAGATTCTTAGCTGAATTTTGTGAGGTTGTGAGGTTGGGAACTCCTTGGGACCTGGCAGCGTGTGAGACTCAATAGCTTTATACTCATGTGCATATGAGATCAAGTTCCAAGCCGAGTTTGGTCAACAGTCTTGATAATTCAGGTGTTTTTGCTGATTTACAGTTGATATTCAGGGCTAAGTATTTCCCAGAGCCAGATGTGCCCTGCCTTTCATTTTTCTCAGCCTTCATATAGTGACAGGAATGTATCTTGCGGATTTATTGTTTCTAATCACAGGGAAAACCAAAACCACGTGGGTTTAAGCTCTCAGCCCCTCCCCCTTGACATCCATGTCAGCCCAAGATGGAGATTACAACACCATTGTCTACAAACAGAAGTGATTTCCATCTTAACTGCTTTCTGGTGAGCTGTGGATACATGATAAGTCTCCGCTGGCAGTTTTCCAGAATCTATTACTGTCAGATTTGCTCTGTCTTTTTGCTCAAAGATCACTTGTTAGATCACCTGAAGGGACAAAGTCCATTTCTCAGTATATTGGATTTTGCTGATGACATGTCTGAGCAAAGCAATATGGAATAATACCAAAAAAGACATGTCTTGGGGTTTGTAGTCCTGTATTCAGCAGGAGCTAAGGATGCCCAAGCTCTATGTCTGTGAAACATGGGCTACAAAGTTGCCAGGTGTTGTTATTGTTCAGGCAGATACCTTCATGTCTAGGTTTAATGGGAGTTCTATTTTTCTGGCCACTCGACCCATTGTTTTGTCATTTACAAAGCACTTATTGCTTGATTCCAATTACACAGAAAATCACCTTTCTTATTGCAATGAACTGGCATCAGAGGAAGCTGGTTGCCATTCAAAGGAACACAAGTAAAAATAATAATTATACTGAACATTCAGCTTAATCAAAAGACACACAAAGGAGTGGCTCAAAGCATCAAATGAAAAAAAATTTACCTACATTGTAGGTAAGAGGTTTGAGTATCTGTTAACAGTCTGGATTCTTAAGTAAGCGAAGAAGCAAGCAAGGACACACGGAGAGAACCCAGGGGAGCAGACTGACAAAGGACCACTCGCCTCTGACATTGGGAGCTGGCTTCCCGGTTTTCCTGAGAAGCTGTCTCCTGGATGCATCATCGTCTTGGTCGGTATTCTGGGATTAAGTTTACGGCCCCTGAAAAACTGACTATAAACTGCTTGAGGGGACTGGCTTGAGATCTCTGGGCCCTTTAACTTAAAGACATATGCTCACTCCTGCTAAACGTGGGGGGCAAGTTTTGAGTAGAGACCAGGAGTAGCTCTGGCAACAGCTGGAGGCATTTTGAGAAGAAGCCCCAGAAACTCAGACCATGAAGACCAAGGTACAATCCCAACAGATCTTCACAAGACAGTCTTAATTTATGAAAGTACAAACAAAAAATACCTAGATTTTTTTTTGCTTGAGAAAAGTTGAAAGTGAAAGTGTTGGTCACTCAGTCGTGTTTGATTCTTTGCAACCCCATGGACTGTAGCCCTCCAGGCTCATCTGTCTCGGGGATTCTCCAGGCAGGAATACCGGTGTGGGTTGCCATTTGTAAAATTTAATGAGCTGTAATTAATAATTTATGCACATTTTCACAATGTATGCATGTTATGATTAAACATGAATTTAAGTGTGATTGACGCTTACTGTCATGCCTACCTTCTGGGATACACAACTGTGAAATTTAAAACCTAACTTTAGAAAATATTTGAAGCAGTATTAACTTCCCCTACTCAAAGAAAAAGAAACTTACATTTATTTTAAAAATGTATCAATCTGATTTCCAGAATGTGTTAGTGACCAAGAGAAGAGTATCCTTAAAAGATTCTGGGGGTTCCTCTGGTGGCTCAGTGGTAAAGAATCCACCTGCCACTGCAGGAGACATGAGTTCGATCCCTGGTCCAGGAAGATCCCACATGTTGCAGAGCAGCTAAGCCTGTGCCACAACTGTTGAGCCTGTGCTCTGGAGTCTGGGAGCCACGACAAGAGAAGCCACCATGCCCCACAACTAGAAAAAAGCTAACACAGCAATGAAGGCCCAGCACAGCCATTAACAAATAAAGAAAAAAAAATTTTTTTTAAGATTCTGTGCTATACTGTAGGTTCTTATTAATTTTCTATTTTATTCATAGTATCAACAGGGTATATATGTCAATCCCAATCTCCCAAGTCATCCCACCCTTCCATCCCCACTGGTGACCTAAANAAAAAAAATTTTTTTTTAAGATTCTGTGCTATACTGTAGGTTCTTATTAATTTTCTATTTTATTCATAGTATCAACAGGGTATATATGTCAATCCCAATCTCCCAAGTCATCCCACCCTTCCATCCCCACTGGTGACCTAAATGAGAAGGAAATCCAAAAAAAAAGAGGGGATATAGTTGTACATACAGCTGATTCACTTTGCTATACAGTGGAAACAAACAGAACACTGTAAGGCAATTATACTCCAATAAATTTTTTTTTTTAAAGGAAAAAGGAGGTTCTGGTCTCATGCACCATTTAAACCCTACCTTAAAAACAGACTTCTCTCTCTCTAAAAAGAACGAGTCAGGTGAGAGCAGAAGAGGCCTTGAACCTGCTAAAATATTTTAGGTGGCTAGTACAGTTATGTAAGACAACACTTGTGAGTGTCTATATTGCACAACAACAGCATGTCAAGGATTCAGGGTGGTTCAGTATCTCAGGCAATGATTCGCTATGTAAACAAACATCTGATGAGGAGATGTTCGTGTGGTTCCCAGGAATGGACTACTTATTCTTCAGGGTCTGTCATTTAGCAATTGCCCTGTTGGGAAGGCCTTGGTCAAGACAATGCCTGAACTGTCTTCCTATGTGGCCTTGAGTATCTCATCTCCAAAACAAGCAGTCACTCACACACACTTGTCTGTCACAGAGTTTATCACATCCTGCCAACACAGTCATGTTCCCAAGCTCCCCTAAATTACTTCCACAGATGTCCTCCCAGACTGTACTTACAATGTGCAGTTTCTGAGTATAGATAGGATGAAATCGGACTAACAAAATTGCATTTTCAAAGATTTAAAAGTTATTATCATATAAATGTTATTGAAAACATCATGTCACTGGTAACGTTTTGCTCCATTACACTGGGTAAGAAGCAGAAATGGGTCAATCGCTTCAATTGTGTCCAACTCTTTGAGACTGCATGGACTGTAGCCCTCCAGGCTCCTCTGCCCATGGAATTTTCCAGGCAAGAATATTGGACTGGGTAGCCATTCCAAGGGATCTTCTCAACTCAAGGATCATTGATCAGCAAATTAAGTCAAAACCTAATGTGCACTTTTTACTGGCACTAAGCGATGTTGCCTTTGCTTACACGCTCCGTGGACTTCTCTTTGACATGTTTATATTTGGGTGTCATTTGTTCCCAGTGCTCCAGGCCTTCACCAGACCTGACCTCAAGAGAAACCACTTTACAGAGGCTGCTCAGGTTTCCTCACTGCCTAGCTGCCCTGGGGCCAATTACCCACCTCTGTACCACTCCTGCATCCCACATGAGAGAACGAAACGTCTGGAGTGGAGAGACACACAAGTGGGAATTACCACAGGAGCCAGCTTTCTGCCACTAGGGTGGTGTCGTCTGCATATCTGAGGTTATTGATATTTCTCCTGGCAGCCTTAATTCCAGTTTGTGCTTCATCCAGCCTGGCATTTCACATGATGTACTCTGCATAGAAGTTAAATAAGCAGAGTGACAATATACAGCCTTGAGGTACTCCTTTCCCAGTTTGGAACCAGCCTGCTGTTTCATGTCCAGTTCTAACTGTTGCTTCTTCTTCTGCATACAGATTTCTCTGAAAGCAGGTAAGGTGGTCTGGTATCCCCATCTCTTGAATCTTCCACAATTTGTTGTGATCTACAGAGTCAAAGGCTTTGGCGTAATCAATAAAGCATAAGTAGATGTTTTTCTCAAATTATCTTGCTTTTTCTATGATACAATGGATGTTGGCAATTTGATCTCTGGTTTCTCTGCCTTTTTTAAAACCAGCTTAGACATCTGGAAGTTCACAGTTCACATACTGTTGAAGCCTGGCTTGGAGAATTTTGAGCATTACTTTGCTAGCATGTGAGATGAGTGCAATTGTGTGGTAGCTTGAACATTCTTTGGCATTGCCCTTCTTTGGGATTGGAATGAAAACTGACCTTTTCCAGTCCTGTGGCCACTGCTGAGTGCTGCTGGGTATTTAATATGCACAAGGATCAAGGGGCTGTGGTGAAAAAAAAAAAATACCTGCCTTCAAGAAATATCCCAGGAGTCACTGAAAAAAAAAAATTCAAAACAAGGTAGGCACTCAAGTGGCCAATTTCAAGAGGTAAGTTTAACTCACACCCTTTAAAAGAACCACAAGAAAAGATGACAATACCACTAAATATTAGAGACATGCAAATCAAAACTGCAATGAGGTATTTCCTCACATGGTTCACAATGACCATTGCCCAAAAGTTGACAAACAGTAAGTGCTGGAGAAAGTGTGGGAAAAAGGGAACCCTTCCACACTGTTAGTGAGAAGGTGAATTAGTAGCAGCCACTATGTCATGTATGGATGTGGGAGTTGGACTGTGAAGAAAGCTAAAGAATTGATGCTTTTGAACTGTGATGTTGGAGAAGACTCTTGAGAGTCCCTTGGACTGCAAGGAGATCCAACCAGTCCATTCTGAAGGAAATCAGCCCCGGGATTTCTTTGGAAGGAATGATGCTAAAGCTGAAACTCCAGTACTTTGGCCACCTCATGCGAAGAGTTGACTCATTGGAAAAGACTCTGATGCTGGGAGGGATTGGGGGCAGGAGGAGAAAGGGACGACAGAGGAAGAGATGACTGGATGGCATCACCAACTCGATGGACCTGAGTCTGAGTGAACTCCGGGAGTTGGTGATGGACAGGGAGGCCTGGTGTGCTGCGATTCATGGGGTCACAAAGAGTCGGACATGACTGAGCAACTGAACTGAACTGAACTGAACTATGAAGAACAGTGTGCAGGTTTTTAAAGAAATGGTCATGAGAATGAAATTAGAATACTGCCTAACAGCATACACAAAAATAAACCCCAAATAAAGACCTAAATAAAAGGACAGGTAATAATATGAAACACTTAGGGGAAAATGCAGAACACACTTTGACATAAAATGCAGCAAGTTTTTATTTAACCCACCTCTTAGAATCATGAAAAATAAAACAAAAATAAATAAATGGGAACTAACTCCCCTTAAAAGCACTGGCATAGCAGAGGAAACCATAAACACAACACCAAGATAAACCTCATAATGGAACTAATATGTGAAACTAAGACACCCTCAAGAAACTTCTCCCCAAAACATGCAAACAGCTTATGCACCTCGATATCAAAAAACAGCCCAATTAAATAGGAACACAGATTTAAACGGACCTTTCCACAGAGAAGACATAGAGATGACCAGGAAGCACATGAAAAGATGTTCAGCTTCTGAAAGCATTAGAGAACTGTGAATCAGAAGTGGCATCACCTCACTCACATCAGAATGGACAGCATAGAAAATCTATGACAATAAATGTTGGAGAGGGAATGGAGGAAAAGAACCCTCCTGTCTGAGCCACCAGGGAAGCCTTTGGAGGAACCAGAGCCTTAGGGAAAGTCCTGTTTCTGGATTGTCAATTAGAGTGGAATGTGCTAGAAGAAACACTCAAGACTTGTATCCCATTCCTTCTTCCTTCCTCGTCCCTATGCCCTGGACACATCCCAATTCGTGCAACCCCACTCTGTGGAGGGTGCTTTCATCATAGGTGGGGTGACCCTAAGGAAGGAAGTTGGAGGTGGGAACCTGTCACCTGGAGACATGGGCCAGGGGCCTTTCCAAAGCTCTTCCAGCCCAGAAGCATCCTTTGGGTGCAGTGGGTGTAGTTTCACTGCAGGCAGACCTGCCTGGATCTGGAGGCTGTGGGCTGGTGCAGAGGGGAACAGGCACGCCGGGTCCACTGGGCAGGGCTCATTGGCTGGCACATCCTTCCCACCTCCCTCAGGCCCAACCAGGGCAAGGGCATAGAGACATGCTGCCACTTTGTGGCCATTTCTCATAACAACAACTTTGAAAGCTATGTTCACAAACATTTAATATTCACTAAGCCTGCCGCCTGTAAGTAAAATACACGTGCCCTCAAGAAATGTCCTAGGGGAGGTCAACAGAAGAATATTAAAAACAGAGTGGACATTCAAGAAGCCAATTTGAATAAGTAATTTAACTCACACTGTTTTAAAAAATCACATGTAAAGATGTCAACATCACTAAATATGAGAGAAATGCAAATCAAACTTCAAGGAGATATCACCTCACACCAGTCAGAATGGCCATAGATGGAAACTCTACAATCAATAATTGCTGGAGAGGGTGTAACGCAAAGGGAACCCTCCTACACTGATGCTAGGAATGGAAATTATGAGCAGACACTGTGGAGGATGCTGGGAAGGTTCCTTAGCAATGAAATTAGAATGCTCCCTAACACCATACACAAAAACAAGCTCCAAATAGATTAAAGATCTAAATAAAGGACAGATAGTATGAAGCTGTTGAGGAAAAGAACATACACTTTGACGTAAAATGCAGCAAGTTCTTTTTTGATCCACCTCATAGAATCATGAAAATAAAACAAAAATAAACAAATGGGACCTAATAAACATTAAAAGCATCTGCAGAGCAAAGGAAACCATCAGTGAAAGAAAAAGACAACCCTCAGAATGGAAAAAATTTCTTGCAACCAAGATACCTATAGGGAATTTCTCTTCAACACATACAAACCACTAGTACAGCTCAGTATCAAAAAATAACAAAAAACCCAGTAAAAAATCAGCCAAAGAATAAATGCACATTTCTCCAAAGAAGTCACAGAGATGGCCATAAGGCACATGAAACGATGCTCAGCTTCACTAGCTCTTCAGTTCAGTTCAGTCGCTCAGTCATGTCCAACTCTTTGCCACTCCATGAATCACAGCACACCAGGCCTCCCTGTCCATCACCAACTCCCGGAGTTCACTCAAACTCATGTCCATTGAGTCGGTGATGCCACCCAGCTATCTCATCCTCTGTCGTCCCCTTCTCCTCCTGCCCCCAATCCCTCCCAGCATCAGACTCTTTTCCAATGAGTCAACTCTTCTCATGAAGTGGCCAAAGTACTGGAGTTTCAGCTTTAACATCATTCCTTCCAAAGAAATTCCAGGGCTGATCTCCTTCAGAATGGACTGGTTGGATCTCCTTGCAGTCCAAGGGACTTTCAAGAGTCTTCTCCAACACCACAGTTCAAAAGCATCAATTCTTCAGCGCTCAGCCTTCTTCACAGTCCAGCTCTCACATCCATACATGACCACAGGAANTTTCTCATGATGTACTCTGCATATAAGTTAAATAAGCAGGGTGACAATATATAGCCTTGACGTACTCCTTTCCCAATTTGGAACCAGTCTGTTGTTCCATGTCCGTTTCTAACTCTTGCTGCTTGACCTACATACAGATTTCTCAGGAGGCAGGTCAGGTGGTCTGGTATTCCCATCTCTTGAAGAATTTTCCACAGTTTGTTGTGATCTACACAGTCAAAGGCTTTGGTGTAGTCAATAAAGCAGTGGTAAATGTTCTTCTGGAACTCTTGCTTTTTTTGATGATCCAGCAGATGTTGGCAATTTGATCTCTGGTTCCTCTACCTTTTCTAAATCCAGCTCGAACATCTTGAAGTTCACAGTTCACATACTGTTGAAACCTGACTTCGAGACTTTTGAGCATTGTTTTGCTATCATGTGAGATGAGTGCAATTGGGCAGTAGTTTGAACATTCCTTGGCATTGCCTTTCTTTGGGATTGGAATGAAAACTGACCTATTGCAGTCCTGTGGCCACTGCTGAGTTTTCCAGATTAGCTAGCATATTGATTGCAGCACTTTCACACCCTCATCTTTTAGGATTTGAAATAGCTCAACTGGAATTCCATCACCTCCACTAGCTTTGTACATAGTGATGCTTCCTAAGGCCCACTTGACTTTGCATTCTAGGATGTCTGGTTCTAGGTGAGTGATCATACCATCATGGTTATCGAGGTCATGAAGATATTTTTTGTATAGTTCTTATGAGTATTCTTGCTACCTCTTCTTATCTTCTGCTTCTTTTAGGTCCATACCATTTCTGTCCTTAATGTGTCAATCTTTACATGAGATTGTCCCTTGGCATCTCTAATTTTCTTGAAGAGATCTCTTGTCTTTCCCATTCTATTGTTTATTTCTTTGCATTGATCACTGAGGAAGGCTTTCTTTTCTCTCCTTGCTATTCCTTAGACCTCTGCATTCGAATGGGCATATCTTTCCTTTTCTCCTTTGCCTTTCGTTTCTCTTTTCTTAGCAATTTCTAAGACCTCATCATAAAACCATTTTGCCTTTTTGCATTTCTTTTTTTTGAGGATGGTCTTTTTTTTTTAATTAGTTTATTTTTTTAAATTTTACTTTGCCATACATCGACATGAATCCACCACAGGTGTACACAAGTCACTGCCTCCTGTACAATTTCAAAAACCTCTGTCCAGAGTTCCTCAGGCACTCTGTCTATCAGATTTAATCCCTTGAATCTATTTGTCACTTTCACTGTATAATCATAAGGGATTTGATTTAGGTCATAACTGAATGGTCTATCGTTTTCCCTACTTTCTTCAATTTAAGTCTGAATTTGGCAATAAGGATTTTATGATCTGAGCCACAAGTCACCTCCCAGTCTTGTTTTTGCTGATCATATAGAGTTCTCCATCTTTGGCTGCAAAGAATATAATCAATTTGATTTCAGTATTGACCATATGGTGGTGTCCATGTGTAGTCTTCTCTTGTGTTGTTGGAAGAGGGTGCTTGCTATGACCAGTGTGTTCTCTTGGCTAAAAAAAAATTGTGTCAACAATATTTAAATTAAATGAATTTGGCTGGACTTACATGAAGGAGTGAAATATTGTAATGAACTGAATTGGGTTTTACTAAGCCCTGGGTTGCTGCAATAGCCCTTATGGTTTTCAGCCACATATTTACAAATAGTCCCTTTGTAAATAAACCATCCATGCATTATCCTATTTTGAGTGTGCCATGTGATTTTTGTTGTGACCCTGGCTCAGAAAGGTAGAGCATTATTGTAACTAAACAGAGAATATCCTTCACACAACATACTGCCTCACGACTGTTCCCAATGAGTAAAGTCATGTGTAGATTTGATTCAACTGCAGTTTCACTCATGTAGCAGTGCTCTTTGGAGAAAGAAATGGCAACCTACTCCAGTATTCTTGCCTGGAGAATCCCACTGACTGCAGCCTGCCAGGCTCATCTGTCCATGGGGTCACAAGAGTTGGACGTGACTGAGCAACGAAACCATCACCAGTGGTGCTCTTTGTTGTTCTCACAAGTGGTATTCTGACAATACTGATCCCAGGGCATCTTTTTTCTCAGTTATTATTGAAAAGATTTCTCCTTGATAACANTCCATGGGGTCGCAAGAGTTGGACGTGACTGAGCAACGAAACCATCACCAGTGGTGCTCTTTGTTGTTCTCACAAGTGGTATTCTGACAATACTGATCCCAGGGCATCTTTTTTCTCAGTTATTATTGAAAAGATTTCTCCTTGATAACACAACTTACAAAATGAGTTTTAGTGATAAATGAGACAGAAAGCAGGGCCTGGCATTTCTTCATGTGCTACACATATGCTGGAATTGGCTTTGCCCAACAATAAAAGCAAATTATCTGCCAGCACGTAAGTGACAGTAACTGCTTTTCCACATTGTACACCATTGATGTAAGGCAATGCCCAAAATGACTTTTTAGTAAAGAAATGGTGCCTATAGCTTGTCTCTTCTGTACAAGCTTTATTTGTCAACTTTATAGGTAGTTTTACAAGCTTCTTATCAAGAGCAAGAATTGTATTTGTATTTTCTATAAGTATTATAACTTTAAACAATGTTTCTAATGTTTGGTCTCTTTTCTGTCTTAGTGACAATCAATTTTGTACTGTAAGTATTATTTTATACTTCTGCTGAAAAAAAAGTTTTGATTTGCCAGAGAGGTCACCATGCTTTGCTGGAAAGCCACACAAACACTTTAGGAGTTTCATGAAAATTTCATAAGACTGTACTGTGGTACCATCCAATAAAACCAGTATTCAGATTCTTCCTCATCTTTCCTTGGTTGTTTATGGAAAAATCATCACACTTGCCAAATCACTCTTCCCAGTAGACAGTCATTTTTTTGTATTCACTGTAGTACTAGATGGTATTTACATATTAAACACCATTTTGAGTTGTAGTAATTATATCTAGTTTATAACTACTTCATTTACTTTCATTTCTTTATGAACTAATTTGACATTATCATGGAATTGAAAATGTTATATCTAAGAGTAAGGAGAAATTACTCTTTAGTTTCACAGATCTCTCATATTCTCCACAATTGTGTTTTTTTTAATTTTTATTGAAATACAGTTGATTTACAATGCTGCATTATGTTCAGGCATACAAAGTGATTCAGTTATATGTGTGTGTATTTATATATATATACACAAATGCACATATGTACAGTTTCATGGACAACATCCTTGTCAGGGCAAAGGGGCTTATATAACTCAACAAAGATATAAGCCATGCCATGTGGGTCACCCAAGACAGACGGGTCATGGTGAAGACAAAGAAGGGAATGGCAAACCACTCCAGTACTCTTGCTGCAAAAATCCCATGAATAGTATGAAAAGGCAAGAAGATACGACACCAGAAGATAAGTCACTCAGGTTGGTAAATGTCCAGTAGGTTACTGGTAAAGAGCAGAGGGCAATTACTAATAGCTCCAGAAAGAATGAAGTGGCTGAGCTAAAAGAGAAGTGACACTCAGTTGTGGATGTGTCTGGTGGTGAGAGTAAAGTCTGATGCTGTAAAAAACAATATTGCATAGGAACTTGAATGTTAGGTCCATGAATCAAGGTAAATTGGAAGTGGTTAAGCAGGTGATAGCAAAAGTGAAGATCAACATTTTAGGAATCAGTGAACTAAAATGGACAGGAATGGGAGAATTTAATTCAGATGATCATTATATCCACTACTGTGAGAAAACATCCCTTAGAAGAAATGGAGTAGCCCTCCCAGTCAACAAAAGAGCCTGAAATGCAGTACTTGGGTGCAATCTCAAAAATGACAGAATGATCTCAGTTTATTTCCAAGGCAAAGCATTCAGCATCACAGTAATCTAAGTCCACACCTCAACCACTAATGCCAAAGAAGCTGAAGTTGACTGGTTATATGAAGATCTACAAGACCTTCTAGAACTAACACCAAAAAAGATGTCCTTTTCATAATAAGGGACTAGAATGCATAAGTAGGAAGCCAAGAGATACCTGGAGTAACAGGCAAGTTTGGCCTTGGAGTACAAAATGAAGCAGGACAAAGGCTAACAGAATTTTGCCAAGAGAACATGCTGGTCATAGAAAACACCCTCTTCCAACAAAACAAGAGACGANGCTTTTCCACATTGTACACCATTGATGTAAGGCAATGCCCAAAATGACTTTTTAGTAAAGAAATGGTGCCTATAGCTTGTCTCTTCTGTACAAGCTTTATTTGTCAACTTTATAGGTAGTTTTACAAGCTTCTTATCAAGAGCAAGAATTGTATTTGTATTTTCTATAAGTATTATAACTTTAAACAATGTTTCTAATGTTTGGTCTCTTTTCTGTCTTAGTGACAATCAATTTTGTACTGTAAGTATTATTTTATACTTCTGCTGAAAAAAAAGTTTTGATTTGCCAGAGAGGTCACCATGCTTTGCTGGAAAGCCACACAAACACTTTAGGAGTTTCATGAAAATTTCATAAGACTGTACTGTGGTACCATCCAATAAAACCAGTATTCAGATTCTTCCTCATCTTTCCTTGGTTGTTTATGGAAAAATCATCACACTTGCCAAATCACTCTTCCCAGTAGACAGTCATTTTTTTGTATTCACTGTAGTACTAGATGGTATTTACATATTAAACACCATTTTGAGTTGTAGTAATTATATCTAGTTTATAACTACTTCATTTACTTTCATTTCTTTATGAACTAATTTGACATTATCATGGAATTGAAAATGTTATATCTAAGAGTAAGGAGAAATTACTCTTTAGTTTCACAGATCTCTCATATTCTCCACAATTGTGTTTTTTTTTAATTTTTATTGAAATACAGTTGATTTACAATGCTGCATTATGTTCAGGCATACAAAGTGATTCAGTTATATGTGTGTGTATTTATATATATATACACAAATGCACATATGTACAGTTTCATGGACAACATCCTTGTCAGGGCAAAGGGGCTTATATAACTCAACAAAGATATAAGCCATGCCATGTGGGTCACCCAAGACAGACGGGTCATGGTGAAGACAAAGAAGGGAATGGCAAACCACTCCAGTACTCTTGCAGCAAAAATCCCATGAATAGTATGAAAAGGCAAGAAGATACGACACCAGAAGATAAGTCACTCAGGTTGGTAAATGTCCAGTAGGTTACTGGTAAAGAGCAGAGGGCAATTACTAATAGCTCCAGAAAGAATGAAGTGGCTGAGCTAAAAGAGAAGTGACACTCAGTTGTGGATGTGTCTGGTGGTGAGAGTAAAGTCTGATGCTGTAAAAAACAATATTGCATAGGAACTTGAATGTTAGGTCCATGAATCAAGGTAAATTGGAAGTGGTTAAGCAGGTGATAGCAAAAGTGAAGATCAACATTTTAGGAATCAGTGAACTAAAATGGACAGGAATGGGAGAATTTAATTCAGATGATCATTATATCCACTACTGTGAGAAAACATCCCTTAGAAGAAATGGAGTAGCCCTCCCAGTCAACAAAAGAGCCTGAAATGCAGTACTTGGGTGCAATCTCAAAAATGACAGAATGATCTCAGTTTATTTCCAAGGCAAAGCATTCAGCATCACAGTAATCTAAGTCCACACCTCAACCACTAATGCCAAAGAAGCTGAAGTTGACTGGTTATATGAAGATCTACAAGACCTTCTAGAACTAACACCAAAAAAGATGTCCTTTTCATAATAAGGGACTAGAATGCATAAGTAGGAAGCCAAGAGATACCTGGAGTAACAGGCAAGTTTGGCCTTGGAGTACAAAATGAAGCAGGACAAAGGCTAACAGAATTTTGCCAAGAGAACATGCTGGTCATAGAAAACACCCTCTTCCAACAAAACAAGAGACGACTCTACACATGGACATCACCAGATGGTGAAATCAGACTGATTATATTGTTTGCAGTGGAAGATGGAGAAACTCTATACAGTCAGCAGAAACAAGACCTGAAGCTGACGGTGGCTCAGATCATGAACTCATTACAAAATTGAGGCTTAAGTTGAAGAGTGTAGAGAAAACCACTAGGCCATTCAGGTATGACCTAAATCAAATTTCTTGTGATTATATAGCAGAGGTGGTAAATAGATTCAAAGGGTTAGATCTGCTAGACAGAATGCCTGAAGAACTATGGACAGAAGTTCATAACATTGTACAGGTAGTAGTGACCAAAGTATCCAAAAGAAAAAAGAAATTCAAGAAATCAAAGTGGTTTTCTGAGAAGGCTTTACAAATAGCTGATGAAAGAAGAGAAGTGAAAGGAAAAGGAGATAGAGAAAGATATACCCAACTGAATGCAGAATTCAAGAGAATAGCAAGGAAAGATAAAGCCTCCTTCAATGAACAATGCAAAGAAATAGAGGAAAACAATAGAATGGGAAAGGCTAAAGATCTCTTAAAGAAAATTGGAGATACCAAGGGAACATTTCATGCAAGAATGGGCACAATAAAGGATATAAACAGTAAGGACAGAAGAGATTAAGAAGAGGTGGCAAGAATACACAGAACTATACAATAAAAGGTCATAATGCCCCCCAGATAACCATAACAGCGTGGTCACTCACCTAGAGCCAGACATCCTGGAGTGTAAAAGTCAAGCAGACCTTAGAAAGCATTACTCTGAACAAAGCTAGTGGAGGTTGACAGAATTCCACCTGAGTTATTTAAAATCCTAAGAGATGATGCTGACAAAGTGTTGCACTTAATATGTCAGCAAATTGGGAAAACTCAGCAGTGGTCACAGGACTAGAAAAGGTCAGTTTTCATTTCCCAAATAAGAGCAATGCCAAAGAATGTTCAAACTACCATACAATTGCACTTTTCTCACAGGCTAGTAAGGCTGTGCTCAAATCCTTTAAGCTAGGTTTTAGCAGTATGTGAACCAAGAATGTCCAGATAGATGTACAAGCTGGGTTTCAAAGAGACAGAAGAACCAGAGATCAAATTGCCAACATTCGTGTGATCATTGAGAAAGCAAAGGAGATCCATAAAAACATCTACTTCTGCTTCACTGACTACTCTAAAGTCTTTGACTATGTGGATCACAACAAACTAGGGGAAATTCTTAAAGAGATGGGAATACCAGACCATCTTTGGCCACCTGATGCAAAGCACTGACTCACTGGAAAAGACCCAGATGATGGGAAAGATTGAAGGCAAAAGGAGAAGAGTGCAGCAGAGGATGAGATGGTAGATAGCATCACTGACTCAATGGACATGAATTTGAGCAAATTCCAGGAGATAGTGCAAGACAGAGGACCCTAGCATGCTACAGTCCATGAGGTCACAAAGAATAGACACAATTTAGCAACTGAACAACAGACTCTTTTCCATTATAGGTTATTACAAGATACTGAATATAATTTCCTGTGCTATGCAGTAGGCCCTTGTTGGTGATCTATTTTATGTATAGTAGTGTATATGTCCCTGGAGGAGGGCATAGAAACCCACTCCAAATTCTGGTCTGGAGAATCCCATGAACAGAGGAATCTGGGGGGGATACAGTCCACGGGGTCACAAAGAGTCAGACATGACAGAGTGACTAAAGCAAGACACAGCACAGTGTACACACGTGTGTGTGTGTTAGTCGCTCACTTGTGTCTGACTCTCTGTGACCCCATGGACTGTAGGCCCTCAGATGCCTCTGTCCATCAGATTCTCCAGACAAGAATACTAGAATGGGTTGCCATTCCCTTCTCCAGGGGATCTTCCTGACCCAGGGATCAAACTCTGGTCTCCTGCATTGCAGGCAGATTCTTTACCATCTGAACCACCAGGGAAACCCATAGTAGTGTATATATTTTAATCCCAAGCTCCTAATTTATCCTTCCCTTTTGATAACAAGAAGTTTTTTTCCTATCTGAGTCTATTTCTGTTTTGTCAATAAATTCATTTGTATCATTTTTTATATTCCACATGTAAGTTATACTGTAGGATATTTGTCTTACTCCATCTGACTTACTTCACTTCATATGATAATCTCTAGCTCTATCCGTGTTGCTACAAATGGCATGAATTCATTCTTTTTAATGGCTGAGTAATATTCCATTTTATATACATACCACATTTTCTTTATCCATCCCTCTGTCAATAACCATTTATGTTGTTTCCCTGTCTTGGCTATTGTAAATAGTGCTGCAATGAACATTGGGGTGTATAAGTCTTTTTGAATTATATATACCTGTATATATGCCCAAGAGTGGGATAGATGGATCAAGATTTTCCACAGCAAAGGAAATTATAAGTGAAATTAAAGACAGCCCACAGAATGAAAGAAAATATTTGCAAACAATGTAACTGATTAACTTCCAAAATATACAAACTCATACAGCTCAATTTCAAAAAACCTAATCAAATGATGAACAGAACACTTAAATAGACATTTATTCAAGGAAGATATACAGATGGCCAACAGGCAAATGAAAAGATGTTCCACTTCCCTAATTAGAGAAATTCAAATTAAAAATACAATGATGTATCACCTTGAATCAGTCAGAATGGCCCTCATCAAAAAGTCTACAAATTATAAATGCTAGAGAGGGTGTGGAGAAAAAGGAACTCTTGTAATTGTGTTTTTAAGTGCAATCCATTTAGCACATGTACAATTTATTATTTAAAATTAGCTACACCCATCAACAAGATGGAGTTTGTATAATTCATGTAACTATTACAATTAATAGTCTCAAATATAAAATTTATAAAATATGTATCAGAAGTAATTGAAAAGAAAAGCCATCCCTGTGGACTACTTGACAGACCACCAGAGATCATAAACAATCTACATCCACACCAACAAACACTGGTATAGATGTTAGAAATATGGTTCTGAATCCTGGCTTTTTGACTCACTGGCAGGGTGATCTTCAACAAGTTGTCACATGTGAACCTTAGGCACAATTACGAGTTCCACTTTATGGTTGAGCAGCTCATTTCATTCATTTCACTGGATACTACATGATTGTTGTTTTTAATTATTTTGTGTTTATCCTTAGAGGAATACTCAGTATGTAATGTACATGGGTATACATGCACATGTATGCCATGACACTATGTTATAACCTAACCCACTCTGGCTTGTAAACCACAGCAAACAACTAGAAAATCTCAACAGTTTTACAAGACAAAGTTTATTTCTTGCTAATGCTATATGTTCAGCATAGATCAACAGGTAGGATCTGTTGATCATTGTCACTGAAATTCAAGTTGAAAAGATATATTCTCAATATGTCACAATTCTGATTGCAAGCAGGTAGAAATACGGAAAATTATGTCTTGGCCTATAAAACTTGTGCCTGACCCTTCTCACTTCCATCCAACTTTCACTGGTTATAGTAAATCTTCTGTCCATGCTTAATTTCAAAGATGACAGAGAAGTACATTGCTACCAAGCCCCAGAAAGAAAGCCAGAGTATTTATAAACCTCAGGGCAAATTAATCAGCTGAGAAATATTTATTCAAAGAGGCTTGTTTCAATATGTTCAAATTGACATTTTTATATTTTTATAAATATCCATCTGTTTTTGTAAAGATGGAACAAATAGCATAAAAATTATAATCATTAAATAAATTAAAATTACATAAAAATTAGTTACACTACCATTAAGTGTGGAGAAGGAAATGGTAACCTACTTCAGTATTCTTTCCTGGGAAATCTCATGGACAGAGGAGCCTGACAGGCTACAGTCCATGGGGTCGCAAGAGTCAGACACTACTGAGTAACTAAACCACCATTAAATGAGGCTGTCTTTGCCTCAAGACTTGATCTGGGTGGCCATGAGAGAAGAACCTGAGTGCAGGACATTAATACAACCCCAGGGAGCAGGATTTTAGGACAGAGAATGAAACAAAACAGTGGGGAAAGACAATGTTAATTACCACAACAGACAACTGATTGTCTGCAAACCCCTGAGCCTTTCAGAACCATCAACTCAGTGAACAAAAGGAGTGACATTTATCCATCACACCCCTTCCTCCATTGCTCAAGACAGAACCACAGACATTAACTCTCTTCCACTTCTAGGTTGTGTATACAGGTGTGTACATCTGGGAGAGTCAACAGGTGCCTGTGGGCATCCCCCATAATCAGAAGTTCCAGGATAAGAAACAAGAGGTGAATTTGTACCTGCGCAAAGCTGGCCCCTATGAAACTAGTCATTTCAGTAATGGCAGGAATAAAAAAAGGCAAGAGATCATGAAATTATGCATAAGAGGTATGAGCACATGCATACACACTTGCACACATACACACACACACACAACTAGTGGCATGAGGATAATCTTACCTGCATGCTTGTATTTTTACTTTTGTCTGGTTCATGTATTAAATAATTCCAGTTATTAAGTTGCTACCCTTTTTTGCTATTGTTGATATTCTTAAAAGCATATTATATATAAAATGTTAAAATTTTGAAAAAATACTATGAAAGACTATCTAGAACATTTGAATGTAAATTTACAGATTAGCAAAATTTTAGCTGACTTTTACAGATTAGCAAACTTTTCAAACTTCCCATATTTTAACCCAAAGAGCTTGTGATGTATCATAGGGTCTGTTGCAGCCTAGCCAAAGGTTTCTCAGAGCTGCAACTCAGTCTGAGGTTCTTCCTTCTGAAGTCTCTTTCTTTCCCTCTCTCCTTTCATAGATTTCAAACTTGGATCATAGTCTGAAGGCTCCCCTTTCCCACTTCTGCTTTCTCTCCCCTTTATTCTCCACAAATGTTTTCCTTAATAAATTTCTTCTCCATACAAGGACTGAAACTAACATAAGACTCAACAGCTAGATGCATCCTCTTGGATTTCTTTCCTTCTAATATATGAGTGTTTCAATAAAGTGTGTACTGTCCCAATTGCAATTTAATGCACTGAAATAATAGTTCTTATTTCAACATTTTTATTTAATAATCACAGTTTCAAAAATTGTAATGATGTTACAGTGATCACTCATAATATACGTTCTAACCTGAGTTACAATATACAGCCTTGATGTACTCCTTTTCCTATTTGGAACCAGTCTGGTGTTCCATGTCCAGTTCTAACTGTTGCTTCCTGACCTGCATACAGATTTCTCAAGAGGCAGGTCAGGTGGTCTGGTATTCCCATCTCTTTCAGAATTTTCCACAGTTTGTTGTGATCCACACAGTCAAAGGCTTTGGCATAGTCAATAAAGCAGAAATAGATGTTTTTCTGGAATTCTTTTGATTTTTCCATGATCCGGCAGATGTTGGCAATTTGATCTCTGGTTCCTCTGCCTTTTCTAAAACCAGCTTGAACATCTAGAAGTTCACGGTTCATGTATTACTGAAGCCTGGCTTGGAGAATTTTGAGCATTACTTTACTAGCATGTGAGATGAGTGCCATTGTGCGGTAGTTTGAGCATTCTTTGGCATTGCCTTTCTTTGAAATTGGAATGAAAACTGACCTTTTCCAGTCCTGTGCCCACTGCTGAGTCTTCCAAACTTGCTGGCATATTGAGTGCAGCACTAGCTCTTAGAGAAAGACAAATCAAATGTATGAGGTACCACCTCACATTGATCAGAATGACCACATCGAAAACCATACAACAATAAAGTCTGCAGAGGGTGTGGAGAAAAGGGAACCCTCCTACACTGTTGGTGGGAAGGTCAATCAATACACCCACTAGGAAGAACATTATGGAGGTTCTTTAAAAACTAAACTTAGAAGTACCCAGTGACCCAGCAATCCCAAACCTAGGCACAGATCCAGGGGAAACCAAAATTTAAAAAGACACCTGCACCCAACAATCATGGCAGCCCTAGGTACAATAAGCAAGACACAGAAGCAACTTAAGTGTAGAAGGACAGATGAATGAAGACAGAAAATGGGGTACAGGGACACCATGCATTATTACTCTGACATAAAGAAGGATGAAATAATGCCATTTCCAGTTACCAGGAAGAAAGTAGAGATGCTCATACTAAGTGAAGTGAGATAGAAAAAGACAAGTATGGCATATAAAAAGAGAAACAGCCTCATAGACTTAGAAAAGAAACTCATGGTTACCAAAAAAGAAAGGCGGAGGGACAGGGAGTAATTAGCTGGTTCAGATCAACATATACAGCTTAAAACACATGTTAAAGAGCTCAGAATAGTCACAAGTGCAAGAGAACTGTAAATGACACCTGCCCTCAAGAAATATCCTGCGGTAACTCATCTGAAAAAAATTCCAAACAGGGCCAACTTTCAAGAACCAGATTGAATAGGTAAATTGTTCTCACAAAGTGTAAAAAAAAAAAAATAATAAAAGCACACGGAAAGATAGCCCATATTAGTAATTAAGTCAATGCCAAACAATAGGCGCTATCACCCCACACTGGTCCCAGTGGCCATCATCAAAAAGATCTCCAAAGAATAGTTACTGCAGAGAGTGTACGGAGAGCAGAATCCTCCCACGGTCTTGGTGGGAAAGTAAATGGTGAAGCCACTGTGAACAACAGCATGGAGTTTCCCTGTAACACTAAACATAGAGGTATAGTATGATCCTGCAATGCCATTCCTCGGCTTAGGTCCAGAGAAAACCACCATTCAAAATGACGTGCACACCTTGATTTTCAGGGCAGCACTATTACAATAGCCACACACTCCACCAAAACACCCACTGACAGAAAAATGCAGACTACGCGGTACATCTATGCACTGGAACACTGCTCAGCCACGAAACAGAACAAAATAATGATACTGGCAGCAGCCCGGATAGACCAAGAAATTATCATACTGTACATACTTTTCAGAGAGGAAAAGACAAATATCCTAAGATATCACATGCAGATGGAATCTATAAATTCATACCAATGAACTAATTTACAAAATAGACTCACAGACTAAGAAGATCAAATTATGATGATCGAAGGAAAATTAGAAGGGACAGATAAACTAAGAGTTTGGATGAAAGGACCACACCACCTCTGCCCGAGTCTCCCCGCGGCGCGCGAGCCAGTGCAGAGGCGCCGGGCAAATGGCAGACGGTTTTTCGAAGGTGCCTTATGACCTGCCTTTTCCTGGAGGAATCATGCCTCGCATGCTGATAACAGTCCTGGGTACAGTAAAGCCTGATGCGAAAGGATTTGCTGTAGATTTCAAGAGAGAGAATGATGTCGCCTTCCACTTTAACCCACGCTTCAATGAGAACAAGAGAGTCATTATTTGTAATTCAAAGCTGAATAATAACTGGGGAATGGAAGAAAGACAAATGGTTTTCCCATTTGAAAGTGGTAAACCTTTCAAAATACAAGTGCTGGTTGAACCTGACCTTTTCAAGTTTGCAGTCAATGATGCTCACTTGTTGCAGTACAATCATCGGGTGAAAAGTTTGGGGGAAATCAGCACGCTGGCCATTTCCGGTGACATCACTCTCGCCAGTGCTTCGCACACCATCCTATAATCTTAAAGCGGCAGATACTTTTGTAAAGAAATGAATTCGAACGTAAACCTTACACATTTAAAAGTTTCATGTTAAGTGAAAAATTTTACCTTTATTCATCAATGTCCTTCTTGTAAATCACTGATTTAATAAATATTCTAAGAGCTAAAAATAAAAAAAAAGAGTTTGGATGAAAATATAAACACTAATATGTATCAAGTTGATGATGAAAAAGGACCTACTGAATAAAACTGGGGACTCTACTGAACAAACTGTAAGAACCTGTATGAGGGAAAAAACAAAAAGAATAAATATACATCTATGTCTAACTGAACCAAGTTCACGTACACCTAAAACAAACAAAACACTGGAAATCACCTCTACCCCAATATAAAATAACAGTAAATTACAAGTTAAATTACATGAGCTCGGTCTGGAGGACACCGGACAGCGGTGACCCTGTGAGGTAGCCACGTGACATGCAGTGATATCGGTATGACACCACGGGGGGCGCTCTTTCACTCAGCAGAGCACAGAGCAGTGACTCACGCAGAGGTGCCAGGATTCGACACCACGCATTCGACATGAATTCAAATCGTGAAGAGAAGAAAAAGGACCACAGGTTAATCAGGGCAACACCCTCAATTCAGACGCTGGAAATCTCAGAGGGGACAAGACACACTGAGGTAAAGAGTGCATATGGGGTCTCCCAGTACAAGATCTGGATCTATGTGGATGGGGCGAGACCCACACAACATTTAGATGCTGAACCTGGGGCCACACGTCCATAGCCTCCAGGGTGACCCCCTCCCAGACCCTGCACCTGGGGCCACACATCCAGTCTCCAGGGTGACCCCCTCCCACACCCTGCACCTGGGGTCACACGTCCACAGACTCTACAGTGACCCCTTCCCCAGACCCTGCCCCTGTAGTCCATGTTCACAGTCTCTAGGGTGACCCTTCTCCAAGACCCTGCACCTGGGGTGACAAGGCCCTTGGTTAGGACACCAGGTCTCTGCTTGTTGGGCTCCTACGGTGGAAACGAGTGAGTTCCTATAACCTTCTGGCTTGGGAGGTAGAAGTGTCGGGTCGGTCTCCTTCCCCTATACTTGTCCCAGAGAAGTCCTCCTCTTTCCCTTCTGTTCTATGAGATATTAACGGTTTTTACAGCTGTCACGATAACATTGAACACACTCACTACTACCTTGGTTCTGGCAGTCTTGGTCTTTTGCTGTCCTGCTGGGGTGCTGCAGAAACTCATGAGATGCTGCGCTGGAAGACGAGGGGCAGGTCTGATCTCTGCTGAGTATGGGCAATTGACCGGAAAGAGATCCCAGCAGCAACCTCACCTGCTGCCCATTGGCTTTTTGCCTGATCCATGTGCCCTGCAATCAATTGCCCAGGTAAACCTGCTCCCTGTCACCAAGCTCATGCTGGTGAATTGGAATAATTACCTGGTAGCTCACCTGAGGAGTCTCCAGGTGAGGGAATAGGCACAGGCCTGTATAAAATCACACCGTAAAGCATTAATCCCTAAACACAAGTGAAGCTAACATGTATTCTTCCTTTTTCCTTAGCTTTGAGTGTATGGTCTCCCTCTGTACATAATTCTGACCCACGCAGATGGGGTGAGACTCACACAGTCCCCAGAAGCCCCCACCTGGGATCATATGTTCCCTTGGTTAGGACACCATGGCTGTGGTCAGCAGGCCCCCAGTGTGTAAACAAGCCAGGCCCACATAGTCAAAGCTATGGTTTGTCCGGTAGTCATGTATGGATGTGAGAGCTGTACCATAAAGAAGGCTAAGCACTGAAGAACTGATGCTTTCAAACTATGGTGTTGGAGAAGACTCTTGAGAGTTCCTTGAACAGCAAGGAGATCAAACCAATCAATCCTAAAGGAAATCAACTGTGAATATTCATTGGAAGGGCTGATGCCGAAACTGAAGCTCCAATACTTAGGCCACCTGATGGGAAAAGCTGATTCATTGGAAAAGACCCTGATGCTGAGAAAGACCAAAGGCTGGAGGAGAAGGGGACAACAGAGGATGAGATGGTTTGATGTCATCACTGACTCAACGAACGTGAGTTTGAGCAAATGCCAGGAGAGAGTGGAGGACAGCCTGGCAGGCTGTGGTCCAGGGGGTCACAAAGAGTTGGACACAACTTAGAGACTGAACAACAACCAGGTAGCCTACCTGAGGTGTCTCGATGAGCCCCAGGGAAGGTGAACTCGTCAGACAGAAAGACTAAGAGCCCATCTCAGCACTGACTCCTAGGAGGGCCATGGAACCCCACTCAGAGAAGAGCACGGTTACCCAGAGAAACCACCTCAGCTCCAGACCCCAGACATCTGAGCACTGACATTCAGATGTAGGCACAGAGTTTTCCGGGACAGAGGCCAGGCCGGGTCTCTACCCAGGTCTCCATGTCCTACTGCACAGAGAACCCAGGTGTAAAATGTTCAGGTGTAAATGTTCTCACAGTAGAAGCATAAGTTCTTATCTAAACATAATCAGTGTAGACAGGACTTGGAGAGGACTGAATCTACCATGTAGACAGAACTTGGTCAGGTTCAAAGTAGATTAGGGCTGTGCTCCTAGGAGGCACAGGTCACACACCTGGGGTCCCTCATCATTGGACAGGGGGCTCACCTGCCTGTGGGAACTAGGATGTAACTTTCTTGAAGAAGAAATCATCACTGGGCTCCACACTTCACCCACATCAGGAAATGGAACAAAAGCTTTGTCACAAAACATTTCAACTGGCAAAACAAAACTGTGAGCAGGTTCTGCGGCCACGTGGTGGTCAGGGTCCAGGGAAGAACCAGGAACCTCGTGGAGCATAGGCTCAGTTCAGTTCAGTTCAGTTGCTCAGTCGTGTTCAATTCTTTGCGACCCCATGAACTGCAGCACGCCAGGTCTCCCTGTCCATCACAACTCCTGGAGTTTACCCAAACTCACGTCCATTGAGTCGGTGATGTCATCCAACCATCTCATCCTCTGCCGTCCCCTTCTCCTCCTGCCCTCAATCTTTCCCAGCATCAGGGTCTTTCCCAATGAGTCAGCTCTTCGCATTAGGTGGCCAAAGTAGTGGAGTTTCAGCTACAGCACCAGTCCTTCCAATGAATATTCAGGACTGATTTCCTTTAGGATGGACTGGTTGGATCTCCTTGCAGTCCAAGGAACTCTCAAGAGTCTTCTCCAACACCACAGTTCAAAAGCATCAGTTCTTTGACACTTAGCTTTCTTTATGGTCCAACTCTCACATCCATACATGATTACTGGAAAAATCATAGCTTTGACTAGATGGACGTTTGCTGGCAAAGTAATGTTTCTGCTTTTTAATATGTTCTCTAGGTTGGTCATAGCTTTTCTTCCAAGGAACAAGTGTTTTTTAATTTGATGACTGCAATCACCATCTGCATTGATTTTAGAGCCCAAGAAAATAAAGTCTCCCACTGTTTCCATTGTTTCCCCATATATTTGCCATGAAGTGATGGGACCAGTTGACACCACCTTTATGGGATGCAGGTGACACCACCCTTATGGCAGAAAGCAAAGAACTAAAGAGCCTCTTGATGAAAGTGAAAGAGGAGAGTAAAAAGTTGGCTTAAAGCTCAACATTCAGAAAACGAAGATCATGGCATCTGGTCCCATCACTTCATGGCAAATAGTTGGGGAAACAGTGGAAACAGTGAGAGACTTTTTATTTTAGTTCATTATGGTGTCTTATTTGAAGGGAAACAGACGATTTTATGTGAGAGAGCCCTGAAGTAAGGACCAGATACCACAAACAGTTCATTTATAGAAATGACTCAGAGCATAGGCCAGAAATTAAGAGGCACATTTGGGGGCAAGTGGATATTTTTTCACATCTTCATAATTAAGGTCTGATTATGAGCAATGATTAACATGTTAACCACAAATGATTTGACTTAATATGTTATATGTGATAAATGTACATATCTACTGTATAGCATTAATGACTTCAATGAACCCTGTTAAAATTAATACTGATTGGAATCTAAAGCAGATTGAACTGTTTAATGTGTTGTGTGATAGCAACTGGCTGATATACATGCTTATACACATCAGATAATTCATGATTTTACATATGTAATATATATAATAAAGCATAGTACTATACTTATATAGTACTACTTAAATAGTACTTATATAAGTACTATACTTATATAGTACTACTAACTCAGCAGTGGCCACAGGACTGGAAAAGGTCAGTTTTCATTCCAATCCCAAAGAAAGGTAATGCCAAAGAATGCTCAAACTACTGCACAATTGCACTCATCTCACATGCTAGTAAAGTAATGCTCAAAATTCTCCAAGCCAGGCTTCAGCAATACGTGAACCATGAACTTNGTTTGAGTAAACTCCGGGAGTTGGCAATGGACAGGGAGGTGTCTGGTGTGTTGCAGTCTGTGGGGTCGCACTAGACTGTAGCCCACCAGGCTCCTCTGTCAATGGAATTCTCCAGGCAAGAATACTGGAGTGGCTAGCCATTCGCTTCTCCAGAGGATCTTCCCGACCTAGGGACTGAACAGATTCTTACCGTCTGAGCCACCAGGAAAGCCCACTGAGCATTACTGTTCCAAAGGAGCAAGCTTTTTTGGACCTTACCGCCCAATTCCTTCCGTCTCAGAATTGGGGCTTAGCCAGGAGCCAACTCACCCCTCCCCAGGTGTGCACAGAACTGAGGAAGGGGCTGAATCAGCCTCCAGGGTTTTCTGGGGTGTGAGGAGGCATCAACGCTGAAAATGGGCAAGGATAATGCAGTGCTGGGGCCGCGACGAGGCCTGGTAGTCTGGTCCCTTCCAGCTTGTCCAGAGCCCTGAGGATTCCTGCCATTTCTGAGCTCATGAAAGGCCCAGGGTGACCTGCCTTTCCCAAGAGCTTGGTGGCCATGGCAACTCTTCAAGAACTTGAGTCAAGGGCAGGGAGTGCGGTGGTCCAAACCTGGAGACAGTGCTGGCCTGTGGCTTTGGGGAGGCTGGGAAAACTCTTACCATCTCTTGGTGGGGCGGGGGGCAGGCTCCCTAGGGAGTGCTGTATACCCACCTCCTAATTTGATCCACAACCCCATTTGCAGCTGTGAAAGCTTAGTCATCGATCCTCAGGCGTGCTTGTTAAGAGGCCAACCGACTCTGGGGAGGTTAGAACTTGGGCTCTGAGGTCAGAGCTGCCACCTTGTGTGAGGTTGACAAGAAACTGCCCTTTCTGGGCCTACATTTCCTCCCAATGAATGTGTAGTAGTAACAGTGATAATGATTCTAATGACTGCAGCCAGGACAACCAGGAACCCTGGCCACCGACGTCTTTCCCACCCCCGAGTGTCATCTCTGTCCCTTCTGAGGCCATCTGTGACCCGGGATTCAACTCAGTAAAACAAGCAAGAACCAACATGCCAGAACAAAATCTGCAACATTTAATCCCCCCCCTCACCGCCCCCAACCAAGACACTGACACTAGGCTGATTTCCCCTTACAATGTTATTTTCTACAATAGAAGCTGGGACGGAGATACAAACACAGCCCACTGAATCAGGGGGTGGTGGTGGTAACATTCTCTTCCAAAGGAGGGGTGTTAAAAAAAAAAAAGGGACCTCCCCTCCCCCCATCTCCATGCTCANAAGCTGAAACTCCAGTACTTTGGCCACCTCATGCGAAGAGTTGACTCACTGGAAAAGAGTCTGATGCTGGGAGGGATTGGGGGCAGGAGGAGAAGGGGATGACAGAGGATGAGATGGTTGGATGGCATCACTGACTCGATGGACATGAGTCTGAGTGAACTCTGGGAGTGAACTCTGGGAGTTGGTGATGGATAGGGAGGCCTGGTGTGCTGTGAATCATGGGGTCACAAAGAGTCGGACACAACTGAGCAGCTGAACTGAACTGAACTGAACTGTGGGCCACTGGAGAAGAGCTGGCAGCACTGCACTCACAAACCCCAGAAGTCTCATCCAGAAGGCAGCTCTGCTGTGTACACTAAGACTGCAAACCCAAACTGAAATGGAGCCAAATATCTCCATGACCCTTCTCAAAACATGGCTAAGGAACAATTAAAACTATATGGAATGCAGCCATAAAAAGGAAGACATTTAAGTCAGTTCTAATGAAGTGGATGAACCTAGAGCCTACTAAACAGTGAAGGAAGTCAGAAAGAAAAAAAGAAATATCATATATTAAAGCATATATATGGAATGTAGAAAATGGCACCAACAAATCTGTTCACAAAGCAGCAATAGAGATGCATACATAGAGAACGGACTTACAGACAAGGGTGGGGGACAAGAGGGAGAGGATGAGATGACTGGAGAAAGCAGCATGAATGCATATGCACCAACATATGTAAATAGAAAGCCAATGGGAATCTGCTGTAAGACTCAGGGAACTCAAACTGGGGCTCTGTAATAACCTAGAGAGGTGGGACTGGGCGGGAGATGGGAGGGAGATTCAAGAAGGAGGGGACATACGTACGCCTATGGTTAATTCATGTTGATGTATGACAAATCAAACCAATATTGTAAAGCAATCATCAATCAATTAAAAATAAATAACTTTTAAAAACACATGGAATGAAATTAACATAAACACAAACTTTGCAACTGACACCACAAATGAATTGAAAAACTATAAAAATTTTAGAAAACAACAAAAGGTCTACATGACCTTCAGTCTGGTGATAAGATCTAACACACAACAAAAAAGCCAACTTACCAAATGTTTAATATAAATTAATTAAAACATTGACATTTTAAAATGTATATATTTACTCTGTGAAGGACCTTATTCAAGAAAACCAAAAGACAAACTGTTGAGGGAACCACTGACAACCTGCCCTTGCCAGGCACCAGAGAAACCACTTGCAGGAGTCATCTTACAACAGAAGGTCCCGACAAGGAACAAGGAACTAACAAGCTACCACTAACCAGAATTCAGGAAAAGTCAAAAGGAGACAGGAGACTCCAGTCCATAGGTCCTACCAACCTCCCAGGATCCCCCTCGCTGGAATCCAACTCAACTGAATGATGCATGTGCCTCCAGGAAGGATTCCAATTCAGAATGACTAGCCAGAGCCAAACCAGAAAGTAACCCAATGAGCATAAAACCTGAGACTGTGAGCCACGTGGCAGAGCAGTTCTCCCAGTTTCCCTCATCCTCCAGCCCTCCGCCCCAGCACCTCTTCTCAATGAAGTCTCTGGCTTTGACAGCACTCGTCTCCCTGGACAATTTATTTCAGACTGAAGGTGCATTCCATAGTATTGCCATCTTAAGTCTTTCCATCACTGTGGAAGAAGATTCAATATGAATTACAAAGGCCTTTAGGAGAAAATACATAAGTTGACCCTAACAGATATGTGGAATTACAAGGGACTCCGAAGAGCCAGAACGATCACATGAGTCTAGTGTTCAAAGTTCCTCTGTGTGTGCTGTGCTAAGTCGCTTCAGTCATTTCTGACTCTTTGCAACACTATGGACCATAGCCCACCAGGCTCCTCTGTCTATGGGATTCGCCAGGCAAGAATACTGGAGTGGGTTGCCATGCCCTCCTCCAGGGGATCTTCCCATCCCAGGAACATCTGCAGTGGCAGGTAGGTTCTTTACCACTAGTACCACCCAGGGTAAAGGTGCCTGAATGGAGGTCAGGGAAATCCAATTAAGAGAGGGGACTCAGGATCAGGAAAGGAAGTGAGGGAAGGAGGCTCATATCACATTCAGGGAAGCCCAGCAGGTAGTTCTGTAGGTGGAAGAGGAAGAGGAAGCCAGCCGGAGCTGTGTAGAAGATGAAAGAGGGAACTAAAGCAGGGGACCCCAATCTCTAGGATTTAATGTCTGATGATCTGAGGTGGAGCTGATGTAATAATAATAGAAATAAGTGTTAGTCACTCAGCCATGTATGACTCTTTGTGACTCTATGAACTGTAGCCCACCAGACTCCTTTGTCCACAGAATTCTCAAGGCAAGAAAACTGGAGTGGGTTGTCATTTCCTTCCCCAGGAGATCTTCCTGACCCAAGGATTGAACCCAGGTCTTCCACATTGCAGGCAGACTCTCTACCAACAGAGCCAGCAGGGAAGACCATAGAAATAGAAATAGAGTGCACAATAAATGTACTTCACTTGAATCATCCCAAAGCCTTCCCCCACCCCTGTCTGTCAAAAAATTGTGTTCCACAAAAACGCCCAAAGTCAAAGAAGGAACTTCAAGTGTACTCAGCTGTCCCAAGTTGGGACAGCTGGCTTAGGGAGATGCTGGATCACGGGTGTCCCAAGAGATAGAACTTCCCTTGCACAGGGTTCTCAACAGACCTCCAACAGCCTTGGAGATGATGGGAGAGATTTGCTTCATTTTTAAAAAATATCCTTGTGGGATAAACTTAAAACTTAGCAACTCTGTTACAGTCCTCCTAATAAAAACAGTTCTCTTTCTTTACTAGTCTGTGAAGTACCAACTGTGAGGACTGCTGTTCTAATATACCTCATAGTGTTGCTGACACTATGGATATAAGTATGTGAAACTGAACTTATTCAATAAAAACTATAAAGCATCTCCCCTGTGCCCAGCAGTCTCCCAGGGTTGGGGATACGGTGAAAATTCTCCATAAGGTGTACAACTTGTAGGCACATTCTTTAAAAAAGCCTTTTACATTTTCACCAACAGTTTATCCTCAATGTTAACACTTGCTAATTAATGACTATGCTGTGCAGGAAGCTCATTAAAAACCCAGGAGCCAGGGTTCCTGGATAGATATGCCATTCCCCATATGCCAGTCCTCCACCCTCTCTGGGTCTCAGTTTCCTCACTTGTGAAAATATGGCCATCCGACTATAATTCATTCCTGGAACCCAAGCCTATTGAGGAGGGTGGGAAATATTACTCAGGCCTACTCTAAGGCCTGGATGATAGATCAGATTTAAAGAAATGAGATTTAAAGAAAAATATGTCATTGCTGGCTTACAGTCAAACAGACAGATATGATGAAAGAAGGAACCCCTGGCCCTGCATTTGCCTGTGGACCTAGTCTTGGGAATTTTAATACACCAAAAGATGGCTCTGAGCAGGATTTCCACAAAGAAGAGTATCCATGAAAGGGACAACCCTGCAGAGCTTTGCGCCCATCAGCCACAGGAAGAGACTGCTTCCCAACAGCCAGCAGCATTTGCAAGTGACTTCCCATGGCCTTTGACAAACTACAGGGGCACCGCTGGGTTTTCTGCTTCCTTCCCTTTTCTCACTGTTTTCTCAAAAAATGCACATTTCTTCACAGAATGCCAAAGTGAAAGGAAAATAGGCCTTCAATTTTTTGACCTCAGTTTACAAAAAACTTAGAGGTTCTAGGAGTTTTGTTTTTAAATTAAAGGACCATATAATTAATTTTTTTAAACATTCTAATTATTCAGTTACAAGACACCCAACTCATCGCACAGGGTCCGCATGGAAAGGCTGCTCTCAGTGGGACAGCCCCTGACTGCACCATGCAAGGGCAGCAACGCGCCCTCCTCCCTTCTCTTCTGCCTGGGTGGCCACCAGGTTTTTAAATTCATGCAGCTTACCAAGTTTCTAGGGTGCAGTTCGGCGACCCTTCCCTTTCCCATCCCAGCAGGTGGCCAAGGGCCCGCTGGGCCGCAAAAGTGTAGGAAGGGCGGGGTGGGCAGCCGGCCAGATTGGGGGTTGCGGGGTCCCAGCAGGTGAAATCACCACGTAGGATAAACGCTTGGACTTCCCGTAGGCCAAGGGCGACTCTCTCAGAGCAACGCCCCCTCCAGGGTCTGCAGAGAACCTCGCTGGGGACACTAGGCTGCTTGGGAAAACCGGGCAGGACGGAGCTTTATGCGAGTGGGTAGGCTTGGAAATGTCCTTTCAAAGCCTTTACTCCAAAAGCAAGCCCTTTCTGCGACCACCAGGTTAGGCGCTCCGAGACTGTGCCAACAGGGAGGGTGTAATACGTGGCTCCCTGCTCCACTCTCCGCCACCGAGTCGACTCCCCTACCTGTAGTCCGCACCCCTCCGCTCTGCGCACGAACGCCAATCAGGAGCCAGGATCCCACGAATTGGGCGCTCGCAGGCACCGCACATTGGCTCCCAAGATCCCGGCCAGCTCGCCTGGGACGAATGGCAAGAGCAGAGGGGAGACGCGCAAGCATGCACCAGGTGCCCTCCGTCCCTGACTCATGCCTCTTCTGCTCCACCCCGGCACGCCTACTTTAGGGAGAGGTGCGCGGGCCTCGCTGGTGCGCCCAGGTGAAACACAGCCAATGCCGAGAAAATCCCACACCACCAAGACTGCGTCCACGTGGAGCCGCAGATTTCCTCCCCTCCCCCGGCAACATACACACCCCAAACTGCACTGCGGGAGGCCGGACCACTTAGGGCTTGGCGTGCCCTCTCCTGCAAGTGACAGGGAGGAACCAGCGCCCCTGTAACGCCACTAACGATGCCCAAGTGCGGAACTTCCTCTGTATAGAGACCACGCCAGGCTGGACTCACTGAGACCAATGCGACCAAGAGGACCAACCACCTGGCGGACCTGGCTTGGGCCAGGGTGCGCTGCAAGCCCCTGCAAACACACAAGTTTTTAAGTGGAAAAAGGATTTCAATAAGACATCTTATCTTCTTCAGATAAGACATACGAATGGTCAACAAGCATGTAAAAAATGTTATCCATCATTACCCATGTTCAGTTCAGTCCCTCAGTGGTGTCCGACTCTTTTCGACCCCATGAACTGCAGCACAAAAGGCTTTCCTATCCATCATCAACTCCCAGAGCTTATTCAAACTCATGTCCATGGTGTCGGGGATGCCATCCAACCATCTCATCCTCTGTCCTCCCCTTCTCCTGCTGCCTTCAATCTTTCCCAGCAACAGGGTCTTTTCCAATGAGTCAGTTCTTCGCATCAGGTGGCCAAAACATTGGAGTTTCAGCTTCAGTTCAGTCCTTCCAATGAATATTCAGAANTTTCATCTTCTTTCCCATTTTGGTTTATCACAGGATATTGAATATAGTTCCCTGTGCTATAGGGTAAGACCTTGTTGCTTATCCATTCTGTACATAGTAGTCTGCATCTGCTAATCCCAAATTCCCAATCCATCCCTTTCCCACCACCCTCCTTGGCAACCACATTTCTGTTTTATAGGTAAGTTCATTTCCGTCATATTTTAGATTCTACATATCATGATATTTGTCTTTGACTTACTTCACTTACTATAATAATCTCTAGGTCCATCTCTGTTGCTAAAAATGGCATTATTTCATTATTTNGCAACCACATTTCTGTTTTATAGGTAAGTTCATTTCCGTCATATTTTAGATTCTACATATCATGATATTTGTCTTTGACTTACTTCACTTACTATAATAATCTCTAGGTCCATCTCTGTTGCTAAAAATGGCATTATTTCATTATTTTTATGGTTGAGTAATATTCCATTGTATTAATGTATATGTACCACACCTTTATCCATTCATCTGTTGATGGATATTTAAGCTGCTCACATGTCTTGGCTAAACATAGAGGTACATGTATCTTTTTGAATAGTTTTGTCCAGATGACATATGTTTAACTTGTAAAGAAACTGCCGAAGTGTTTTTCAAGGCAGTTGTACCATGTTGTGTTCTCGTCCGCCCTGTGAGAGGCCCGGTTCCTTCACATCCTCACATCAGTTGGTATAGTCTTTTAAAATTTAGTTATTGCAATCAAGTGTATAATGCTATCTCATTGTGGTTTTCATTTGTATGTCCTTAATGTCTAATGTAATGGCACCTCACTCCAGTACTCTTGCCTGGAAAATCCCATGGATGGAGGAGCCTGGTAGGCTGCAGTCCATGGGGTCGCTGAGAATGGGACACGACTCAGTGACTTCACTTTTACTTTTCACTTTCATGCATTGGAGAAGGAAATGGCAATCCATTCCAGTGTTCTTGCCTGGAGAATCCCAGGGACGGCGGAACCTGGTGGGCTGCCGTCTATGGGGTCGCACAGAGTCGGACACGACTGAAGTGACTTAGCAGCAGCAGCAATGGCTAATGATGTTTTACTTTCATATGAAAATAAATTCTTTCCCAAGACTTTTTGCATATGCTTACTTGCCATCTGTGTAGTTCCTTTGGTAAAGCATCAGTTCAAATCTTTTGACCATTTTTATGAAGTTTGTTTCTCATTACTGAGATTTAATGGTTCTTTACACATTTTTAAATAAGTTCTTTATCAGATTGTTGTTTAGTTGCTCAGTTGTGTCCGACTCTTTGTGATCCCATGGACTGCAGCATGCAAGGCTTCCCTGTCCTTCACCATCTCCCNTTCAAGGCAGTTGTACCATGTTGTGTTCTCGTCCGCCCTGTGAGAGGCCCGGTTCCTTCACATCCTCACATCAGTTGGTATAGTCTTTTAAAATTTAGTTATTGCAATCAAGTGTATAATGCTATCTCATTGTGGTTTTCATTTGTATGTCCTTAATGTCTAATGTAATGGCACCTCACTCCAGTACTCTTGCCTGGAAAATCCCATGGATGGAGGAGCCTGGTAGGCTGCAGTCCATGGGGTCGCTGAGAATGGGACACGACTCAGTGACTTCACTTTTACTTTTCACTTTCATGCATTGGAGAAGGAAATGGCAATCCATTCCAGTGTTCTTGCCTGGAGAATCCCAGGGACGGCGGAACCTGGTGGGCTGCCGTCTATGGGGTCGCACAGAGTCGGACACGACTGAAGTGACTTAGCAGCAGCAGCAATGGCTAATGATGTTTTACTTTCATATGAAAATAAATTCTTTCCCAAGACTTTTTGCATATGCTTACTTGCCATCTGTGTAGTTCCTTTGGTAAAGCATCAGTTCAAATCTTTTGACCATTTTTATGAAGTTTGTTTCTCATTACTGAGATTTAATGGTTCTTTACACATTTTTAAATAAGTTCTTTATCAGATTGTTGTTTAGTTGCTCAGTTGTGTCCGACTCTTTGTGATCCCATGGACTGCAGCATGCAAGGCTTCCCTGTCCTTCACCATCTCCCAGAGCTTACTCAAACTCATGTCCATTGAGTCGGTGATGCCATCCAACCATCTCATCCTCTTTCATCCCCTTCTCCTCCTCCCTTCAATCTTTCCCAGCATCGGGGTCCTTTCTACTGAGTCAGCTCTTTGCATCAGGTGGCCAAAGTATTGGAGTTTCAGCTTGAGCATCAGTCCTTCCAATGAATATTCAAGGTTGATTTCCTTTCAGATTGGCTGGTTAGATCTTCTTGCAGTCCAAGGGACTCTCAAGTCTTCTTCAGCACCACAGTTCAAAAGCAGCAATTCTTTATGGTCCAACTCTCACATCCATACACGACTACTGGAAAAACCATAGCTTTGATTACATGGACCTTTGTTCAGACAGATGCTTTATTAATATTTTCTCCCAGTTTCCAACTTCTTTTCATTCTTTTAGTAGTAGCTTCTTTTCATCCTCTTCTTTTGAAGAGCAAAAGTGTTTTTTTTTAAGCAATTTTTTCTTTTATGGACTATGTTTTTGACATTACATCTATAAAAATCTGTTGTTAAGCTAAGAACTCAAAGATTTTTTCTCTATGTTTCCCTCTAGAAGTTTTATAGACTTAGAATTGATATTTATGTCTGTGATTCATTTGGGGTTAATTTTTGTATATGATCTATTTTTGTGTACCCAAGCTTCCTGTGTTGAAGGTAGATTCTTTACTGACTGAGTCACCGGGGAAGCCCTATGATCTAAGGCAGTGGTCCCCAACCTTTTTGGCACCTAGAAGACCATTTTTCCACAGAGCAGGGGGCAGGGAGATGGTTTCAGGATGACTCAGGTGCATTACATTTATTGTCACTTTGTTTCTATTGTTATTACATCAACTCCACCTCAGATCGCCAGGCATTAGAACCCAGAGGGTGGAGACCCCTGTTTTGAGGTATATATCAAAGTTTATCTTTTTGGTATATGAATATCCAATTATTTCAGCACTATTTGTTGAAAAATAACCACTTTCACTGATTTGCCTTTATATGTTTGCATTAATAAAAAAAACCAATACTAATTTATATTAGAGTCCAAAATTTAAGGATTCATGTTGTAATGAACTAACTAATGCACAGTGTACAACATTAAAGGAATAATTTAAAGATACATAACTGCATAATAGAAGAGGAATTGTATACAGTATTTATTGGACCACAATGTACATTACACTAGGAATCAGAAAGATAACTAGAAAGCATTCAACTGTGTGGTCCAGGAGAGACTGAAGTTAGAAGTGAAGAGGAGAGAAGATATGTTAAACCAACACCTTTCCCAGGTTTGCTGTGATGCCCAAGCAGACTGCTCAGGCACAGCCCCAAAGGCACTGTCCACCCAGACCCTGAAGCACATGGTACCCCAGGGCCCTTTCTTGTCTGATCTAATATGGCTTCCCAGGTGGCACGATGGTAAAGAACCACCTACCAATGCAGGACACACAGAGTTTGATACCTGGGTCAGGAAGATTCCCCAGGAGAAGGAAATGACAACCCACTCCAGTATTCTTGCCTGGAAAATCCCATGGAGTGAGGAGACTGGTGGGTTACAGTGCACAGGGTCGCAAAAAGAGTCGAATGTTACTAACTGAATAAACAACAAAACAACATGATTTAATATATTACACACACACATACAGATATATGTGTTTGTGTGTATGTGTGTGTGTATATCGATGAGTAGATATGCTTTATATGAATTTTTTAGATAAAAAGGGAGAGATAGGGAAGCAAAAAGGATAGGAAGAGGGAGTAGGAAGGTGAGAGAGAAAGAAAGAAAAAAATCTCTGGAATCAGTATATACCAAATGTTCCCAGTGGTTGCTTATGGGCTAGAGGTTTATGGATAATTCTTCTCTTCCTTATCACATCCATATTTTCTAAATGTATGTCCCATGATACATTTAGCACATTCTCTATTGACTATATTCACTTACATTTTCCTGAGTACCACTGGAGGAGCTGCCCTTAAAGCTAAGGGAACCTGGGTCTCCTGCATTGCAGGTAAATTCTTCACCATCTGAGCCACCAGAATTGCCGTATCATATGATAATTCTTTTTTTGTGTGTTTTTTTTTTTTGAGAACTTATGCACAAAATCGAATCCTCTTTGCTTCTAATTCACACGCATATGAGTTGTGGGATCTTAGTTCCTGAACAAGGGATGGAACCCAGACCATAGCAGTGAAAGCACTGAATCCTAACCATTAGACCACCAGGTTTGATCCCTGGGTCAGGAATATTCTCTGGAGAAGGGACTGGCTACCCACTCCAGTATCCTTGCCTGGAGAATCCCATGGCAATGGGATTCTTTACAATCCATGAGGTTGCAAAGAGTTGGACACAACTGAGCAACTAACACACACACACACGTACACTAATTTAATGCTCCTTTGTACATTCTAAGTTTTTAATGCAGTGCATTTTGTTATCACACACAAAAAGGGCACACTAAACTTTGGGAGAAATTAAATATCATTTTCGTCTGCTCCATTATAAATGCCTTTGCTGTATCATCCATTATGGGCAAGCAAATTATTTATAAGGGTCTATTTATAATGATCTTTGCTTGTGACCATGGGAAGTGGTCCAGCCCATCAAATCGGAGCAACACTACAAGTAATTCGTATTCTGACAGGGGTTGGTTCCCAGGCCATAGCAGTGAAAGCACTGAATCCTAACCATTAGACCACCAGGGAATTCCTTAGTATTTTATTAATAGATTCGGGTTTTACATCTTTGGAATTGATTTCACAGAAGTGGTGCTGTCTCCTTCTCAATGGACCACATCAGCAGGTATGTGATGTTATTTTTGTCCCAATAAAAATGTTAATTTTGATTACTTAGGTGAAGTGATATCTGCCATGTTTCTCCTCTATAAAACTATTTCCCCTTTGTAAGTAGTAAATACTCTGAAGGGAAATACCTAAAAACAATATAAATATCCTGCTGTTTGTTAGCACTTATTTTGGCATCTACAATGACCCTTGCCTGGAATAGTTATTACTATGATAGATGATTCTCTGTTCATATTAATTCTAGTTCTATATTAGCTTAAAATTTTTGTTTGATAGCCTTCTTCCCCAGTGTAAATCAATACTATAAATATCTCCCCTAATTAACAAATGTTCATTGACAATTTGGGCTTCTCTGGTGGTTCAGATGGTAAAGAATCTGCCTGCAGTATGAGAGATGTAGGTTTGATCCCTGGGTCAGGAAGATCTCATAGAGAAGGGAATGGAAACCTACTCTAGAATTCTTGCTTGAAGAAGTCCATGGTCAGAGGAGCCTGGGGCCTGGTGGGCAAGTCCATGGGCTTGCAAAGAGTTGGACACCAATGAGCTACTAACACACACACAATCAATATTTAAGCATATATTTTGTTTTAATGTTTCAGCATAAGGTTTACTAAACTAGATCATTTTGCTTATTTCTACTTTTCCCAATTTTAAATAATGACACAATAAATGTTCTGTAAATACATCTAGCTCATATTTGTCAGTGTCTCCTTAGGATTAATTAGTAAGATTAGAATTAATGAGTCAACAGGTATATATTTCTACAGTCTTGGATCTATTTTATCAAACTATGCTCAAAGACACCAACTACCATTTCTATCATGAGTATATGAGATGACCCATTTCAGCCAACACTGAATATTATCATTACTCTTTAATCTTTGCCAATAGGTTGGACCAGAAAAAATAATGTCTTACCACTTTAATTTGCACTTCTTTGCTAAATGTTTGGTAAAACAATTATTGAGGATTACTAAGATTGAATATATAGTTCAGATTTTTAAATTCACTTTTATTTCTTCTTCACTGAAATAGTTGAGAAATAGTTTCCTCTCTTTTCTATTTAGGTATTTGACTTTTCCTCATTGATATAGTTGTATGTTTTCTGTTTGCTCTACTGTTCATGAGAGCAAGGACTGTGAATGTCTTTTTTTTTTTTTTTTTTT
>SJYV01027767.1:489838-538778 GCA_006410875.1 Neotragus pygmaeus
ACTGTGAATTTTTTTTTTTTTTTTTTTTTTTGGCCATGCCTTGAGGCTTATGGGATCTTAGTTCCCATACCAGGGATCGAACCCGTGCCATCAGCAGTGGAAACGTGGAGTTCTAACCACTGGATTGCCAGGGAATTCCCCTGTGAGTTTCCTATTCATGCTAGGTGGTCAATAAATACATGTCAGATGAAAGACACAAATATTTATGAGTTTTTTTTAAATTTTAAAGATATAACTGAAGCAATTGCGTGTCAGCTACCATGTGCCAGGTACTGTGCTCAGTGACTTGTGTGTATTATTTCTCATACCCTGATGACAATCCTATGAGATTTGGTTATTATCTTTACCTTCACAGGGGAGACATGGAGAAATTTCAAGAATTTAGCTTTAACCAAACAATGAGTAAGTGGTGGGGATGGTATTCAAACACAGGAAATGTCGTTCCAGCATTTACATTAAGTTTGGAGCTATAAAAATGTAAAAGTTTTCAACTTTTTGTAGGATTCAACTTTCATTTACAGAGTTTGGTTCTGTTGCTATAACTAAGCTCTTTTAAACTAACCTTGGAACTGGCAGTTTAATATAGAAATAATCTGTGTGCCAATTTACAAGTAAAGAATCAGGCTGCATGTACCAAGTGGCAGGCATAAAAACTATGTTTAGACAACTATGATTATTTCTATAATAACCAATCATCTGTGGAGGAGCAGTTCCAAGATGATGGAAGAATAGGATGGGAAGACTACTTTCTCTCCCACAAATTCATCAAAAGATCGTTTGAATGTTGAGCAACTTCCACAAAACAACTTCTGAATGCTGGCAGAGGACACCAGGCACCCAGAAAGGCAGCCCATTCTCTTCAAAAGGAGAGATGTTATCACTGGCTTGACTGCTGTCTATCCTTTTGACTCTCCCTTTACTTACCCAGGTCACCTCTATCTCCTTCCTCCCTCTTCTCTTCTCTACTTAACTCTGTGAATGGCTCTGGGTGTTCCAGGCTGTGGAGAACACTCTGGGAACTGATTACTGGCCAGATTGCTGTCTCCCATTTTGACTCTCCCTATTCTCCTCCAAAGAATTGATGCTTTTGAACTGTGGTGTTGGAGAAGACTCTTGAGAGTCCCTTGGACTGCAAGGAGATCCAACCAGTCCATCCTAAAGAAGATCAGTCTTGTGTGTTCTTTGGAAGGAATGATGCTAAAGCTGAAACTCCNGGCTAGCGCCCGGGCTGGTCCCTAGTTGAGCCGCCGCCCGGCCGGCTGGTCCCTGCGGCGGCTGCCGGGGCGGCCCAGGCGCGCGGCCTTTCGCCATGTACACCTTCGTGGTGCGCGACGAGAACAGCAGCGTTTACGCCGAGGTGTCCCGGCTGCTGCTCGCCACCGGCCACTGGAAGCGGCTGCGGCGGGACAACCCCAGGTTCAACCTGATGCTGGGAGAAAGGAACCGGCTGCCCTTCGGCAGACTGGGTGAGCGTCCCCGTTTTGCGCCCTCCTGCTCCTTCCCTCCCCCGTAGGAGCGCTTTTGTTTAAGGTCGGAAACCTTTTCCCCTCCGTCGTTCCTCGGTCAGATCGAAAACTGCATCCGTAGAGGGCCAGGCGCAGCGTTTTTCTTGCCTTCTCGTGCCTTCGATCGAATTTGGGGCGGGAGTGGCTGTGCGGGCCACCGGGACGGCAGCTGCCTCCTGACAATGACCGGTCCCCACAGCCCCCTCCCCCCGGGGGCGTCGGTGTCTCCGGGAGAGGGGAGCCGAGACCGCTTGTTCCCCGGATTCCGCAGGGCCCGACACCCCCAAATCGGGCAGGTCGGCTGGGCGGATCGCCGAGCGGTGCGAGGCTCCGCGAGCCGGAGACGGATGTCTGGCTGAAGTCCTCTTGCAAATTTCCTCCTCTGAGGATTCCGCCCTGCCTGTGTGGGCTCGGGAGGGGTCCTTGCGTGTGTTGAGCATTGAGTTCCCCGAAGACTCAAATAAACTGTCAGGGGATTTGGAAAAGACCTCTGAATTCCAAAACCAGTGAGCCCAGCCCGGCGAAGGGCGGGAGGGTGTCTGATTTTGGACCATTCCTTAGACCGCCAAAGAACACGTTTCCACAGTTGCGTGTTGAATGCAGATTTTTCGTGACACTGGATTCTCTGTCCAGCTCTCTCCGAGGGAGTTCCCTTCGCGCCCATGGTTGCAGCCGGCAGCACAATATCTCCATATCCGCCTGTAGGAAGGGGCTGGGGAAGGAGAGGACCAGCGGCTCCTTTTTAGATGACGTAATCCAGAAGTTGTGCGGATCACTTCCTTTCACATCCCATTGACCTGAGCATAGTCTCACGGCCACTCCTCGCTGCACAGTCATCCGGGAATTGCAGCCTCACTCGAGGTCGCCAGTGCGCCCTGCCAAAATACCCCTGGGTTTGGGACCCCAACGTATTGCCAAAGAATGGAAGGAGAGGGCTGATAATGAGAAAAAGTCATCTGTGCCTTGGAGGGCGTCCCAAAGAGGGCAGTGTCCTACCTCCAGTAGAGGAGACCGTTTCTAGAAATAGGTGTGGTCAGAGGGTGGAGAGATGGAAGAGGCAAAGAATGAAAATAGCCATTTGAAATAGACTTGCCCTTGCTGAGGGCTTCCCTGGTGGCTCAGCAGTGAAGAATCCACCTGCCAATGCAGGAGACATGGGTTCAATCTCAAGATGGAGAAGATCTCCTGGAGAAGGAAAAGGCAACCCTCTCCAGCATTCTTGCCTGGAGAATCCCATGGACAGAGAAGCCTGGCGGCCTAGAGTCCATGGGATTGCAAAGAATCAGACACAACTTAGAGAGCGACCAAACAATAAGCCCTTGATGAGCTTACAGAAAGAGCACAGATGGAGGGGGCTGTAGAATTGTAATGATCTGAGCAGTGAAGGGGGTTCACCCTATTCTTACTGAAATTTCATTAAAATGGGACCACGAACAACTCTTTATTCTTACACAAATTTCTAATGTATGATGGGGACTCCATGGAAAATCTGATTCCAACCCCCAGAAATTCTGGAATACAGAGAATGTGCCTGGAGATTGCCTTTTGTTAAACTGTTTCCCCAGGAAGCCCTCAGCAAGAAGAATACCTTCCCTGAAAGAAAAAGACCCACTTATTGTTGAGAATGTTAAATTTCCTCCTTACTCTCTCTGCTTCCCTGCCTGACAGACTTTCTTCTTTGGACTGGGTGGTACCTAGCTGAAAGAGCTGAGGTTGGAATCCTAAAATTAAAAGCTGACAACAATCCTTCAATAAAAAATAAGTAAATTAGAAAAAAAACAAATAACAACAGTGGCTCAGTGGTGGTGGAAGCAGGGGCCATCAGCACTGCTGAGGGGCTCAGCACTAGGGTGTAGAAGCAGAATTCTAGAAGATCCAAAACCTACACCAGTACCATGAAGTCAACAGTTGCTCAGTAAACATTTGGTTTTTTTGAGAAAGTGAGGGCTTCCTTGGGAGATAAAAGGCAATCTACAGGCACATTCTCTTATTCCAGGATTTCTGGGGGTTGGAATCAGTCCTTCGATGCAGTCCCCATCATACAACAGAAACTTGTATGACATTAACTCAAGCATCCTGACTGGGGGTTTGATATTAGCAAATGCAAAGTATTCTATATATGTATAACTGAATCACTTTGTTGTATAACCAGAAGTAACAACTGTGTGCATGCACACTAAGTCTCTTCAGTTGTGTCCAACTCTTTGCAACCTTATGGACTGTAGCCCACCAGGCTCCTCTGTCCATGAGATTCTCCAGGCAAGAATACTGGACTGGGTTGCAATGCCCTCCTCCAGGGGATCATCCCTACCAAGGGATCAAACCTGCGACTCCTGCATTGTAGGTGGATTCTTTACCACTGAGCCACCAGGGAAGCCCCGATTCAACTCTAGTCCAATATAAGATAAAAATTAAAAAAGAGTGTCAGCCAAAAAATTAACAAACCCTTATACTTCAATAAAATTTTTTTAAAGGTTAGTTTCTTAAAAGCAAGCAAAAAAAAAAAAAAAGCAAAACAGCATCCCACAGCTGGGTGGTTATATGACTTCAGTGTTAGGGGTATTTAACTTTTGTACACAATGAGAAACCCAAGGAGATGGCCCAGCCAGATAAAGGCCCAAGGATGCTGGTGCCATGGAGATGAGAAGGTGGACAGTTTAGGTGTGAACCAGTCCACCTGTCTTAGGGAGATAATAAAGAGCTAGTTAGCGCATGAAAATTATTTGATTATATGGTATCCTCAGATGAATTATTCTTACATCTGGCATCTTCAATTCTAACTCCCTTTGTTTCATTCTACTTTTGTGTGGCTGAAAACTCAATGCATTTTGTTAGGATGTTAAATATACATTGTGGCTTTTGTAGAGATTATCATACTGCGTGAAATAAGTCACACAGAGAAAGGCAAATATTATGTATCACATATATGTGAAATCTAAAAAAAAATGGTACAAATGAATTTGTTTACAAAACAGAAACTGACTCACAGACATAGAAAAGAAACTTATGGTTACCAAAGGGGAGGGAGGGGAAGGGAAAAATTAGGCCTATGAGTTAACCAATCCCCACTACTATATATAAAATAGATGAAAAGGGTTTATTGTACAACACAGGGAATTTTATTCAATATCTTGTAATGGATATGATTATTAAATACTTAAACAGTGGAAAAGAGTCTGAAATATATATAGAGAGATATATGCATAACTGAATCACTGCTGTACATCTGAAAGTAATACAATATTGTAAATCAACTACCTCAATAAAAATTTTTTTAATTGAGGCTTTTGTTTTTATTTGTATCCTTCTGCTTTAGTTTTATAGAGGAGGGGACATGCAGTGCAACCTACTGTAAATGAGTTTCCCTGTGGGAGTATGCACAGAAGTATGCACATATTCTCAGGGCTTCTGAATTTATAGACATAACCTCTCCACCATCCCCCCACAGCTAGCTAATGGCTCTCCTAAAAGTTTGCAGAGATAGACATGCTTGCAAATAGCAGGATCTTAGTTCTACTGCCTTCATCGATGGCTGTAGATAGCAAGGGTAGCAACTTCAGAAGTCTGACCATTTGAGTCTTTACTGTTTAGAGATTATTAAATCCATGTGTTAAGCCACGAGTCAGGTACAGTGGGGATCCAGGAGAGGCAAAATAGAAAATACTTGTCCACCCTAGGAACAAAGGCAGCAGTGGTCCTTGGCAGACCTATGATACTGGTATAATCTCCATTCTGGGAAGGGTGAGAATTGCGAGCTGAAAACTGAGCAAAGGGACATTGAGGCGCAGGGCAACAGAATCACTCTCTTTCCAACACCCAGTCTGATAATGGGGGGAAAGACGAGCTAGGCATGACACGCTTGCTGTCTGTCCTGTATGCGGGTGCTGACATTGTTTTCCATTGGAGAAATGGTCTGTTTCCTTTCTGAACCTCCTCTCTGCTTCACAGGTCATGAGCCTGGGCTGATGCAGTTGGTGAATTACTACAGAGGGGCCGACAAACTGTGTCGCAAAGCATCTTTAGTGAAGTAAGTGTTCTTTAAGACCCAGTGTTTTCCATTGTCACCTAAATGTAAGCTTTCATCCTGAAGCACTTAAGCAGAATGTGGAATTGTCGTTTAAGGGTGAAAACACTTTCATTTAGAAAGCAATCAAAGATGAGTTTTGGTGTGTGTGTGTATTGCCACATTGCTGGAATCTTAGTTCCCTGACCAGGGATCAAACCTGTGCCTCCTTCATTGGAAACTAGGAGTCTTAACCACTGGACTGCCAGGGAAGTCTCCAAATATTAGTTTTGATTGTTATCCAAACTTTGCTGTATGTGTCTGGTAAAGCCTGTCTGTCTCTTACATGAGGGGCTTCCCTGGTGGCTCAGTGGTAAAAAAAAAATCTGCCTGCTAATCCACAGGTTCGATCCCTGGGTCGGGAATATTCCCCAGGAATGGAAACCACTCCAGTATTCTTGCCTGGAGAATCCCGTGGACAAAGGAGCCTGGCGGGCTACTGTCCATGAGGTCGCAAAGAGTCGGGCATAACTTAGCAACTCAACAACAGTAACAACAACTCATAGGTGAGGATTCCTTGAAGCAGAGCCTAAGACGGGGCTTCTCATGGCAGTGATTAATGAGGAGAGGGCTCGCAGGAGAAACTCACTGAGAACCAGGGAAGCCCGGGAAGCAGCCAAGCAAAGAGGTGGTTTCAGCTGAAATCTCAACTCAGCCTGATTCCATGGAAATTGGGAGCAAACGGCCCCTTGATAATCTAGACTCTGATGTCAGTCAGCCACTGGCTATGGGAGGACACACCTTCCCAGCATTCCTAGGCAGCAGCTGGTCCCTGGAGAAGGGGTGCACATATGCTTATAGCAGTCAACTCGCAGCAGCCAGGGGCCCCTCAAAAGGAACACCCCTCAGAAGGGAGAATATACCAGTATCTACCGCACTGCCCCTCTCTGAGCAGTTCGTTTATGGCTTGCTGCCACAAGAACAGCATCATGGGACTTCCCTGATGGTCCAGTGGTTAAGTCAGTCCAGTGTCCGACTCTTTGTGACCCGTGGACTGTAGCCTGCCAGGCTCCTCTGTGCATGGGAGTCTCCAGGCAAGAATACTGGAGTGGGTTGCCATTTCCTCCTCAATGCAGGGAGCACGAGTTCCATCCCTGGTCGGGGAACTAAGATCTCATATGCCTTACTATGTAACAGAACAAAACAAAAAAAGAAGAGTGGTGTCATTAGGTGGAAGGGGGCAGCCTGATCCAGTGGTTAAGATCCAGGACCAGCAGCTTGGGTTTTAATTTCAACTCTTCTTAACAGCTTGGGCAAATTTTCTAATCCCTCTAAGCCTCAGTGCATCCTTCACAAAGAGGTTGTGATGCACATAATGTCTGTAACAGTGGCACAGACTGAGCATTTGACTCTATGCCTTAGCTTCCTTTTCTGTAAAATGAGGAGAATAATAGCAACTACCTCAGGGTTGTTGTAAGGATTAGTTGAATCAATTTATGTAAAGTCTTGGACTCATTCGAGGGTTAGAATCCATACTGTATAAATGAAAGAGGGGTGGGGCCCCTGAAATCAGGTCTCCAGGATTCCGTCTACGGTGACTAGTGTGAATGTGTATGTAGCCAAACACATCACTTAGGTAAGACAACACGAGAAGGCGTGACTCAGTGAAAATACTCTTCTCTCCAATCATACTGCTTTGGGGGCTCTAGATAGTTACTAACTTGTGTTGATAGGAATATTTCCACCTTTTGGCTCAGACTCACTGCCCTCAGTAACTTACGTACCACTTCTCCCTGTGATGGATTTTCATGATTTATCAGCTACTCCTAAAGGAGAACAAAGCTTCATAAAGTCTTCTTTTTACATATTTACGTATTTATTTGTTTTTTAACATTTGTTTACTTGACTGCATCGGATCTTAGTTGTGACATAGACTCTGTTGCATCATTCAAGATCTTTAGTTGTAGTGCAAGGAGTCTCTAGTTATGGTGTGTGGGCTTAGTTGTTCCACAGCCTTTGGAATCTTAGTTTCCTGACCAGAGATCAAACCCATGTCCCCTGCATTGCAAGGTGGATTCTTAACCGCTGGACCACCAGAGAAATCCCCTAATTTACATATTTAGAATTCTCTCAGAAGTTTGTTTCACAAGAACTAGGAGTAGAAGTGGGATTGTTTATTGAGGTTATTCATTTAGATATTTTTGATAAAATGCTTGTTCATTCTATGATTTTTTTTCCCTAAAGATAAAGGTAGGATTTTTTTCTGAGTAAAAAGCAGAGGATACTGTGAAAAGTAATATTCTCTATATTTGCATACTTGGCAGCTAAGATAAGATGGAGAGAGTTCAGAGCTAGAGGCATGAGTAGATCTGCTCTGGATCTCTGTGGCCTTGGACAGTGCCACTCAGAATCCCCGTGTCCCATCTGTGAGGGTGTCAGGGATCATGCCCGCTTCTTGCCTCCCCGTGGCACGTGATGTGGTCTGTTGTGGCACCCTATACATGGTGACACAACTTACACGGGCTGGGGGTTGTCGTCGTCCTCTAAACTTCCTTCATTCTCTCAGGTGTCCTGTGAAGGACTGTGGTCATTCCCTTTATTCCATAGTTTATATGGCTCAAAGTGAAAGTAAAAGTGTTAGTTGCTCAGTCATGTCCAACTCTTTCCGACTTCCAGGGACTGTAGCCCACCAGGGTCCTCTCTATGGGATTTTCCAGGCAGGATACTGGAGTGGGTTGCCATGCCCTTCTCCAGGGGTTCTTCCTGACCCAGGGGTTGAACCCAGGTTCCCTCCGTGGCTGGCAGATTCAAAATAAAGTAAACAGAGTGCTAGCTGCATGTATCATTTAAATTGCCTAGTAGCCCTATTAAAATGAGTACACAGATGGCTTCCCTGGTGGCCCAGTGGTAAAGAATCTGCCTGCCAATGCAGGAGACTCGGTTTCCGTCCCTGATGCAAGATCCCACAGGCCTCAGAACAGCTAAGCCCGTGTACCGCAACCACTGAGCCTGTGCTCTTGAGCTTGGGAGCCACACGACTGAGCCCACAGGCCCTATAGCCCCTGCTCTGCAACAAGAGAAGCCACCGCAGTCAGAAGCCTGCATGCCACAAATAGAGAGTCGCTTCCACTCGCCACAACTAGGGAAAAGTCCGTGCAGTGATGAAGGCCCAGACAGCCAAAAAAAAAAAAAATTAATTGATTGATTGATTAATTTTAAAAAATGAGTACAAAGACATTGTACAATTTATTTTAGTAACATTTTATTTAACCAAATAATTCTAAAATGTCAGTTTGACATGTAATTAATATAAAAAACAACTAATGAGATATATTATTTTTGTATTCAAGTCTTCAGAATCTGGTGTGTATTTTATATTTATAGCACATCTAAACTCAAACATTAAATTTTTATTGGTGTACTTCCCAGGGGGTGTAGTGATTAAGACCCTGCTCTTTGACTGCAAGGGGGCATAGGTTCGATCCCTGGTGGGGAATTAAGATCCTGCATGCCTTGGGGTGTGGGGGAAAAAAAAGAAAGAAAGACATATGCAGCATGGATATAGGTGAAAAAGTATAAATCACAAGGCCTTTCTTTAATCTTTGATCATTAAGTGAAATAATAATTGAAAAGAATGATTTGATAAGCATTCCTATTATTTTAAGAAAATATGAATTGGAGTTAACAGTACAAGAATCCTGGTAGAATTCTTCTATGTCTCACTCGGGCATTGGTAAAGAACACAGTATCATTAAATTCATCATCTTGTGTTTCTTCCATTCTTCATTGTATCATTTGCAAGTATGTACTGAACCATTTTAACAATTTATCCATACTGAGTACAAATGTTTTTAGTATGTGTCGATATGTATCATGCAATAGAATGTAGCAATAAAGAAAAAAAAAAAAGCACACACCAGTCTATTCAGTTCAGTTCAGTCACTCAGTCATGTCCAACTCTTTTCGACCCCATGAATCGCAGCACGCCAGGCCTCCCTGTCCATCACCAACTCCTGGAGTTCACTCAGACTCATGTCCATTGAGTCGGTGATGCCATCCAGCCATCTCATCCTTGGTCGTCCCCTTTTCCTCCTGCCTCCAATCCCTCCCAGCATCAGAGTCTTTTCCAATGAGTCAACTCTTCTCATGAGGTGGCCAAAGTACTGGAGTTTCAGCTTTAGCATCATTCCTTCCAAAGAAATCCCAGGGTTGATCTCCTTCAGAATGGACTGGTTGGATCTTCTTGCAGTCCAAGGGACTCTCAAGAGTCTTCTCNCCTCCCAGCATCAGAGTCTTTTCCAATGAGTCAACTCTTCTCATGAGGTGGCCAAAGTACTGGAGTTTCAGCTTTAGCATCATTCCTTCCAAAGAAATCCCAGGGTTGATCTCCTTCAGAATGGACTGGTTGGATCTTCTTGCAGTCCAAGGGACTCTCAAGAGTCTTCTCCAACACCACAGTTCAAAAGCATCAATTCTTTGGCGCTCATTAAATTCCAATAAATCCAGACTTTAACCCAGCTTACCTGAAGTAATATCTGTCATGATAGACACTATTTTTTCACATCTAGATGAAATTCATCTGACAAATGTAAAAGATTAGAAAATATCTTTACCATGAGTTTCTATTTTAGGCTGAAATTTGACAATATTTTTTCATATATTTGGAAATCTTTTGAGGCAAAACATACAAATTATTAATTGGGCAGCTTCTATCACCCAATTCATCTAAAGCTAAGGAAAAATATTTTTAAAATTTTCAAATTTTGATTCAATCTTTGATATTGTTAGAAATGCTTTGTACTCTGGGCAATTATTGATGGCTTAACTAAAGACCATTCAGTTTTTGTAAAATATTTTTTTAGGCTTTCCTCAAAATTCTTTTACTACATTTCCGTCTAAAATGATACATTTTTGTGTAAGAATCCAAGCCATTTCATAGCTGAACAAAGTTACAAACCCAGATCCTATTAAAAATGTTTAAAGTTTTTTTTTCTGTTGAATTTTTAATTCTGATTTTAGCCACTAATTTCATTGTTCATTTTTTGACTGTTGAAAGGTAAACACTTATCAAATTCCTTATGTTTCTTGAAAATGTCCCCTTTATACAACAAACTTCATTTTTCCTTCCACTGCTGCTGCCGCTAAGTCACCTCAGTCATGTCTGACTCTCTGCAACCCCATAGACCGCAGCCCACCAGGCTTCCCCGTCCCTGGGATTCTCCAGGCAAGAACACTGGAGTGGGTTGCCATTTCCTTCTCCAATGCATGAAAGTGAAAAGTGAAAGTGAAGTTGCTCAGTCCTATCAGACTCTTAGCGACCCCATGGACTGCAGCCCACCAGGCTCCTCCTCCGTCCATGAGAGTCTCCAGACAAGAGTACTGAAGTGGGCTGCCACTCCAGTACTCTTCTCCGAAACACAGCAGATTTTAATTGCTGTCCATGGTGAAATTTGTGACACACATTTGAATGTCTTCTAGTGCTTATGTTTCCTTTATTGTGTGGTTATAGCTCTAGCTTCTGCATCTCCACTCAGTTTTATATCAGTAGTATACCTTTGTTTTAAATGGAAGAACTTGTTCGTACACATTTTTTTAATTAAAAAATAATTATGCTTGCTTACCAATTATGATTACCTAGCTATTACTAGGGTTTCCCAGGTGGCTTAGTGGTAAAAAATCACCTATAGGAAATACAGGTTCAATCCCTGGTTCAAGAAAATCCCCTGAAGAAGGAAATGGCAACCCACTTCAGTATTCTTGCCTAAGAAGTTTCATGGACAGAGGAACCTAGAGGGCCACAGTCCTTGGGATCATAAAGAGTTGGACACAACTTACTGAGTAAACAACAACAAGGCTATCACTATAACTTGTGCTATGAGCATAATAAGCATGTTATAGTGTTTCATCAGTGCCTGGAAAACAATTCACATGAATCCATCTATTGTCCACAAGCAGAACAGTGATGCTTTATGTTTAATATCAGAAGCAGCATGTGCACCCGACACACAGGCCACCCTCCAGCAACAGCGTCTTAGGGCATCCACTGGTGAAAGGGAAACATCATCTTGCCAAAACAGTACTGTTGTGCTTCATGGAAACTTATCTTACGATGCTTCAACTTTTAAATTAAAACTAGACACAGCTGGAAATTCAGATCCTGAGTTGCACTGGCCACTTTTCAAGTGCTTCACAGCACTTGAAAGTTCCCTGTGGCTCACGGCCACCGTATTGGACAGTGCAGATAGAGCTGAATGGTCTGTGAGTAGAAATGTATGGGTTTTGTTGTTGTTGTTGTTATTTTGAGTTCTTTAAGTTAAATTCCATTGCCTCTGACTTAGAAAGTGAAAGTGAAAGTCACTCAGTCGTATCTGACTCTTTGCAACCCCTATAGTCCATGGAATTTTCCAGGCCAGAATACTGGAGTGGGTAGCATTTCCCTTTGTCCAGGGGATTTTCCCAACCTAGGGATTGAACCCAAGTCTCCCACATTGCAGGTGGATTATTTACCAGCTGAGCCCCAAGGGAAACCCAGGAATACTGGAGTGGCTAGCCTGTCCCTTCTCCAGCAGATCATCCTGAGCCAGAAATTGAACTGGGGTCTCCTGCATTGCAGGTGGATACCTTACTGAGCTATTAGAGAAGAGCTTTATTTAAAAATCTCAATAGTTTCTTTTCATTATTTCTACTGTTGGCTCACCAGCTGAGTTTTGCTGATTACAGACCAGGCTCTGGCATTTCGGTTTTAGAGAGACAAGGAAGTGCAGCTCAGGGGACGCTTGTGAATGTCTTTGGGTAGGTTCTTCCTTCTGATTCCTGGGGACCAAGGATGGGTTTAGAGTTAGGACTTGGGAACGATTCATGGCTTGCATCCTGCTTGTTCCTCACTACCTTTATGATGTTGGGAAGTTCACTTTTTTCTCTGTGACCCAATACCTCATCCATGAAAGGTGATGCTGGTGCCTCCCGCTACGGATCTCACTGCGAAGGCGATGCCGAAGGAAGCCCTTGTGTTTATTAAGTGCCTGATGTTATATCCCCCTTGTTATGTTATTTGGGAGGCAGGAGATGTGTTTAGTTATGACCGTCAGAGTCCTGTGTTCCATTAGAAAGACTCTTCCTAGGAATTCCCTGGCAGTCCAGTGACACAGGTTCGATCCCTGGTCTGGGAACTAAGATCCTGCAAGCTACATGGGGCTGCCCCTCCCCCCACCACAAAAAGATTCTTCTTACTCTGCCACTGAAACCAGACTGAGCTAAAAGCAAGAAGTAAAGGACTAAAATAAATCTTTAGATAATTCAAATTCCAAAGCATTAGGCTTTTCTCTCCAGAGTTGGGCCAAGGTAGTATTTTTACTAGTAATCCAGATAGTTTCCTCAATTCTCCACTTGGTTTTGTTAGTGAAAGTCTAGCTTGGCTATAGCATATTTGTTGGAAATATGTTCTTTCAGGATCACTGCAAATTAAGTTTCCTTAGTGATGCATTTTAAGAGGAGTTAAAGTTCTGGACATTAAGCCCCTTTGGAATTCCGTGGAGTGTGCTTGTAAGGTCATGTGTAACAGCTGTGTGCTGCTTTGTGGTCCACTGGAGGTCTGCCCAGTGAGGCCAAGAGTGAGGCGTGGGATAAGGAGACCAGCTCTAGGCCCTGGCCATGCCTCCTTGGAGAGCTGTGGGGCGAAACACTGGCTTTTCTGAATAGAGGGAGAGACTGTCCTCACAAGAGAGATTGACCTTCTATCATCATCTGCCAGGCTCATCAAAACCAGCCCAGAACTGGCTGAGTCCTGCACATGGTTCCCTGAGTCCTACGTGATTTATCCAACCAACCTCAAGACCCCAGTTGCTCCAGCTCAGAATGGAATCCATCCACCGCTCCATAGTTCAAGGACAGACGAGAGAGAATTTTTCCTGGCTTCATATAACAGAAAGAAAGAGGAGGGAGAGGGCAACGTTTGGATTGCAAAGTCATCAGCCGGAGCCAAAGGTGAGTTAGCATCACTGCCCCTTCTCCCTTCCCTTCAGATGCTTGATATGCTTTGTTAGATTCAAACGATGTCTTTAGATGAGTGACTATTCNTAACAGAAAGAAAGAGGAGGGAGAGGGCAACGTTTGGATTGCAAAGTCATCAGCCGGAGCCAAAGGTGAGTTAGCATCACTGCCCCTTCTCCCTTCCCTTCAGATGCTTGATATGCTTTGTTAGATTCAAACGATGTCTTTAGATGAGTGACTATTCTAATCTGAATCCTCAAGAATAGAGACTACATCTAGTTACACAATTTAAAATATCTAGGTTCTGATGACCTAGAAATGTGTATCTCCAAATCACTTACAGTAAGCCCTCCATGTTCAGATTAGTTCCATTCTGAGAGCACATTCATAAGCCCAGTTTGTTTGTGTGTGTGCTTAGTCACTCAGTCGTTTCTGGCGCTTGGCAGCCCCATGGACTGTAGCCCACCAGGCTCCTCTGCCCATGGGATTCTCCTGGCAAGAACACTGGAGTGAGTAGCCATTCCCTTCTCCAGGGGATCTTCCCGTTGGTACCCAACTAACACAATCAGCCATATAGTACTGTTCTGTAGTAGATTTATAATACTTTTCACACAAATAAGACATTAAAAAAAATAAACATTTTTCATCTTACAGTACAGTATCTCGAAAAGTACAGTAGCACAGTGCAACAGCTGGCACCAGGGGCTGGCATCGAGTGAACGGGCAAGAAGAGTTACTGATGGAGGAGGGAGAGGAGGTGGGAGATGGTACAGGTGAAGGGTCATAAGCAATAGGGGACGAAGGGCAAGCTGCACAACCAATTGTAGAGGATGCAGCCCGTGACAGTACTCCAGACGCATGAATACCTTACGTGATTTTGACATAGAAATGCACCTTCTCATCTTTGAAAGTTTGCAATTCGAAGGTTCGTATGTAGGGGACTAACTATATACTAAAAGTAAAATAAAATAAGCAAAAGTGTCTCTAGCTGAGCGCTGTCTCTTTAAGCTCCAAACCCAACGGTAAGCATGTTCAACTTAACATGTCTGATGCAGAACCTTTCGTTTCCTTCCAAACTATACCCATCCCAGCCTGCTCCTCTTTCTGCCTGCTTATGGAGTACATGATCCCACTTTTCACCCAGCCTCTGAACCCCAAACCTGGGAGTCCTTCTTGCCTGCTCTTTGCTTTACAGTCAATCTCTAACACATCAGCAAGTCTTGCTAACTTCTACCTTTAAAATAGAGTCTGAAATAGAACTTTTCTTGCCATTTCCACTGCTCTCACTTGACATCAAAGCTCCTGTTCTCTCTAACCTGGGTAATTACAACGCCTTTCCACAGCAACTCTCCTGCTCTTGGGCCCAGTGATGTTTTAAAAACGGAAACATGATCATATTACTCCCCACTCAAGACTTACCAGCTGCCTCCCTAAGGCAACTAGAACAAACTCCAGTCCTGCTGGAAGTCGACACCACTTGATATTTGCCCATATCTCTGATCTCACCCCCTATCCTTGGCCTTGCTCCCTGTGCTGTAGCCAGGAAGCCTGCCTAGAGTCCCTCGAATCCTCTGAATTCATCTCTGTACCTGGAACACACTTCCACGAGCTGTTTTTCGTTTCTCAGCTCAGATGGTGCCTTGTCAGAGAGGCTTTTCTGATCTAAAATAGCCTCTGTATCCATTGCTTTCTATCCTTTGCCCTGCTTTAATTTTCCATCCCTGCACTAACCTTTTCCAGCACTCTATTACTTATTAGTTTATCTCTTCATCTCCTCCATAATCCTGCAAGCTCCATGTAAACACAGACTTTGTTTTCTTCATCTCTGTACCTTCCCCGCAGGCACTTAATAAATGTGTGTGAATGAATGCACTGAAGGCATAAGGTATGCCATAACTCAGGCTTAAAATAAGGCAGTTACCAGTGTAGTGATCACATAGACATGATCCTCCTCTATAACCGCTATCATATGCTGTCTTAAAAACCATTCCATTTTGAACTTACGCTTCTTTGATTGCCTTGAAAGACCATCTGGCCATTGGTACTCTTTTTTTTTTTTTGAGTCAAAATCAACTTCATTGTTATTTCCAACCTCACTTCTGATCTTATAAACAAACGGGTTCATTGTAGGAAGTTAGAATGTACAGATACTATTATTCCCCTATTACAAATTAAAATACCTGTTACCATCATTTTGGTAATTATCTCTTTTTTTTTTTTTAAATTATCTCTTTAAAAAAAAAACTTTTTATTCTGTATTGGGGAATAGCTGATTAACAGTGCTGTGATTTTCTAATTTAGATAAACAACTAAGGGACTCAGCCATACATACACATGTATCTGTTCTCCCCCAAACTCCCCTCCCATCCAGGCTGCCACATAACATTGAATTGAGTTCCCTGTGCTGTATAGTAGATCCTTGTTAGTTATCTATGTTAAATACAGCAGTGTGTACATGTCCATCCCAAATTCCCTAACTGTCCCTTCTCCCCATCCTTCTCCCTGACACATTGGTACTTATTTTTATCCCAGGTCCAGCGGACCTCACCTTCTTTTTCACCAACTGTGAGACAGAAGGGCATCACCTAGAATCCTCAGGTGCCTCACCTACCTCTCCCTCCCCTCCTGTGACCTCTTCTGCAGAACTGTCCCCTAGCTTTGTTCCAATAGTAAACAGGGGGATTGGAAGAGGAAATGGTCATCTACAATATTCCAGATTCCTCCTGTGGATGGAGACTGGAGTCATGGTGGCCACCATGAGGACATCTTGCGTCCTTGTGTCATGGACTTGACTGGCACGAGGATGAGGAGTGAGGCAGGCCTTGAGCAGAAGGACATGTCAGGTCATGGCAGTGACCCCACCTGACTGGTCCCTGGACCCTCAGCGACACAAGATAGAGAGTGATGCTCAGCAGCAGAGGGAGGTACAGACAGAATTAATGCCAAACAGAGAAGACATTTCCCTTTAGGAGCTGAGGAGATTAGTGGTGTGGGTTTGTTTTATTTGGGAATTACAAAATGAAATGAATAGCTGAATGAATGAATTGTATTCTTGTTAAACACATAGTACCTAGTGCTTTCTGGGTATAGTTGGCGTAACTTTACACTATATTCAGAGCAAGCCACTGTTTACCTCCTCCACTCATCTTGGATCTGAGTCACCTTCCCCGTCACCTGGAGCATTGCTCCCTGTCCTATTGAAAGGTTGTTGTTGAATTACGATGCCAGGATTCTTGGCCTCCGGAGGAGAAGAATTCAATCCGGGGCCAGAGATGAGGCTTGATCCCTCAGAGCTTTTGTGTAATAAAGTTTTATTAAAGTATAAAGGAGATAGAGAAAGCTTCTGACATAGACATCAGAAAGGGGCAGAAAGAGTGCCCCCCTGCTAGTCTTTACCTGGATGTTATATAGTCTGTTAACAAAAGAAAGGAATGTCTTAAAACNTGAACCGGACTGATCTTGCTTTGCTTTTGCCCTGTTAGGTGAAGGCATCCTCATCTCCTCAGACGCTACAGAACTGTTGGATTTCATAGACAACCAAGGCCAGGTGCACGTGATCCAGAAATACCTGGAGCGCCCGCTGCTCCTGGAGCCGGGTCATCGCAAGTTTGACATCCGGTAAGGCATCCACGTCTGGAGTTTTTCTTTTTCGAATCTGGGAAAAATGCAGTCGTGCGTGATGAGCAGTGTGATCTGGAGTCTGAGAAAGTATTGGACTGCATTCAGTGTCACCCAAGTTGGGCTTCCCTGGTGGCTCAGACAGCAAAGAATCTGCCTGCAATGCATTGATCCCTGAGTGGGAAAGATCCCTGGAGAAGGGAATGGCAACCCACTCCAGTATTCCCGCCTGGAGAATCCCACGGACAGAGTTTGGCAGGCTACAGTCCACGGGGCTGCACAGAGTTGGATGCGACTGACTAGCACTCTCAAGCTGAGTGGCTGAAGGGAACTGAGTTTCTATACTTCATTTCCTGGTTTTCTATCAGTCTTTCTCTTGTCTTGCTATAAAATGTTACTAAGATGATGAATTTCCTCTCTCTTTTTCTTTTAGTATTCTCTCTTTTAAAAGCTGTCTATGACTGCACCGTCTTTGTTGCTGCACACAGGCTTTCTCTAGTTGCGGCGAGCAGGGACTACTGAGCAGGGACTACTCTCTAGCTGCGGCGAGCGGGGACTACTGAGTGGGGACTACTCTCTAGCTGCGGCGAGTAGGGACTACTGTCTAGCTGCGGTGCGCAGGCTTCTCGTTGCAGTGGCTTCTCTTGCTGTGGAGCACAAGACTCTAGTTCTAGGGCTTTCGGGCTTCAGTGGTTGTGGCACATGGGTTTAGTTGCCCCATGGCATGTGAGATCTTCCCAGACCAGGGATTGAACCTGTGTTCCTGCATTGGCGGGATTCTGAACCACTGGTCCACCGGGGAAGTCCCTTTAATATTCTTTTTACTGGAGTTGACTAGTGGATCCAAAAGGAAGGGCATCAGTGTGGGGCTTGCTTATGAAAGAAGCAAAGAGCTATACACAGAACACATAGTCAGACACAGCAGATCACAGGACCCTGCTAAAGGCTGTGTCCTCCCTCTGTTATCTGAGTCCCACTTTTTAAGGGTTTCTTGAACACACCTTAGTGTTTGGGACTTTATGTTTCCAAGAAAGGACATGGCAAAGCGAAGGAGGTTGTGGGTGCTTTCAAAAGCTGCATAGCCCTGGCCCCAGGTTGCCCCAGGCCTTTCTATCATCACCCAACCAGGACTCTCTCACCTTCAGGCCTTCACTTTGACTTACTGCTTCTCAAACACCTGCCTAGTCAGACCAGGTTCAGTAGGAACAGTTTTCCTAAGATTACTAAAAGAGTAAACTTGGCAACTGGGGGTTTCATATTAACCATAAAAACCAGCCCACTCAGATCTCTTCAAAATACTGTGTCCTTGTCAGTTATGGTGAAATGTTTTCTTTGCCTCATTACAGTGATAATTCGCTCTTTTGGCTAATTGTCATGGCTTGCCTCATATAATTTTATTTATTTATTTTAATATTTGTTTATTTATTTTTGGATGCATTGGGTCTTCCTTGCAGCTCATGGGCTTCTCTCTAGTTGTGGTGTGCAGGCTCAGTTGCCCCAAGGCATGTGGGATCTTAGTTCCCCGACCAGGGATCAAACCTGCGTCCCCTGCATTCCAAGGCGGCTTCTTAACCACTGGATCACCAGGGAAGTTTTGTAGCCTCATATAATTTTAGAAACTACTCCTCCTTGTTTCCTCCCAGAATAGTCAAGGTGTGGGGATGATAAATAGAACATGGAGAAGCTTTCAACAACTTGAATAAAATAGTGTTGTTGTTTTTTTTGACTTTGCAGAAGCTGGGTCTTGGTGGATCATCAGTTTAATATCTACCTCTATAGAGAGGGTGTCCTTCGGACTGCTTCAGAACCATATCATATGGATAATTTCCAAGATAAAACCTGCCACTTGACCAATCACTGCATTCAGAAGGAGTACTCAAAGAACTATGGGAAGTATGAGGAAGGGAACGAAATGTTCTTTGAGGCGTTCAATCAGTACCTAACAAGTGCTTTGAACATCACTCTGGAAAGTAGTATCTTACTACAAATCAAACATATAATAAGGTAACCTAATCCTATCTCTTTTGGTTAAATGTGTCTTGAAGGAGCTTTGGGAGTTTGTGCCTTTCAAGGAATTGTTCCATTTCAATTGTCTAATGTAAGGACAAAAATTATTTGTTATATCCCTTTATTATCCTTTTAATATCTATATGATCTGTAGTGATGAAGCTTTTTAAAATCCTTATGATTAATCGTTCGATTACCTTGTATTGGTAATTTATATCTTCTCTCTTCACTTGCGCAGGTTGGTTAGAGGCTTATTAGTTTTATTAATCTCTTCTAAAAGTCAGCATTTGGCTTTATAGATGTTCTCTGCCATTTTTTTTTTTCAGTTTCTTCATGTTCTTTATGGTTTTTATTCTTCTGCTTTTGAGGGGTTTGCTTTTCTCTTCTTTTTCTAGTTTACTTAAAGTATAAGGTCAGATCACTGATTTAAGATATTTAGTTTTTTTTTTAATATAAGCCTTTAATGCCATCAGCTTTCCTATAAGAACTCGTTAGCTGCATCCCACAGATTTTGCTGTCACGTTTTTGTTTTCATTTTATTAAAATACTTTTTAGTTTCCCTGTGACTTCATCTTTGACTTGTGTGTTATTTAGCAATTTTTGCTGAATTTCCAAATATTTGGGATTCTCAAGGAATTTTCATTTCATTATGGTCAGAGAACATACTTTGTATGGTTTTAAATTTGTTAAAGTTTGTTTCACAGTTCAGAATATGGTCTATCTTTACTTATTTAAATTTTTTTCTTAATATGGTCCATCTTAGTGAATGTTCCACATGTACTAAAAATAATGTTTATTCTGCTGTAGTTGAGCAGGGTGTTCTATAAATGCCCATTAGGTGAAGGCAGTTGGTAGTGTCATTCAAGTCTTTTGTGTTCTTGCTGATTGTCTGTTCTACTTGTTCTGTCCATTATTGAGAGATAAAACTGTGGAAGTCTCCAAGTATAATTGTGGACTTGTCTGTGTCTCCTTTTCATTTTATTTGTTTTTTGCTTTGTATATTTTGAAGATCTGTTTTCAGGTGAATATAGAGTTGTTTTTTCTTTGGGGAGAATTGACCTCTTTATCATTATGTAGTTCCTGTCTTTATCTCTGGTAATATTTCTTATTTTGAAGTCTATTTTGCCTCATATTAACATAGTCACTCCAGCTTTCTTTTGATCAATAATTTGTATGTTTTCATCCCTTTACTCCTCCTCTCTATTGTATAATTAAAATGGGCTTCTGATAGACATATCATTGGATTTTATTTTGTTTTGTTTTTAATCCAGTGTATCATCTGGTTTTCAGTCGTTGTGTTTATACCATTCTCATTCTAAGTATATCTGAGGTTATTGATATTTCTCCTGGCAATCTTGATTCCAGCTTGTGTTTCTTCCAGTCCAGCATTTCTCATGATGTAATCTGCCTATAAGTTAAATAATAAATAATCCAGCCATCTCATCCTCTGTCATCCCCTTCTCCTCCTGCCCCCAATCCCTCCCAGCATCAGGGTCTTTTCCGATGAATTAACTCTTTGAATGAGGTAGCCAAAGTATTGAAGTTTCAGCCTTAGCATCAGTCCTTCCAGTGAACACCCAGGACTGATCTCCTCTAGAATGGACTGGTTGTATCTCATAATGTCCAGCAGAAAATTACAAACTGGCCCTATTCATATAAATTGAAAAACAAGCAAAGCTAAGTAATACATTATTTGGAAAAATGTACATATATGGTAAAAATCTAGTGAATTTTAAATTATGCATACATTCATCTAATCATAATACAAATCAGGATATAAAATATTTATGGCGTCCTAAAAGATACCCTTGAACTCCCTCAAAATATATACTCTCTGCCAGAGATAGCCACTCTCTTACTTTTATCACCATAGATTCTTTTTGCTTGTTCTTAAACTTAATATAAGTGGAATTATACTGCAGTTCTTGCTTTGTGTTCCAATTTTTTCAATATTGTTTCTGTGTCATATTCCATTGTATGAGTGGTCCATGGTTTATCCTTTCTGGAATTGATGGACCTCTGGGTTTTCTCTCGTATTTTAGACCTGTAATCTCTCTGAATTGTTTTATTTCAAGTGTCGTGTTTTTCTAGAAATACATCCTGTTGACCTAGGCTCACTTGTACATGTGACTGTCCCTTCCCCACCATGTTTTGGTGTCCCTTCTTGTTGTAAATAAGAGCATTTTAATTACAGAAGTCAAGGGTATTCTCTCATAGAGATGAAATACAGAAAATGCAGAATACAGAAGCCCCAGTTCCTCTTTAAAGTCATAAGCCAAAACCTACTTATAAGACACATCTTTTTCCTTCTTGTTGTAAATCAGGTGGTCATTTATGCGAGAGTCTCTTCCTGGGATCTCTGTTCTGTTCTGTGTCTGTTTATCTGCCCTATCGCATCCCTGTCATGATGACTGAACCTTTTTCCTTAATATGTTCTTATTCTGGGCTTCCCTGATGGCTCAGTGATAACGAATCTGTCTCCCAACGCAGGAGATGCATGGGGTTTAATCCCTGGGTTGGGAATATCCCCTGGAGAAAGAATGGCAACTCACTCCAGTATTCTTGCCTGGAGGATCCCTATGGACAGAGGAACGTGGCGGGCTACAGTCCATGGGGTCAAAAAGAGTCAGACATGACCGAGCAACTGAGCAATAAAAATAACAACATTCTTACATAGAGTCCAGCAGAATAATTACAAGGCTCAGAGTTCCATTTCTGCAGGGATTATATGTGCTTAGAATTCTGACACCAGATAAATCAAATATACTGAAAGAAGAATTCCTATTTTAGGCAAAAGATGTATTTGATATTTGCTATCCCCCTCCCTCCCATTGTTCTGTGCCACTCAGACAGTGTTCCTACTCAAAGGCTATAAATGCTCCTCCTGGATCTTATGTTCTTTTTTTTCTCCCCCAGCTAACTTCCCCCAGACTTCCTACTCCAGCTTAAAAAAAAAAAGATACACTATATTTTAAAAAAATTCTTCTAAAGTGATTTATTGACTTGAACTTCCAACAAATAAAAAATATTTTGTTTTGATTTGGTTCTGACTTCTGATTTTTCCTATAAGTGTTGGAGCATAATGTTTCTTTTGCTTTTTATTCTTTAATATTGTTTTTGTATTTAAGAAAAAATTTTAAATGTAATAAACTTTTTATCATGAGAACCCATTAAATTTAAATTTTTTTCTTAATTATAATATTGTAAAGAGCATTTTAATTACAGAAGTCAAGGATATTCTCTCATAGAGATGAAATACAGAAAATGCAGAATACAGAAGCCCCAGTTCCTCTAAAGTCATAAGCCAAAACCTACTTATAAGACACATCTTTTTCCTTCTAAATATACAGCTTGAGTAGAAGGAGAGCTGTCTCTGATATTCTTAGAGTCATCCTGACATACTGTGTTTACTAAAATAAATATTTTGCCCCAATATCCAGTTGAGGGAAAAACCAGGGAGGAGTTTTATAAAATAGAAATGGCATAGACTTTCTGGGATGTTGTACTGGATAAGAGTTCTTTTTCATTCATAAGTATTAGATTCATGACTATCCAAAATTAATGATAAATTAATAAAATATAATTGTTCACTAGTAACAGCATTCATTAGATGCCTCCCAGCTTCCAGGAGGTATGACAAGTTCCTTAGGTAATTATATCACTGAACCAACTCAGCACTGGGAATATGTGTTATCTTTACCCCAATTTCACAGATGATGACATCAACACTTGGCTTAAAGAGGTTAAAAAATTTGTCTGAGATTCTGGCTTCGGCAGCATGACCTCAGGCTTCATGTACTGTTTCATCATGGTTTCTAAGATTCACTTTCAACTTTTCCTTGTCACTAAAATCCTCTTAATTTTTTCAAGCAGTAGTTGACCTTAATACAGTCCCATATTTCAATATCTTGTTTCAGCATATAAGACTTTTAGTTAAAAGCCGCAAACGAGCTTGTGAAAGAAATGAATGAGATCAGCCGTCTCCTTGCAAATTCTGTGTCACAAAATGGTGGGCCATTTTTTTTAATATGGCAAAAATATATAGAAGTGTTTTGTTTATTATCAGCAGATGTGGTAGCAGCCCACCCGTTGGAGGAATCCACATTTAAAGGGACCGTGATGACTCAGCGCTTGCTGGGAAAGCAGCCACTACTTGTCAGAATAAGAGTGATGGCAGAGTTTTCTAACAAATAAGTTGCATCTCCTTGAATAATCTATTGGTAATACATTTAAGAGAGAATTCAGCCAAACCCAGTTTTCATCGGCACACTGGATGTAAAAATCATCCAAGCACCCCTCCCCTGGTCTTGCTGCCCAGACCACCCCATCCTCAGCAAGCTCTTCCCTGTGCCCCGTAGGAGCTGCCTCATGAGCGTGGAGCCCGCCATCAGCACCAAGCACCTCCCTTACCAGAGCTTTCAGCTCTTCGGCTTTGACTTCATGGTGGACGAGGAGCTAAAGGTCTGGCTCATCGAAGTCAATGGCGCCCCTGCTTGTGCTCAGTAAGTCTGAACACCACTGGCGGTTTTTTGTGTGTGCGTGGTTTTATTGGGGTATAGTTCCTTTACAATGTTGTGTTAATTTCTGCTGTACAACGAAGTGAATCAGCTACATGTATAATATACCTCCTCCCTCCTGAACCTCCCTCCCGCCACCTCATCCCACCCCTCTAGGTCTTCACAGAGCACCCAGCTGAGCTTACTGTGCTATATAGCAGCTTCCCGCTAGCTAGCTGTTTTACACTTGATAGTGTATATATGGATCAGTCCTAATCTTCCAGTTTGTCCCACCCTCCCCTTCCCTCGTGTGTCTATATGTTCATTCTCTACATCTGCATTTCTGTTTCTACCTTGCAAATAGATTTGTCTGTTCCACTTTTCTAAATTCCACATATATGCCTTAATATATGGTATTTGTTTTTCTCTTTCTTACTTCACTCTGTATGACAGGCTCTAGGTCTATACCTGTCTCTACAAATGATCCAATGTCATTCCTTTTCATGGCTGAGTAATATAGTCCACTGTATATGTACCACATCTTCTTTATTCATTCATCTGTTGATAGACATCTAGGTTGCTTCCATATCCTGGCCATTGTAAATAGTGGTTCAGTGAACATTGGGATGCCTGTGTCTTTTTGAATGAGGTATCACCTCACATGGGTTAGAATGGCCATCATCAAAAAATATATAAACAATAAGTGCTGGAGAGGGTGTGGAGGAAAGGGAATCCTGTAGCACTACTGTTTGGAATGTAAATTAGCCAGAATGGAGAACAGTATGAAGGTTCCTTAAAAAACTAAAAATGGAACTACCACCACTGGATTTTAACAAGTGGGAATTTGGTTCCACAGGTGGGGTAGTCTGTCTTGACACAGGTGAGCTCCCATTTCCAAGGTGTCCAAGAATGCTTGCTAAGTCCTTCAGTATGTCCAACTCTTTGCAACCCCATGGAGCCCACTAGGCTCCTCTGCCCATGGGATTCTCCAGGGGATCTTCCCAAACCAGGAATCGAACGCATGTCTCTTAGGTCTCCTTCACTGGCAGGTGGGTTCTTTACCACTAGCACCACCTGGGAAGCCTGTTACTGGTCTTCTAGCGTAGACCCTTTGAATGATGTCAGGGAGGATGTACCCGCGATGGTAGTGCTTTGGTTGGACCCTGGCCAGCAGGGGGCCTTGTCAAGTCATTCCCTTTTCCACCTCCTTCCCATATGAGCTGAGCATTTAGCCTGTGCTGAGGTGGGTGGAGGATGCCGTGAAAGTTCCAAACAAAGCCAGTAGTAGCAGCTGAGACCCTCTTGTGTGGCAAGGTGATGGGTCAGCAGGTCCCGGGGAGATAGTGATGAGCAAGCATTTCAGGGGCTCCCTGGACAGGAGGTGGTCCGAGAAGGTGCCATGGACATGGTGGAGCTGAAGCTGGGTTGGAAGAGGAGAGAGTCACCTGTGCCAAGGGGAGAGGGACCCAGCCTCCCGCCGCACCTTGCTCTGGGCCAGGCTCTAGGGGAGATGTGCAGAGGAACAGACCCTGCCCTCAGGGAGCGTCCACTCCTCCTGGGAGGAGTCTGGCTGCAGCTTGGCGTGAGTGCTGTGGGGTAAGAGAAGGTGAGGGTATAGGTGAGTTGGAGTCTACCTGTGGGAAATCTTCCATGTTTGGGAGTAATTCGCACTTCATCCTCAAAGGTTGCAGCTTCATCTGTGCCTGCAGCTAACGGTACCTGTTAGGTCCCTGTCACCTGCCCGGCCCCGGACTGGGCTCTGGGTCTCAGCCTTTGTACCGAGAGACCTAGGTCCACCCTTTGTAGAGGGAGACTGGGAAGGACCAAGGACAAGACAAATACAGATGACAGACTGGGACACACGCTGTCATAGAGTGAAAGATGTTAGAAGATAATAAAATTGAGCACAAGGTCCCCTTGAGAGGTGATGCTTAGGACTGAGATCTGAAGGAGGAGGAGAGTGAAGGAGGCTGGGGTGGAGGGGTATGGAACGTTTCACATTCTCCCTTCATCACGTCCTTAGCGGTGCCCGCCTTCTGTCCTTCCTGTCAGCGGTATGTCCCTCTTTGTGCTCTGACACAGTCCCCTCCCTCCAGGCAGGAGGGAAGGATGAGGATGCTGTGCTCAGCTACCTTCTCCCTCTTTGCTGAATACTTCCCACCAGCAAGTGGTACCCAGCAGATTTCCCCAGTGATTACAAAGAACCCTCCTGGACTTCCCTGGTGTCAGTGGTTAAGACTCCATGCGTCTTATACAGAGGGCACAAGCTCAGTCCCAATCAGGGAACTAAGATCCCACATGCCCACTGTGGGGGAAAAAAGGCCCTCCTCTGATGCCCTGTCCTGCTCCACTGACCACTCCCTCCCTGCTCCCTTCACAGCCACACTTGGGTTTTTTTTGGCCACTCTGCATGGTGTGTGGATCTTATTAGTTTCCCGACTCAGGATCGAGCCTGCACCCCTTGCACTGGAAGCACAGTCTTAAACCCTGGACCGCCAGAGAAACGCCCACAGCCACACATCTGGAGAAGCCACGTCTGCACACACTGTCTCCTCTTCCTCAGTCCCCATCCACACTGTGGTCCGCTCCAGGCTGTCTTCCATCCACCCTCACAGAAGCTGCTCTTTCCAGGTCTCCAGCCAAGCCCAATCCAGCCATTTTTTTTCTTTTTTAACAACTGATTATCGATTTATTAAAAAGGTTGATTTTAGGCATTGGCAATGGTGACTTCCACCTCGACTCCTGGCTCAATACTGATGGAAGTGATCTGCTTGACAATTTCAGAAGGGCTGTGCAGGCCAATGAGTCGCTTGTGGATCCTCATTTGGAATCGATCCCAAGTCTTAGAACCTCACCACAAGGCGTTTTCCTCGTAGTTATTCTCAGAGTCTTGGTAGGCATCCGAACTGGTCCTTTCACTTTGAGATTCTTTTCCTTCGCGCCTCTGATCAGGTCAGTATACACCTTCTCCAGAGATTTCACGTTGCGGCTGGTGAGGGTGATCCTAATCCAGTGAATGGCCACCTCTAGCTCCACGGGAGTCTTGCCGGTGTCTTTAAAGGCCATGGCTGCCAAGTGGCTTCCTGACCGACTTGTTCCTTGGCGAGAGCGAACAGCGGTGAGTCAGGAGCAGGTGCGGGCGGCACAGAGAGCCGCTGCAACGGCGACCGTGCCTTCCTCAAAGAGCCCAAGCTAGATTTTAAAGCCAGCCAATTACATTGTATCCCTGCGTCCCAGCCCAGTATCTGCACCTGTCTTCCCAGCATCCTGCGAGGAGCTGTGTGGATGTCCAGTGGGTGTCCCACCCCAGAGCTGCCCATCTCAGTGAATGTCCAGCTCCCCTCTTTTGGGGTCCTGAGCAGAAACCCAGCTAAGACCCAGCCTCCCCCTTTCCATGACCCCCAAAGTTCTGTCCATCAGGCCTGGTCAGTTCTGCCTCCAGCTTTGGCTCAAGGGTTAACCTCTAGTCTCTGTATAGGAAAAGGTGGATCTGCTGCTTTTATTCATGTAAGGATTGAAGGCTAGAGAGGGCAGAGAAACAGCGATTTCTCAGTTCACCTGGAGTGATGAGTAATATCCTTGACCTCTTTTTCCATCAGTGGCATCCACACACTGGCGAAGGCTTACTTGCTTGCTGAGATGCCCTGCAGGATCTGGTCATGCTGGAGCCTGACAGAGGCCTCTAGTGATAAGCCACTGGGCATCAGGGTTTTCTGTCTCCTCTGGGCTCCATCTCACTAGCCCCTCAAAGCTACTTCCCATCTGCTGGATCCCCTTTGCTCAGAGTCCTGATGAGAGCAGTGGGGTCTAGCAGAAGAGCGGGGTTTTGAGAAACATGTAAAAATGAGCATCCTTAAAGAGTCCACTGGAGGAGGGAGCTGGACACTACCCAGTTAATTATTGTGTGAATTATTTTGAGTTATAGTTGCTGTCATAGAAAAGAAACGGATTCTATCTTCTAGAAGAAGTGAAGTGAAAGTGTTAGTATCTCAGTCGTATCCGACTCTGCAACCCCATGTACTGTAGCTTTCCAGGCTCCTCTGTCCATGGAGTTCTCCAGGGAAGAATACTAGAGTGGGTAGCCAACCACTTCTCCAGGGGACCTTCCTGACCCAGCAATCAAACCCAGGTCTTCTGCATTGCAGGTGGATTCTATACCACTGAGCCACAGGGGAAGCTCGTCTCTCTTTTAGGTGCATAATTTTGAGTAGGGAGAGCTCTTGGAATGGGGGGCTTACTGTGAGGTGGCTTGGAAAGCCCCAAGGGACCCAGGCCACACCATGAGGTGGGTGGGTTCTGTTCTTATGCTGAAGGAAGTAAACTATTTTTTTATACAACAATGATATATGATTTTTCCTGTTTTTTTTTTTTTTTTTTTTTGCCATGCCTCAAGGCAAGGACGATCTTAGTTCCCCTACCAGGGATCAAGCCTATGCCCTCTGCATTGGAAGGCAAAGTCTTAACCTTTACCTTGGGAAGTCCTTGAAGGAAATAAACTTTCAAATCCCTTTATCCTTACTTCCTAAAGGACAAATGGGAAGAGAGTTGATGGAGATGATGATACGATGGCATAGTCAAAGTAAAGTCTTTATTCAGGAAGCGCGATTTCCATTGTTGTGCAGATGTTAAAACAGGACTTACTTATCTTGCTGTATGAACATAGCAGGATGTTTAGAGACCCATACTTGCTTGTATATTGGGTACCTCCTATGCCAGAGATATCGAAGTTGTTAGTTGACTTGACGAGGTTGAAGCTATGTCCTCTCCCCCCACCCCCAGCGTCCCCTTCAGAAAAGGTTTCCCAAGGTGACTAATGACACGCTTCATGGAACACCAAACACTGTCTGTTTCAATGGTTTTGGCTCTTGGTGACTTGCCAAGACCCAAGGCTACTAAGACCCAAGCTACCACCCCTCCCGTGCGGGCCTCCTGATCATTGTCCCTTCAGAAGGGGAAGGTTGAGTGGTGTAGCCTAGACCCTGGGGCTTGATCCATGTAGACAGAAGAAGCAGGGGCTGGACGTGGGGGGAGGGGAAATAGGAAAGAGCAGACATCTCGCAGGAGAAACGAAGGTCAGCCGGCAGTTAGGGCTTACCAAGACAGACAAGAGAAGCATGGCTTTGCATGAACTCTCTTCCCAGAGGGCCTTACAAAAGGTTGCTGCTGCTGCTGCTGCTGCTAAGTCACTTCAGTCGTGTCTGACTCTTTGCGACCCCATGGACTGCAGCCCACCAGGCTCCCTTGTCCATGGGATTCTCCAGGCAAGAGTACTGGAGNCAAGTGGGTTGCCATTTCCTTCTCCAATGGGTGAAAGTGAAGTTGCTCAATCGTGTCCCACTCTTTGCGACCCCATGGACTGCAGCCCACCAGGCTCCCTTGTCCATGGGATTCTCCAGGCAAGAGTACTGGAGTGGGGTGCCATTGCCTTAGGACATAGCAATTCCAGCCTCAAGGGCAGTAGAAGGGGATGAGGAGTGGGAGAAAGTTTCTTTGATGAAGAGAATAGCAGAGATTTGCCACTGGATCAGGAGGGACCAGAATTTGGTTGTGAAGATTTCCCACCTGGTGGAGACTGGGAAATAGCATCTTCTGGAAGTTAGAATAGTGAAGACCTCTGTTCCTCCAGGTTGGGCTGGCCTAGACTCCTGCCACCTGTATCCCAGCAGTCCTCAGCAAGTTAGGCACGTAGCAAATAGGCACATCTGGCCCAAAGCATCATCTCACATGTGAGTTTTCTCTTTGAACCATATGTCTCTGGTTTTTCCCTGTGTTGACATGAGTGTGTGCTAAGTCGCTTTGGTCATGTCCAACTCTTTCAAACCCCATGGACTGTAGCCCAACAGGCTCCCCTGTCCATGGGGTTCTCCAGGCAAGAATACTGGAGTGGGCTTCCATGACCTCCTCCAGGAGATCTTCCCGACCCAGGGATCAAACCTGAATCTCTTACATCTCCTACACTGGCAGGTAGGTTGTTTACCACTAGCGCCACCTGGGAAGCCCTCCCTGTGTTGGAGCCAGTCCTAAAAGAGCTCGCCTCATACACTGCTGTGTGAAGCAGACAAAAATCCTGTAGGGAACAAGGGGGTGCGGAGTCTGAGGGCCTCCTTATAGCTCTGGATGGGCGGTTTTCCTCCTTGGCTTCAGTGGTTCCTTGGCCTCTGGCTGAAGTCCAGGTGCCAGCACGTGGTGTCGGGCCCACCTTGTCCCCTGCCTCACACTGCGTCTCCTTTCCCAGATTTCCTGAGCTCTCTGCTTGGTGGGTGCCCCTCCCTATATTTGCACGGCCCTTCCTCTCTCTCACCCTCCTCTCTCTGTCTCCCTCCCCTCCACTGTCTCTGTATCTCACCCTCATTCTTTTTTATTTATTATTTTTAATTTTTTTTGGAGAATAGTTGCTTTACAACAAAGTGAATCAACTGTACAACCAAGTGAATCAGCTATGGAAGTGTTTGTCACTTGGTCCTGTCCGACTCTGTGACCCCATGGACTGTAGTCCATCAAGCTCCTTTATCCATGGGATTCTTCAGGCAAGAATACTGGAGGGGGTAGCCATTCCCTTCTTCAGGGGAATCTTCCCAACCCAGGGATCGAACCTGGGTCTCCTGCATTGCAGACAGATTCTTTACCATCTGAGCCACCAGGGAAGTCCACGAATCAACTATGCTTACACATATATGCCCTCTTTAGATTTCCTTCCCCTTTAGCTCACCACAGAGCACTGAGCAGAGTTCCTCGTGCTCTGCAGTGTTCTCATTAGTTATCTATTTTACATAAGTGCATAGTATATGTGTGTCAGTCCCAGTCTCTCAGTTCATCCCCCCATCCCTTCCCGCTTTGATGTCCAGACATTTGTTTCCACGTCCGTGTCTCTATCTCTGCTTTCCAAATGAGAGGACTAGACAAAGCAGGTGTGGTGTGTATATACAGTGGAATATTACTCAGCCCTAAAAAGGAACAGAATTTTATCATTTGTAGAGACATGGATGGAACCAGAGAATGTCATACAGAGTGAAGTCAGTCAGAAACAGAAATATTGTATATTAACACATATATGTGGCCTCTAACCACATATATGTGATGCTGATAATCTTATCACCCTCGTTCTCTATGTCTGACTCCCCTCTCCTTCCTCCTCTTTTCTGCCCTGTCATCCATTCTCTGTCCGTTGTCACTCATTTTCCAGGTCTCAGCTGAGCTATTACTCTGAGGAGTCTTCCTTAAAGGCCCCTCAACCACAGCACGTGGGTGCTTTCCTTGGGGAGAGCCTGTGTCTTCATGGGTACCCCCTGCAGACAGGCAAGATGGCCCTGTGCTCTTTGGAATTGCCTGTCTTCCCTGCACTTAGTTAGAGCAGGCATTGCCTTGTCTGTTCACCCGCAAGACCTTCCAGAAATATCCATTAAGTGGATGCTTTATCTTCATGCAGTAGTACTTCCTGCAGTATTTGTATGGACAGTCGACCTGTGTCTTATAAATACCAGGTGGAATTTTGGGGCAGATCATGGTGAAAGAGCTTCCCAGGTGGTGTGGTGGTAAAGAATCCACCTGCCAATGCGGAGAAACCAGAGACTCGGGTTCAATCCCTGGGTCAGGAAGATCCCCTGGAGAATGAAATGGCAACCCACTCCAGTATTCTTACCTGGGAAATCCCATGGACAGAGGAGCCTGGTTGGCTATAGTCCGTGGAGTTAGAAGAGAGTTGGATAGGACCTAGCAACTAAATAATCCTGATTTTTTTTTAAAAAACCACCTTTGATTTTCTCCTGCACTTTGATGTGCATCCTCAATAATAGATCTCCGAACCTGTTTCAGGAAGCTTTATGCAGAGCTGTGCCAGGGCATCGTGGACATAGCCATTGCCAGCGTCTTCCCGCCCCCGGACGCGGAGCAGCAGCCCCCCCAGCCGGCCACCTTCATCAAGCTGTGACCCAGGGAGGTGCGCAGAGATGCCTCGGAAGAAGCACGCAGGGGGCCCTGCCCCAGGGGAAGGAGATGTGTCTGAATTGCTTGATGTGTCAAGCCAAAAGGGGAGAAGAGAGGCAACTCGGAGAGACGTGCTGGGAGAAAACAAAGGAGCTTCCCCCGGGAGATTGGTTGCCCAGAGGTCCCGGGCGGAGCTCTCGGCCCTGCCACGGAGATTGGAAAACTGCAGCACATTTCTCAGACGGGAGAGCCAGATATTCTTCTAAGGGGCAAAAACAGGGATGTACTTACTTTACGTTCTCATTCTTTGAAAAGATCTGAATTATATCCTAAGGCAGCGCTCTGAGCAGCAGCGCTGACAGCCGGTGGACCTGGGTGGTGACTGTCCACTGCTGCGTTAGTGCCTTAGCTCTGTGCCCAGCTGCGGCCTCCGGTCTGGGGTGGTGACGGGATGTGAGAGTACTCAGGAGGTGGCCGATGAGTCCCCCCAGCTCGTCCCCGTCACTCCCCCAGCCGTCCGGACACGTGCTCACCATCTGTCCCTGGGGCCTGGCTGTGCGGGCGCCGCCTCGCCACCAGGGGGCGTGCTCACCCCGATCCTGATGGTGTCTGGCCGGTCACCGGTCAGGGCTGGCGTGGACTGGGCGCTGAGCGCTGCTCTCAGTCCGCTCTCTGCATGTTTTAGAAACCCAGCAGCAAAGTTCGCTGTGAACCCATAAGCATTCAATAAGCATGAGAGAGGAAAAAACACGATGTCTTGCTTCACTTAATAGCTGGGTGTGTGTGGGTGGTGGGGTGGGTCTTTGAAATATGCCGATTATGGTGATTCTCAAATCTCCTTGTTTTTACCAGAATTCTACATGCCCTTTGGACAGGTTCCCTTTTGTTCATTTTTCAGAGGATTTAACTTTTGTTATAAAGTCCTCCAGGAGAGTAGAATTCCCCTCACTCTATCCCCACCCCAGGGGTCTCCTCCCCATTTTGTTTTTCTTGCTCTTTGAACACCTTTTTTAGGAGTTGGAAGGTTAGGTTTTGTTCCGGGGAAGATTTTTCGTCTCCTTGTACCTCTCAACATCCGGAAGAGGCTGTGGATCACCCGAAAGAGGGAATCTCTTGAAATGGAAAAGGTGTGGTTTCAGAGCGGCACCTGGCACCCTGTCAATCAGCAAGTGTTAGCAGCGTCCCCTTAGGTGTAGTTTCTACTACCCGCGGCATGGATGAAGATTCTACAGACTTTCCGGGAGGCCACATCACTAGCAAGAAGGAGCCCCCCCACATGCCACTTGTGTCCAGTGTGAGCTGAGTGCACGATGCATGGGAATCCCCGCAGACCCACTGAACAGGCATGCACCCTCCACCCCAGGACCCTGGGCCCGGGGGTGGGGGTGGGGCGCGGTCCTTCTCTCTGGCACATGTGCCCTCCCTTATTCATCTCCATTTGTCATCAGAAGAGAGTTCTGCAGCCAGGGGAGACTTTTTTACAAGACGAAGAAAAAAGCCTCAAATATGATGAGATGTGGGAGCTGATGGTAAAAAAAAGGAATGATGGAAATGATTTCATGGATGCAGCGGTGGGTATGGGATGTGGAAGTATTGTGTCTCGGTGAAGTGGAGGAAGGCCCAGCCAGCGGGGCTTACCCAGCAGTTTGGAATTAAAAAATAAACATGCCAGTGGTTACCCAGAATGTACAGATGATGAAGTTTGCATCCAGAGCAAAATAAAACAAGTGTTACTGGAATCCTAGAGGCCCAGAGCAGCTGATGGGTTAGTGTTTGGGGAGAATCTGAGTAGACTGTGGGCAGGTGCACACCCATGGAGAAAGTGTAGGGTTCTGGGGCTTGGGAAGTCTGTGTGGGCCGGTGATGGGAAAAGTAGGGAGGTTTGGGGGACTTCCCTGGCCGTTCAGTGGTTAAAACCCCACACTTGAACTAGAAGGGGCACCAGTTCAATCCCTGGTTGGGGAACTAAAATCCTGCATGCTGCCCAGTGCGGCCAAAAAACAAGAGGGAAAAAAAAGCGGGGAGAATTTTGTAGTCCCATCACAAGCAAATGCAGATTTGTGATGATCTTTTGGACCTAAATTACAGGGACATTTGAGAATTTTCTGGTGTCTCTTACAGTGACAGAACTAAGAATCCAGGTGTTAGGAAGTCTGTGGATTTTGATGGGTTTTCTAAGAAATCAGAATTGATAGCAATATATATGAGGGAAGAAAGGCTTTAAAGAGGAAATCATGCTTCATTCCTCACATGGTTTCAAATAAGTATCTGTTTTGTGCATTTATGTCTGATCAGGGAGAGCAGCTGGCACAGAACTCTTCCATACCCTTCAGTGATATCCGTGGAACAGATGGTCATGCCTCGCCCGTCAGTCTTTATCCGTGTAGTCTGTGTTCATGTCGCCAGTTGCTAGGGAAGGAGGTGGTGGTGTTGTTTGGAGATGTTGATTTCGGTCTCGACTCATTGGCTGCAAGCATCAGAGAAACCCATGAACCTCTGTGCCTTAGTTTCTTATCTTGTGGAAGAACTTGTTGCCTGATCCAGGGACTACCTCAAGGGCATTCAGTGAGGACACATGAGATTAGGAAGGCTGGAGAACCCTGAGGACCAAGATTCTCAATGCCGATAATTTGCTGGAGTCACTGGGGAAGCTTTAAAGAATGTTGGTGTCCACACCTCCCTCGTGACCCCTGGCCCATTAGGTCTGAACCTCAGGCATCAGAGTAGGTCATTGAAATGCCTCGAACCACTGCTGGAGAAGGAAGGACAGATAACATGATTACCTTGGAAGAATCCAATAAGGGTTACAGATTTTTTTTTAATTCCTTTTGGAAGGCCAGGCATTTCTTTAAGGATGACCGGATGCTGACGTGATATACAGCATATTCCATCCAAACAAGTTCTCTCTCTCTGCTCCCCGTCATAGCCTTTGGAAACTCAGCCGTGCTTTCATCTACTTAAATCTGCTTTCATCTACTTTGTGAAGCCTTGTTGTCAAATGTAACCAGACATGAATTTATAAATCTGCTAAATATGTGTTCGGGTTACAAATGAATTATTGAGAGGAAAGCCCCTTTGTCTCACTGGATTCCTATGATGACTTAAACTCTGTTTCCCCAGGACATGAAAGTGCCTCAGCGTCTGTCTGATATAGTGGAGCAGGTGCTGGTGGACTTAACCAGCTAATGTGGTGTTTCACGAGCGCCTCAGGGTGATGGTCCCAGACTTGGGACATCTGGTTGTGCCGGAAACAGATGGACCCACGAGCTGTGGTAACGCTACAAAGGATGTTTCCATTAAAGTGGAGGTTGTGTCAAGCAGGGGTGTGTCCAGCCTTGCCATGGGTCGTGGGGACTCTACCAGAGAAGACGACGTGCTGGAGTGGGTCCCCACAGTACTAGTGGGTGCCGTGGAGAAAACTGTCTCTGCTCCTGGACACAGAATCTGTACCTAAGAGGAAATGACTTCTGAAACAAGGCAATTCTATGAATGTTTGAATGCCTGGAGCATTAAAGGAATCGTATTCAAGTGTTTTTGTCCCCTTTGGTTCTCTCATCTTACTGTGGGTGTTCACTGTCCTTCGATATGCCTGGTTATTGGAATCCGTGATTCTGTTAAACTAGAGGCAGGCAGACTTTTTCTATAAAGGACCAGGTAGTAAATATTCTAGGCTTTGCAAGCCCAACTAGTTCTCTCTTGCACATTGTTCTTTTTTTCCTTAACTCTTAAAAAATATTAAGAAAACAAAACTTAACTCACGGGCCATGCAAAAATAAACACATACAAGACCACTGTTTGTTGACCTAAGAATGTTAGTATGTAAGCCAATAGACTTGTCCTTTAAAACTGTGAGCTGCTCCAGGATGATGCACTGAACAATTTCAGCTACCAAAATCTAGTCCATCATGTTTTACATGACATGTGTATTATCTGAATCTTGCTGCAGATTGTGTGCTTTAAAGTGAGGCTCCTTCTCCAATTAGCCAGACGTTCAAGAAGTCCTTAAGACTTTACTAAGGCCATATAAATACCAGCAAGCATATCCAAGCGGCTTCCCTTGTAGCTCAGTTGGTAAAGAATCTGCCTGCAATGCAAGAGACCTGGGTTCAATTCCTGGGTCAGGAAGATCCCCTGGAGAAGGGAATGGCAACCCACTCCAGTATTCTTACCTGAAGAATCCCATGGACAGAGGACCTGGCAGGCTACAGTCCATGGGGTCGTAAGAGTCAGACACAATTTAGCGATTAAACCACCACCACCATATCGGTACCTACTGGTCTCACCTCAGACCCTTAGTCACATGGCTAGAAAGGGCTTCACTTATGTAAACTGTAATTAAACTTGTAACTTGTGGACAAACCATCCAACTGAGGCTGGATGCTTTGAACTCCTTTCCTATGTATAGCTGGCCTGCCTTGCATAGCAGCTTCCACACCAGAAACCTTGGCTTAAACACCCCACTCCAAACAAGTTTCTGATGTGACATAACACATACCCACTGGATTCAGTGGGGACTGCATGGGTAGGGTGCAGAAATCAGCAGACATACATGGACCAAGGCAGGCGGCTACTTAGAATCCTGAGAGTTGACAGGTTCAAAGGACTTCTTTTAGAGTCTGGTCCCATTTGCTGTTAGCAGCTGCCCCTTCCCCTTAAGCTGATATTCTCCCATGGCCTAAAAGTTCCAGTAATACTTTAAAGAGGTTTTCCCCCAAAGCATCCCTAAAGACAAAGGAAAATGAGCCCCTGTCCATGGGATACTTGCTGCCACAACTTAAAGATTGCTACCATCAAAATTCCTTTCCAAAATTCACAGGTGAAGACATTAGGGGGAATAGTAGAGTAAGAGCCTCTGAAAATCCCATCTTGCATAAAAGCAATGAGAACAGTGGCAAATTAGCCAAAAGCTTGCAACAATCCAGGAAGCATTTATTAAAAGTGTTTGCATATTGATAAGAACAGCAAGTTTGGTGATGTTTTAACTTCCCCCATTTTCATCTCCTTTATATCATCTCTGTGATATCATCTTTATATCATCTCTGTGATAGCCTTGGAAACCAAGAGCCCCAGAGTCTTGGTGAAACCCAGCAGCCTAGCAGCCATTAGAAGGTAAAGAATGGTGCTGGAGCTCACCCAATGCTCCATTCCTAATGAGGTGTTCTTATTTGGCCTGACTGGCGGTTTCATGTAAGTCCTCATCTTAGAGTTTATTTTATTTGACCTGTCTTAGAGTGTGCCCACTGTGAACAGCCTATCCCTGGGTGCATTTGTTAAAAATAATCAGCAACAACTGTTTAACACCTCTACTTGCTGAGACGGTTTTAGCAGCTGGAAGAACAAAAAACTTAGAAGGGAAAGATGGGGAATGAGATGTTCGTAAGTTTTGAAAAGCGTCAGTGTATTCCTAAAAATACAAGTGTAGACTGTGTATGTGCCCAGAGGAGAATTGAATTCCCTCAGCCTTCACCTCTGTCTGACTAGGAGGATATTCACAAGCTGGAAGTAAAGACTAAGGCAGGGATGTAAACTGCCTGCCTGAGCATGAAGGTATACCTTTCATACACACACAAACATACACACATAGTCCTGTGCCAAAGACTGGGAGATGTACTTGCTCCAAGTGTTTAAGGAAATCTCTGTAGAATCATTAGTTGACCGTTAACCTAATAGAGCAGACACTTCAGTGGCCATACATCAAAAAATACAGGCTTGACAGAACTAGTTCAGGAAAGTCACTAAAAAAACAATAAACGCTGAGGAGGGAAGAGTGGTTTTCCAAAATTGCCCCATAGTATTATCAACGTTTTCATCACAAGTTATGGGACATGCAAAGAAAAAGAAAGCATGGCCCACAGAGGGAACAGTCAATAGGAATCATCCCTGAAGAAGCGCAGGCATTGAACTTAACTACATAAACACTTTAATTCAGCTATTTAAAATATGTTAAAAGAAATAAAAGAGACAGAATGATGTATCACCAAAGACACAATGTCATTAAAGAAATAGAAATTGTTTTCTGAATAAAGCAAAGTAGAAATTTTGGCATCGGAAAGTATGATAAAGCAAATGAAAGTTTAATAGAGGTGTTCAAAAGCAGGTTTGAGCTGGCAAAAGAAGGAGTCAGTGAATCTGAATTCAGTTGAGATCGTCTAGTCTGAGGAACAGAAAGAAAAAAGAATGAGGGAAAAATGAACCGGCTCCAGAAATATATATGTACAGCAACACAGACGACAGGAATCCTAGAAGAAAGGCAAGAGAGGGGGCAGCAGAAATCGTACTGGAAGAAGCAGTCCAAAACTTTCCCTCTTTGATGAAGACCATCAAAACGCATTCAAGAGGTTCAGTGAACTCTAAATAGAATAGATTCAAAGAGATCCACCCCAAGACACATTAGCCACTATACAGTAAAAAGGGACATGGGAACTAAATATTACACTGTGCTGCTTAGTCACTCAGTCGTGTCCGCCTCTTTGTGACCCCCATGGACTGTAGCCACCAGGCTCCTCTGTCCATGGGGATTCTCCAGGCAAGAATACTGGAATGGGTTGCCATGCCCTCCTCCAAGGGATCTTCCCAACCCAGGGATTGAACCCAGGTCTCCCACACTACAGATGGATTCTTTACCATCTGAACCACCAGAGAAGCCCTGGNGGGATTCTCCAGGCAAGAATACTGGAATGGGTTGCCATGCCCTCCTCCAAGGGATCTTCCCAACCCAGGGATTGAACCCAGGTCTCCCACACTACAGATGGATTCTTTACCATCTGAACCACCAGAGAAGCCCTGGTGGAAAATATTACACTAGAAAATATTTAACAAAAGAAAAGGCAGTAATGAAAGAATGGGGGGAGGTAGGAGGCATATACAAAACAAATAGCAAAAGGTAGACATAAATTCCTATCTTATCAGTAATTTCATTAAATGCAAATGGATTAAAGACTCCAATCAAAAGGTAGAGACTGGCAAAATGAATAAAAAACCAAAACGACCACAATCCAACTCTATGCTATCTACAAGAGACGGTCTTTAGATTCAAAAACACAAGAGATGAAGGTATGAGAAAAAATATACCATGCAAACAGTAACTCAGAGAGAGCTTAGATGGCCATACAAATATTAGATAAAATAGGCTTTAAGAAAAAAATTGTCACTACAGGCAAAGAAGGACATTTTATAATAATAAAAAGATAAGTCCATCAGGACATACAACAATTATAAACACATGCACCTAACAAAAGAGTCCCAAGATACATGAGGCAAAAAATGGCAGAACTGGACAGAAATAGACATTCAATAACAATAGTTGGAGTTTTCAATCTCCCATTTTCAATAATGTCTAGAAGATCAACAATGAAATAAAAAAATAATATAAACTAGCCAGATCTAACAAGTATCTATAGAACACTCTACCCAACTATATATTTAATATATTTGTATAGCAAATATACATTTTTTCAAGTACACAAGGAACATTCTCAGGAATAAACCATATGGTACACCATAAAGCCTCAATGAATTATTGAAATCATACTACATATGTTCTCTGACCACAATGAAATAAAACTAGAAACCATTAATAAATCTGGGAAAATCACAAATCTATGAATATTAAAAAACACAGTCATAAATAGCCAATGGATTGAAGAAAGAAGTCACAAGGGAAATTAGAACTTTGAGATAAATGAAAATGAAAACACAACATACCAAAACTTCTGGGATGCAGTTTTTAAGCCATGCCTAAAGGAAATTTTATATCTTTAAATGACTATTTTTAAGAAAAATCTCAAATCAATAACCTAACCTCCCACCTTAAGAAATTAGAAGAGTAACCTAAATTCAAAGGAAGTAGAAAGAAACAATAAAGGTGTGTGGAAATAAATGAATTAGAGAATAGAAAAACAATAGATAAAATCAATGAGTCCAAAAGTTGGCGCTTCAAAAAAGATCAACAAAATTGAGAAATCTTTAGCTAGATTGAAGAAAAAATATAAAGAACTCAGATTACTAAAATAAGGAATGAAAGAGGGATATTACTACAAATAAAAAGGATTATACGGGAATCCTATAAACAACTGTAGGCTAGCAAATTAGATATCATGGGCATATTCCTGCTGCTGCTGCTGCTAAGTCACTTCAGTCATGTCCAACTCTGTGTGACCCCACAGACAGCAGTCAACCAGGCTCCCCCATCCCTGGAATTCTCCTAGAAAGACATTTAAACTGATGAAACTGACTAAAGAAGATAAATGCTGAATAGACCTAAAAAGAGACTGAAAAATGGACCAAGTATCTAAACAGACATTTCTCCAAAGAAAATATACAAATGGTAACACATGAAAATGTGCTCAATATCACTAGTCATTAAAGAAATACAGAAATCATGAATAGATACTACCTCACATGTACTTCAGTTCAGTCTCTCAGTCGTGTCCTACTCTTTGCGACTCCATGAATTGCAGCACGCCAGGCCTCCCTGTCCATGTACTTAGGTGCATATAATTTTTAAAACACAGAGGGTAAATACTGGTGAAGACAGGAGAAAGTAAAACCCTCATACATTGCTAGTAGGAATGTAAATTGTACAGCTGCTTTTGGAAAAAATTGGCAGTACCTCAAAAAGTTAGTTACCATATGTCCCATAAATAGCTGTAGTACCCAAGAAAATTGAAAACATATGTCTGTACAAAAACTTGTGCAAGGATGTTTCTAGCAGCATTACTCCCAACAGTCAAAGGCGGAAACAATACAAATGTCCATCAACAGGTGAACAGATTAACAAAATGGGTCTCCATACAATGGGTTCTTAATCAGCTGTGAAAAGAATGAAGGACTAAATATGCTGAGACATGGATGAACCTTGAAAGCAGTGGAGAGACAGGAATGATGATCAACCTTTTTAAGATCCGTGTTCTAAAGGGGACAAGAAAGAGATCAGTGAGTTGTTTTCTAATAGCAATAGCTTTTCCAGCAAGTTTGTATGCTGATGGAAATGGTTGCACCTGTCATAATCTCCTCATTCTCCTACCTTCCTGACCAAGGGAGAGGGAATAGAGGAAGAGAGTTTTTCCTAAAAGTAGCAGTCTCTGTAAAGGAAGAGAAGGCAGAATTTAGGTCACAACTGCACACATCTTGGGAGATTTGATGGTGTAAACATAAGAAAGAAACAGAAGATAATTTTTAAAATTGATATAGGAATGAGAATTACCACCTGACCTAGGTAGAGGTGGAATTGGGTCAGGTGGACATTTCTGTAAGTGGTGAATGAATTCACTATCTTAATTGTGATGATAGCTTCATCACGGAAGCTCAGGAGGTATATGCTAAGTCGCTTCAGCCGTGTCCGACTCTGTGCGACCCCATAGACAGCAGTCCACCAGGCTTCTGTCTATGGGATTCTCCAGGCAAGAACACTGGAATGGGTTGCCATTTCCTTCTCCAATGCATGAAAGTGAAAAGCGAAAGTGAAGTTGCTCAGTCATGCCCAACTCTTAGCGACCCCATGGACTGCAGCCCACCAGGCTCCTCTGTCCATGTGATTTTCCAGGCAAGAGTGCTGGAGTCGGGTGCCGCTAGGTCAAAACTTACCAGCACGTACCCATTAAATGGGTGTAGTTTATTGTGTGTCAGTTACACCGCGTACACGATAGAGCTGTTAAACGCACATACATAGGAAAGATTACGCTGAAAGACAGCTGCAGACAGTCTCCGATAAATCGTGTTCTGGGGAGATGAATGGAGTATAGGATTTAGAGACTCAAAGTTTCCCTGGAGGTCCAGTGGTTAAGAGTCTGCATTTCCACTGCAGGGGGCACAGGTTTGATCCCTGGTCAGGGAACTAAGATCCCCGGATCCCTGGGTTGGGAAAAATCCCCTGGAGAAGGGAATGGCAACCCACTCCAGTGTTCTTGCCCGGGCAATCCCATGGACAGAGGAGGCTAGAGGGCTAGAGTCCATGGGGTCGCGAGGAGTTGAACATNTTTAACCTCTGAGCCACCAGGGAAGCTGCTATATTTAAAATGAATAACCAACAAAGACCTACTGTACAACACAGGGAACTCTGTTCAATGTTATGTGGCAGCCTGGATGAGAGGGGAGTTTGAGGGAAAATGGATACATGTTTATGCATGGATGAAGTCGCTTTGCTGCACACCCGAAACTGTCACAACATTGTTAACCAGCTATATACTTCAATATAAAATGAAAAGTTCACTTTTTAAAAAAGAGGGAGAATAGTAAGAAATAGGAACTCTCAAACATTTCTGGTAGGAATGTAAAATTTGCAGCCACTTTGGGAAACCGTCTGGTAATCATTTAACAGGTTACACACAGAATTATCATTATTACTCAGCAATTCCACTCCTAGGTGTACAATCAAGAGAAATGGAAATATTTATCCACATAAAAGTTTGCACGTGGATATTGATTGCAACATTATTCATAGCAGCCAAAAAGAGGAAACAATGCCAATGTTTACCAACTGATGAATGGATAAGCAAAATGCAGTATAATCACACAATGAAATGTTCACGTTCATGCTCAGTAGCTTTGTAGTGTTTGACTCTTTGCAACCCCGTGGACGATAGCTTGCCAGGCTCCTCCGTTTATAGGACTTTCCCGGCAAGAATACTGGAGTGGGTTGCCATTACCTCCTCCAGAATGAAATATTATTCAACGATAAGAAGTAATGAAGTACTGATAGATGCTATAATATGGATGAATCTTAAAAACATGGTAAGTGAAAGAAGGTGGTTACAAAGGGCCACATATCTGTTGATTCCATTGATGTGAAACGTTTAGAACAGGCAAATCCATAGAGTCAGAAAATAGACCCCACCCCCACAGTGTCACTGGTGACCTCTAGGGAGCACCCCTGCCTGTCCCAGCCTGGGTGTGTTAGCAGAGGAAAGTCTGCCCTTCCAGGAGTGTCCACAGGGGCTCTGACATCTGACAACATGGTGATTGTATGTAATTACAATCAGTATCAAGTACAACTGACAAATACAGGTTTAAAAAAAAAAAAAACAGAGCTAATAACTGGTAACTATACAACCCCACCAGCAGGAGCAAGGTTACTAGCTCTGAAATTTTAATGAATTTCTGCCACTGGTCAGTATGTTTTGTAGAGTAAATAGAGGGTATTTCTCAGTCACTGAGGTAGTTAAGTAAACTAGTTAGGATTACCAGTGCACTTCTGTTTGGAAATACTGTAAGTTAAATAGGCTCTTTGCATCTAACCCAGCCCGCCACTTCGAGGTTATAGCGTTTACCCAAAGACAGAGCAGAGCCCACTGTAAGCACCATCAACACTTTGGATATCAAGAACCTCTTGTGGACAACTCAGATAGTGATAGCTCCTTGTAACTGCCTGTCAGAATCAAACAACAGAAATTCACAAAGGAGACTGCATGGAAAGCCACTCGAATCTGATACTTACATCACCCTGCAAAAGACTTTTCTATGCTATTGTCATCCAGAACAATCAAATTAATCTATAAATTCATTGCAACCCCAGTCAAATCCTAACAGGACTTTTAAATTGGAATTTAAGAATTCTGACTCTCTTCCGAAAGATAAAGTATTCAATGATAGTCAAAAAAAATTTGAAAAAGATTATTGCATGGGAATTTGCAATAGAAATATAAAAATTTTTATATTTTATTTTTATTTACCTATGTTTATTTTATATTTATATAAATATAAATATTTGCAACATAAATATAAAAATACATAAAGCTGGGGCTTCCCTGGTGGCCCAGTGGTAAAGAATCTGCCTGCCAATGCTGGAGACACGGGTTTGATCTCTGGTCTGGGAAGATCCCACATGCCATAGAGCAACTAAGCCAATGTGTCACAACTACCGAAGCCCACACACCTTAGAGAAGCTGCCACAATAAGAAGCCTGCACACCACAACTAGAGAAAAGCCTGGGCAGCAACAAAATCCCAGCACAGCCAAAAATAAAAAAATAAAATTATTTTTTAAAATACATAAAGCTATATTAATATTTTAGAAATAGATTTAGCAGTATAAAACTAAAGGAATAAAAATAGATCAATGGAATAGAACAAAATGCAGAAACAGATCCATGTAGAGCTAACAATACAGGCAATGTTTAAAATCTATGGAGGAAGGGTGGCTTTTTTTCAATAAATCATATGACATAATTGGCTATCCATTGAAGGAAAAATAATTTTAGATTGAACCTCCTGGCTCATCACATCAAACACAGATGGTCCAAGTAGTTAAACATTTGTGGTGGAGGTGGGGGCAAGTTAAAATATTTTAAGGATTTCAAACTATATTTTTAATAATATTGGGGTGGAGACAGCCTTCCTAAGCAAAATAAAAAACCCAGAAGCCATAAAAAGCTGCAAGATTTGTCCTTATAAAATATAAAACTTCTGTTAAAAGAAATGCTATAATAAAAGTTGGAAGAAATGAGAAAAATGTAGGAGAAAAAAATTATTGCATTGAATGAATATCCAGAAAATATACAGAATTCTGACAACAATAATTTAAACCAACAGAGGATATGACCAAGAATTTCATAGAAAAATACAAATCAAAGAAGAAAAAGAAAGAGGAGGAAGAAAAGAGGGAGAACAAGAGGGAGTAAGAGAAGAGAAAAGAAAGTGAAAGAAGAAAAGAAGCTCAAACTCAACAGCAACCAACAAAAGCAAATTAAATGAGATGTATTTGCCCATCAGACTGTTCAAGATTTAAAAGCTTACGTAAAGCCAGTTTTTGCTATGTAATGCTCAAGTTGTGGTAAGCTTCTAAATGGTTTATAATTTCCAGTAAGATTTGTATTTAATGCAGGTGTTATTTAGAAGTATTCCTAAACTTCCAGATGTAGAGGTTTAAAAAAAAATATTTTAGTATTGGTAATGCATGAATTGTTCAAAAGCAAAATGTGTAAAAGGTGCCAAAAGATGAAAGAAAAGGCTCACCTTCCAGCCCAGTCTCCTTATCATTTCAGCCCTTCTTACAGCCTTCATCGTTGTTAGTTGCCTCCATACCTTTCCAGCAATAGTCTGTATATCTATCAATAGAAGCATTAAGACAAGTATTAATGTATTCTTTTCCTTCTCATTTATCCTACAAAAGGCGGCACATTATGTATCATCTATTATTCTGCATCTTGCTTTTCTTTTTTTTTTTCTTCTTAAGAATATATTGAAAATGAGAGCTATGTCTATGGCTATCACACATCAAAGTTTTTAATTATTGAGAAATATACCTAGAGCATATAAGATATATTGCAATGTTCAGAGTGAATCTTTAAGATATTCCCACATAGTGAGGAACTAGAATACAGCTGGTATCTGCAAAGCCACTACCTGATCACATCATCCACCTGTTTCCCTCTAGGTAGCCACTCTCCTGGCTTTGGGAGTTAATCATTTCCTTGTTTTCTTTATGATTTTACCACTTTTGTATGGGTCCATAAACAATGGAACCTTTTTTTTATTCTGCTTTGAACTTTGACAAATGAAAACGCAGCATTTTCTTCTGTGACTCCTATTTTTTTTTTTAGTCAACACTAGCTTATTAAGGTATGTGGTTGTGGTTAATTTTTTGTCATTGCTGTAAAGCATTCCTGTATGAATGTAACACTAGTTTTTATGAGCTTTTAGTCTTCAGTTTGAGGTTACTGTGTTGCTATGAAAGTTCTCTTTTGTTTCCAGGTTTAGAGCAACAATTCTCAAAGTGTGGTCCGTGAACTCCTAGGGGTCCCAGGGACCTTATCAAGGAGTCACTGAAGTTAAAGCTATATTCTCCTATGATACTACTAAGATGTAATGTGCCTTTTCATCTTATTTACAGCTTCCTTTGCTGTGCAAAAGCTTTTAAGTTTAATTCGTTCCCATTTGTTTATTTTTGCTTTTATTTCTATTACTCTAGGAGGTGGGTCAAAGAGGATCTTGCTGTGATTAATGTCAAAGAGTGTTCTGCCTAGGTTTTCTTCTAAGAGTTTTGTATTGTCTGGCCTTACATTTAGGTCTTTAATCCATTTTGAGTTTATTTTTGTGTGTGGTGTTAGGAAGTGTTCTAATTTCATTCTTTTAAATGTAGCTGTTGAGATTTCAAAGCACCACTTATTGAAGACGTAGTCTTTTCTCCATTGTATATTCTTGTCTCCTTTGTCAGAGAAAAACTTAAAAGCTTTGCTCAGCAAAAGAAATTATAAACAAGATGAAAAGACAACCTTCAGAATGGGAGACAATAATTTCAAATGAAGCAACTGACAAAGGATTAATCTCCAAAATATACAAGCAGTTCATAAAGCTCAATATCAGAAAAACAAACAACCCAATCAAAAAATGCTAGGAAGATCTAAATAGATATTCCTCCAAAGAAGACATACAGATGGTCAACAAACATATGAAAAGATGCTCAACATCGCTCATTATTACAGAAATGCAAATTAAAACTACAATAAAGTATCACCACATACCAGTCAGAATGATCATCATCAAAAAATCTACAAACAATAAATGCTGGAGAAGATGTGGAGAAAAGGGAACCCTCTTGCACTGTTGGCGGGAATGTAATTCCTTAAAAAACTAGAAATAAAACTACCATATGAACCAGCAATCCACTACTGGGCGTGTACCTGAGAAAACCATAATTCAAAAAGACATATGTACCCCAATGTTCATAGCAGCACAATTAACAATAGCCAGAACATGGAAGCACCCTAGATGTCTATTGACAGATGAATGGATAAAAAAAATTGGGGTACATATATACAATGAAATATTACTCAGCCATAAAAACAAATGCATTTGGGTCAGTTGTAGTGAAGTGGATGAAACTAGAGCTTGTTATACAAACTTAAGTAAGTAAAAAGAGAAAAACAAATATATTAACATATATATATATATATATATATATATATGGAACCTAGAAAAATGATATTGATGAGCCTATTTGTAGGGCAGGAATAGAGAGGCAGATATAGAGAACAGGCTTGTAGACACTGTAGGGGAAGGAGAAAGTGATCTGAATTGAGAGAGTAGCACTGACATATATATGCTACCATGTGTAAAAGGGATAGCTAGCAGGAAGCATGGAGAAGGCAATGGCACTCCACTCCAGTACTCTTGCCTGGAAAATCCCATGGACGGAGGAGCCTGGTAGGCTGCAGTCTGTGGGGTCGCGAAGAGTCGGACATGACTGAGCGACTTCACTTTCACTTTTCACTTTCATGCATTAGAGAAGGGAATGGCAACCCACTCCAGTGTTCTTGCCTGGAGAATCCCAGGGACGGGGGAGCCTAGTGGGCTGCCGTCTACGGGGTCGCACACAGTCGGACACGACTGAAGCGACTCAGCAGCAGGAAGCAGCTGTATAGCAGAGGGAGCTCACCTTGGTGCTCCATGGTGACCTAGAAGGGTAGGATAGGAGGGGTAGGAGGGAGGCTCAAGACAGAGATTAGTTATACCTATAGCTGATTCACATTGCTATATAGCAGAAACCAACACAACATTGTAAAGCAATTATCCTGCAATTAAAATTTTTGTTAAGATTTTTTTTAAATTGAAAAAAAAGAAAAGATGTAATGTGCCCTTTCCACTCTGTGGACATTCACATTTATGATACAAAAGCAGTTCAGTTCAGTTCAGTCACTCAGTCGTGTCCGACTCTTTGTGACCCCATGAATCGCAGCATGCCAGGCCTCCCTGTCCATCACCATCTCCCGGAGTTCACTCAAACTCACGTTCATCGAATCCGTGATGCCATCCAGCCATCTCATCCTCTGTTGTCCCCTTCTCCTCCTGCCCCCAATCCTTCCCAGCATCAGAGTCTTTTCTAATGAGTCAACTCTTTGCATGAGGTGGCCAAAGTACTGGAGTTTCAGCTTTAGCATCATTCCTTCCAAAGAAATCCCAGGGCTGATCTCCTTCAGAACGGACTAATTGGATCTCCTTGCAGTCCAAGGGACTCTCAAGAGTCTTCTCCAACACCACAGTTCAAAAGCATCAATTCTTTGGCANCCCCCCCACACCTTTTTTTTTTTTTTTTAACTTTTCTCTCTCTCTCATTTTCACTTAGGCCGATATCAGCTGGTCAGTGAATGGAATCCCAAAAGGAGTCATCAAGCAGTTTCTGGGCTACGTTCCCATCATGGTGAAATCCAAGCTTTGCAACTTATACAACCTTCCTCCAAAAGCCCTCATCGAGCACCATGAGGAGGCAGAGGTACCTACAGGGGAGCCATGCCCTGAAAGACCTGGTGACGGTAGAAAGGGCCAGAACTGGGAGTGTGAGAACAGAAAGCTTGTCAGGGAGTTCAGTTTTCTTTCTCTACTTTAATTTCTAGATAGGTAACAGGGGCCTTGATGTCTTGTCTATGCTCTGTGTCGGCTTCATAACAAGTCTCAGATGAGAGAGTGTATGAAAAAGGATACTCTAGGGGCTTCCCTGGTGGTCCAGTGGTTAAGACTTCATGCTTCCACTTCAAGTGGTGCGGATTCATTCCCTGGTGGGAGAGTTAAGTCCCACATGCTGTGTGGCATCAGCAAAAAAAAGGAAAAAGAGGAGCAAATGGCAACCCACTCCAGTATTCTTGCCTGGGAAATCCCATGGCCAGGGGAGCCTGGCCGGCTACAGTCCATGGGGTTACAGAGTTAGACACGTCTTAACATTTAAACAACAACAAGATGGATTTGTCAGTTTCTATTATGTGAGTACTATAAGAAGCTAAATACTTAAAAGCATTATTTGTGATTAAAAAAAAAAACTCTCCAGTTAGAGAATATTATTATTTGTAGGGGGTAATTGGTAGGCTTTTCCCTAATTTTCTGAATGATGCATATTTAGAGATGTATTTGAATTTTTACAGCTCTGTCAATGTTTTAACCCACAAAACGTGTCTAATATGTCTGCTTTACCTACAGTCAAACTCTGTGAATGTACTAAATGCCTCATATACCCTCCCTTCAGCTCGGTTAGGTGGCTTGGGTTGAAATAATCAAGATGTGCAGATTCTGCCTACAACAGGGAGACTGTATTATGTGGTGGGAAGAGGCCTTTGGTGGCAGATCTGGTTTCCCCTTGTGCACCTTTGGGAAGTTTAATCTCCCAGAGGCTCAGTTTTCTCTTTTGAAAATGGCACATAGTTCTCCCACTTGGCTGACATAGAGCACCCAGCATGATATACCTGCTGTGTGTGTGTGTGTGCGTGCGTGCTCATGCGTACGTGCACACACACACGGGCTCAGTCGTGTCTGACTCTTGCAACCCCATGAACTGTAGCCCACCAGACTCCCCTGTCCATGGATTTCCCAGGCAAAAATACTGGATCAGGTTGCCATTTCCTCCTCTAGGGGATATTCCCAACCCAGGGATCAAACCCACGTCGTCTTGTGCCTCCTGCATTGGCAGATGGATTC
>SJYV01027767.1:540713-623494 GCA_006410875.1 Neotragus pygmaeus
TTTTTTTTTAAAGAAATAATTTTATTTATTTATTTTTTGTTTTGCTGGGCCTTCGTTGCTGCACAGGCTTTTCTCTAGTTGCAGCGAACGGGGGATACTCTCTAGTTGCAGTTCATGGGGTTCTCGTTTCGGTGACTTTGCATGGGCTGTTAGGGTGCCGTGGGCTTCAGCAGTTCCCACCTGTGGGCTCAGTAGCTGTGGCTCATGAGCTTAGTTGCTCTGTGGCATGTGGGATCTTTCCAGATCTCAGGGATCAAACCCATGTCTCATGCATTGGCAGGTGGATTCTTCACCACCATCAGGGAAGTTCCTGAACATGGGTTTTTATGTTATTGCTTACGATACTGAAGGCCGGCTAACTTGGCCAAAGGTGGGTCTGGGCCTCTGAATTCTTCCAGTTCAAGGGGTACGGCGTTCGCCTTGGTCTCTGACCGATAGGATAGCAACCTGACCTCTGTTTGATCACTCTCCATGACAGGGCCTGGCTTCTCAAGATAGCATTTTTGCAGTCTGGAATCCTATAGTTAAATAGTTTATTCTTAAAATTGAGCTAAAAATCTGTCTGTAATTATAGCCGTGGATACTATGCTTAATGGTAGTGTTGCTGAGTTTCTGATTATTTGCTCTGTTTGTTTCAATAGGAGTTTCAATGCACTGTGTGAGAGAGGAACATTCTGCTGTCAATATGAACCTTCACTACTTGGAAAATGGCACGGTTATGTTGAACTTTATTTACCGGAAAGAAATGTTTTTCCTTCCTTTGGGATTTGCACTTAAGGTGTGACTTACTTAATATACTTCTTTTGTTAGGAAGCGAATCGTTGGAAGTGCAAAATGAATAGGTTGTCCTCATCAACGTTCATGCTATGCTAATATCCACTGCTCCATAACAAGTTACCTCAAAATGCAGTGGTTAAAACATGACTAAATATTTCTCTCTCTATTTCTGTGGTCAGAAATTTGGAAGTAGCTCCTGATTCTGGCCAGGGTCTCAGGAGGTTGCCATGAGATGTCAGTGGGGGCTGCTACTGTGTAGAAGGGTTGCCCAGGGCTGGCGAATCCCCTTCTGAGGTCGATTGAGCTTGGCTGGCAAGTCAGTGCAGGCTCTTGGCAGGAGGTCTCAGTTCCTCTTCACAGGCCTTTCCACAGGCTACTTGAGGCACCTGTCTTCCCCAGAGAGTCCACCAGGAGAATGAGGCTGGAGCTGCAGTGCCCGTCATGACCCATCCTTGAGAGTCACACTTCAGCTTCTCTGCCATACTCCCTTGGTCACACAGGCCAGTCCTGTTCAAGGCAGAGGAGACCAAGGTTGTGGGTACCAAGAAGGAAGGGTCATTGGGACATCCTGGTGTCTCCCATACAAGCGTGACCCTTACTTTGAAGAGCTCGCTTAGACTCAGCAATAGTAGAGGGCTGATTTTTCTTGGGTTTTAAAAAGAAATAGGAGAGAACCATTACTAAATGACGGTTAACAATTTTGAAAAAACAACTGTTTTTGCATATATGTGGAATTTTAAAAGATGGTAATGATGACCCTATATGCGAGACAACAAAAGAGACACAGATATAAAGAACAGACTTTTGGATTCTCTGGGAGACGACGAGGGTGGGATGATTTGAGAGAATAGCACTGAAATATGTATATTACCATATATGAAATAGATGACCAGTCCAAGTTTGATGCATGAAACAGGGCCCTGAAAGCCAGTGCACTGGGGCAACCCAGAGGGTTGGATGGTAGGAGAGGGATGGGGGGATACATGTATACCCGTGACTGATTCATGTCAATGTATGGCAAAAACCACCACAATATTTTAAATTAATTAACCTCTAATTAAAATAAATTAATTAAAGAATCTTTTTTTCTTTCTTTATTTTCTAGGCACTCGTCAGCTTTTCTGATTATCAGATTTTTCAGGAGCTCATCAAAGGAAAGGAGGATGACTCTTTCTTTAGGAACTCGGTTTCTCAGATGTTAAGGATCGTAATGGAAGAGGGATGTTCCACACAAAAACAGGTCCTTAACTATCTGGGGGAGCGCTTCAGAGTGAAACTCAGCCTTCCTGACTGGTACCCGAACGAACAAGCTGCAGAGTTTCTATTCAAGTACGTGAAACTGTTTCTTAGGGTTGGGCAGTCTGTGGTTACCAGTAAGGATATACATGGGGCTGGTGAGTCATCTGGAAATCAGAGTAGCCCTGGGGGTGGGATTCTGGTGTAGTGAGATAGGGGCTGACTTTGTCCCTACAGCCATCCTCACCTTTCTCTTCCTACTAGCTTCCTGTTTTATATTGTACTTTTAAGGTTTTATGTTGAAATAACTTCAGATTTCCAACTCACCGGTTTACTAACAGCTTTCTTACTTTCTCTGCATATATGTTGTTTTTCTTTCTGCATTATCTGAAAGCTGCAGGCATCCTGTCCCTTTATTTCCCCAAGGCTGGACTCTGTCTTCTGTATCCACTGTGTAATTGTTAAAGGAGCTCTGCTATAGTCCTCCACTGAGCAGTCTGTAGCCACAAGCCACATTCAGGGCCATTTTAACTGAGAAACTGTTTTGTTTTGTTTTGTTTTAATTGATTTAAATTTAAATAGCCACTTATGGCCTGTCCCTACAGTCCTAGATTCTGTGAGTCTGTTCTGTTCTTTTGCTAATGTTGCCAGCAAAAGTGAAAAACAGTTTTTGGAAAATGACTGAAGGTGCCTGGGGTAAATGTGGATTGGGGACCTTGGTTAGTAGGACATCGGATAATATCAGTAGCTGGATTAAGCTTTCTCTTTCGGCAGCCAGTGTATCTGTATCCACCTGAAATCCAACACTGAGAAGTTCTATGTGCTTTGTCTCATGACCCGGAAGCTCTTTGCTTTAGCCAAAGGAGAGTGCATGGAGGAGAATCCTGACAGTTTAATGAACCAGGAGGTTCTAACTCCTGGTCAGCTTTTCCTCATGTTTCTGAAGGTAAGTGCAGGCTGTTTCACACTGGAGCATCGTTACCTCTTGTGGGATGGTGTGGCCATATTCAGCAGTATTGTTTCTTGCATGCTTATAATTTCTAGTTTGAGCATTTTTTTTTGTAGGGTTGTGTTTTTTTCCTTCTGTTTTTTGTTTGTTTAGCAGTAAGGGACTTAATCAGAGGTCTTAGCTTACGGCAGGTTCAGGACTTTCTTTAGTATCTTTATAGACGCTAAATAAAAACTGTCAAATCTTGATCATAACATTAATGAGGAAGTGTAAATGGCCAATATACTCACTTACAGTCAGTCCCCATTATTCACAGATTCTGTACTATTAAATTTAACTACTCACTAACATTTATTTTTAACCCAGCAATATCAGTACTTGCGGCACACTCTTGGTCATTTGCAGACATGTACAGAGTGCTGAAAAGTTGGTCTTTTGAGGCACAAGGCCCAGCTCAGTTCTGATGAGCAGTAAACGAGTATCTCCTCAGTGTCATGTTTTTCACATTTTTCTGCTTTTTATTGGTGATTTTGCTGTTTAAAATGGCCCCCATGCTCAGTGCTGAAGTCCCTTTCCGTGGTCCTAAGCTCAAGAAGGCTGCATTGTGCCTGCCTTATAGAGGAAACACTTGTGTTAGACACACTTTGTGCAGGCATTGAGTTATGATGCTGTTTGCTCTGAGCTCAGTTGTAAAGAATCAACAGTGTAAACTAAGATGTCTGTTCACAATTTCAGAAAACAAGATCATGTCTTGACAAGTTGACAAAGATGTTGTCAGTAAATGAAAACTCACTGACATCTGACCCTGCATTTCCTCTGGGAGCAGGGGTTCTGTGCAGTGTTCACAGAGACGTCGTAGGACGTGATTACTGTAAATAATGAGAACTCTGGGTGTCTATGTGTGTCTAGGGAGAGAATGTTAATAATTTTATAAGAAAGTTGATTGGATAGCATTTTATATTTTTAATATTATCCCTAAAAAGAATTTAAAAGATAACGTAATGACAGGAAAGATGAAGAGGACTGAAGTAAAAATCTTCAAACTCATTATCAATAATTAGGGCTTCCCAGGTGACGTAGGGGTAAAGAATGCGCCTGCCAATGCAGGAGGTACATGAGACATAGGTTCAATCTCTGGGTTGGGAAGATCCCTGGAGAAGGAAGTGGCAACCCACTCCAGTATTCTTGCCTGGAAAATTCCATGGACTGAGTAAATATGAAATTTGTGGTTAATTAAAACACCTAAAAATTAAATTGTTTTTCTTATTTCAGGAAAAATTGGAAGCTTGGTTAGTGTCTATTAAAATAGCTATAGACAAGAAGTCTCAGAAGACCAATGTGTCCTTAAACAGTGAAAATTTGATGAAGATTTTTAGTCTGGGAATAGACCTTACAAAACCATTTGAATACCTTCTTGCTACTGGGAATCTACGTTCTAAAACAGGTGAAATTAAATAGATGGGCTTCATTTTGTTAACAGTTTTCAAATTATTTGCTTAATGTCAGTTTGTATATTGCTTTGAGAGATTTGGTTTGGTTTTTTGGCCACACCACATGACCCATGGGTTCTTAGTTCCCTGACCAGGGGTCAAACCTGTGCCCTCTGCAGTGGAAGCTCAAAGTCTTAACGCCTGGACTGCCAGGGAAGTCCCGGGAGAGGTTCTTTTTGAAAGTGAGCTGCTCACTCGTTAAAGACCGATTTCAGGTTGTGAATTTTGACAGATGTATGTTGGGCTGAAGGGCTTTAGACAGGTTGTCTGTATAGCTTAAATCTGAGTTTAATGAACAAATGCATTTCCCGTGCCTCCTTCTAGAAAACCAGAGACTGCTTAGATTTCTGAGGAAAGGTTAACTAGGTGGTAGTCTGGGAGGGTTTTTAGACATACCCATCCCTAAACCAGTCATATCAGAACAACTGGAAAACTTTACCAAAGTGGTTATTGACGCCCCAGAAATCTTTTTTAAAGGAGATGGTACTGATGCAAATTCCTTAAGGACTAACAAGTGCTTGTGTGTTATACAACTCTCTCTCGGATGAATCCCTTTAATTACTTGCTATTTTGTAACTCATTTATGTTTCTCCATAGAGATCACGTGGAAGAGATGGGGAAACAGTTAAAGCTAATACAGTTTGAGAAATCTGGGGATTTCTACTATATTTTTTTCCTTTGTAAGCTCTTCCTCTCACCACAGCTGAATAAACTTTGTGATAAACCACTCTGTGATCTCTAGTGTGGGCTTCCCAGGTGGCTCAGTGATAAAGAACCTGCCTGCTGATGCCCGAGTCGGGAAGATCCCCTGAGAAAGAAATGTCAAACCACTCCAGTATTCTACCTGGGAAATCCCATGGACAGAGGGGCTTGGCAGGCTACTGTCCACAGGGTCCCAAAGAGACACAACTTAGCAACTGAGCATGCATGATCTCAAATGTGTTCTGAGATTGTATTATCTTTTCAGAGCCTCCAATAAAAAGAGGCTTTTTTTTTTTTTTCAGTTTATTCCATTTTTCATTGATGTCTATTTTATTAAGGTCTTGGCTTCCTGCAAGATTCTGGACTTTGCGTCGTGGCTGACAAGCTGAACTTCATACGCTATCTCTCCCACTTCCGCTGTGTGCACAGAGGGGCCGATTTTGCTAAAATGAGGACCACCACTGTGCGCAGGCTGCTGCCGGAGTCCTGGGGCTTCCTTTGTCCCGTGCACACCCCTGACGGGGAGCCCTGTGGTCTGATGAACCACTTAACCGCCATCTGTGAGGTCGTCACACAGTCTGTGTACACAGCATCTATTCCGGCTCTACTCTGCAGCTTGGGTAGGTGGTTCTCGGCAGTCAGCAGTCTGTCTTGTTTGCTTGTGTGGGTTTTACAAGTGCAAAGCAATTAAGCTGTGCTTCTGTGGGGTTTGAGCAGAGAATTCATATAAGGGTGATGGTGTCATGCTGTAGATAACCTGTGCCAATTTGTAAAGCACCTTTACAGAGGGTGTTGACAGCTTAGCTAGAGTAGAATCTTGTTGTTGCAGTACTTCTCTAAGTCACCACTGGCACTGAATTAGTAGACACTGAGTCATTGGTCCTGGGGAAGAAAAGGTTAGGTTCCTGCATACCTCTCGTGACAGCATTTTCATCAGCTGCTGGGTCTATGGCCTTGCTTTATGCATGTTTCTGTTTAAAAATGCCTTATTTAATATGTATTGTTGATTCATTAATGCTGAGCTTTCAGCTAACTACACTGTAACTAGAAGCTCATCTAACATGTAGTTTTTTCATAAGGCTCGGCAGAGCCCTGTGCTTAGAGGCCAGCACTTTGGCACTGTGCCTGAAGGCCATTTTAAACAACAGAAGCACAAAGATGTGAAAAATAACGGTACTGAACAGTGCAGAAAGGACCCTTATTTGCAGTATGAACTGCAACTGCCTCCCCTTGTGTGACCTCAGCTGAAAACATGTTTCTGGTGACTCAAAATTTTTACTAGATGTCCTCAAATGATGCAAGAGGAGCCACTAGTATTGATGCTAGGGTTACACATACATTTTAGCAAGTTGGCAAATTTGTGATGTGTGAATAATGAGCAAATGTAATTAGATTTNTCCACAGGGTCCCAAAGAGACACAACTTAGCAACTGAGCATGCATGATCTCAAATGTGTTCTGAGATTGTATTATCTTTTCAGAGCCTCCAATAAAAAGAGGCTTTTTTTTTTTTTTCAGTTTATTCCATTTTTCATTGATGTCTATTTTATTAAGGTCTTGGCTTCCTGCAAGATTCTGGACTTTGCGTCGTGGCTGACAAGCTGAACTTCATACGCTATCTCTCCCACTTCCGCTGTGTGCACAGAGGGGCCGATTTTGCTAAAATGAGGACCACCACTGTGCGCAGGCTGCTGCCGGAGTCCTGGGGCTTCCTTTGTCCCGTGCACACCCCTGACGGGGAGCCCTGTGGTCTGATGAACCACTTAACCGCCATCTGTGAGGTCGTCACACAGTCTGTGTACACAGCATCTATTCCGGCTCTACTCTGCAGCTTGGGTAGGTGGTTCTCGGCAGTCAGCAGTCTGTCTTGTTTGCTTGTGTGGGTTTTACAAGTGCAAAGCAATTAAGCTGTGCTTCTGTGGGGTTTGAGCAGAGAATTCATATAAGGGTGATGGTGTCATGCTGTAGATAACCTGTGCCAATTTGTAAAGCACCTTTACAGAGGGTGTTGACAGCTTAGCTAGAGTAGAATCTTGTTGTTGCAGTACTTCTCTAAGTCACCACTGGCACTGAATTAGTAGACACTGAGTCATTGGTCCTGGGGAAGAAAAGGTTAGGTTCCTGCATACCTCTCGTGACAGCATTTTCATCAGCTGCTGGGTCTATGGCCTTGCTTTATGCATGTTTCTGTTTAAAAATGCCTTATTTAATATGTATTGTTGATTCATTAATGCTGAGCTTTCAGCTAACTACACTGTAACTAGAAGCTCATCTAACATGTAGTTTTTTCATAAGGCTCGGCAGAGCCCTGTGCTTAGAGGCCAGCACTTTGGCACTGTGCCTGAAGGCCATTTTAAACAACAGAAGCACAAAGATGTGAAAAATAACGGTACTGAACAGTGCAGAAAGGACCCTTATTTGCAGTATGAACTGCAACTGCCTCCCCTTGTGTGACCTCAGCTGAAAACATGTTTCTGGTGACTCAAAATTTTTACTAGATGTCCTCAAATGATGCAAGAGGAGCCACTAGTATTGATGCTAGGGTTACACATACATTTTAGCAAGTTGGCAAATTGGTGATGTGTGAATAATGAGCAAATGTAATTAGATTTGGGGGGAAGAGTTAATAATATGTTTACCTGGCTCAGAAACAAAAATATAAAAGTTATACAGGAAAAAACCTCCTTTATGCCCTGTCCCCCTGCTACTGTGCTCAAAGCCAGAGACCCTAGACCTGGGGGTCCTTGCTAAAAAACTGAAATGTTTCCTCAAGCAATATAAAAACATTCTGGTCTAGAGACAAGGTGACTAGGTGTCTAGAAAGGTAAAGCCGTTGTTGAGTCTGGAGGGAAATTTAAATGTTGGGGAAGCATCCTGATGAGATCATTTTCTTTGTTCACTTCACCAGGGGTCACACCAGTTGACGGAACTCCACATCGGCCCTACAGTGAGTGCTACCCTGTCCTGCTGGATGGTGTCATGATTGGCTGGGCCGATAAGGAGATTGCCCCCGGCATTGCCGATTCTCTCCGACATTTTAAGGTGATCTTGAGTCTCTGTGAATTGTTTTGTCCCTCCATCTTAGGTTTTTATGTCTTTTCTAATTGTTGAGATAGCCTTAGGGTATTATTGAGTGTCAAGGGGTTGGAGGTCACAAGCTAATTCTGGAATGGCCCATACGGTCCTTCTCTTGGCAGCATCTTGCCTTACAATGACCTCACTGGTTAGGGTCAGTGACAGGTGTTTGAGCCGCATTCATTTTGTTTGTTTGTTTCATTGAGGCCCTAATCTACTATTTCTAACATTTATAGTGGCAAGTAGGGGATCTCAAAATGTGGAATTATATTTCAAGTAATACTGAAGCTAAACAAGGTGGAAGTCATAACTGGTTGCCTTCTGTTTCTTGAAATACTTTTTTTTAAAGCCAAATAGAATTACATTCTTTGAATAGTCTTTAGAATTCTCTCTGGGAAAGAGTCTTTTTTGCTTAGATAATGGCCATGAGTCTGGCAGTAGGACGAATTTGTCGTTTATGCTCTGTCCTGTTTAGTTGGGTTTTTTTTCAGTTTTTTCATTGTTTTACTTTGATAGTTTTACACTGAAAGCATGTTTGAGCAGCATAGAGAGCTCACATATGCCCATTACCCAGATATACCAGTTCTTAACATTTTCCCCCACATGCTTTATCATTTGTATGCTCTATAAATACTATGTACATTTTACTTCCAAACCATTTGAAGACAGTGTACAGACATATCCCCTTTTCCATGAAGATTTCAGTATATATTTTCCAAGAACAAAGATTTTCTCTTTATTAACCACAATGCACTTTAAAAAATCTCAGATGAGTGAAGTCTGTAGCTGATACTGAGATTTTTTTTTTGTCTGGGACCCAGTCCAGAATCCCATGTTACATGTGGTTGGCGTATTTCTTCATCTCCCTTAATCTAGGACAGTTCCTCAGCCTTTAATGTCTCACTTTTTTGTTTTTAAAGAGTATAGGCCAAATTGTGTACACTGTCTCTTGATGTATGTAGCTTTCTTATGATGAGACTCAGGATACCATTTCAAGAGGCACTTAATGTAGGCTGGTCTCCTGGCTGCTGATGTTAACTGTGATCATTTTAAGATTGTGTTCTTTAGTCCCCCCACACAATTCTTTTGCTTGTATACCTCGCCTATGGAGAAAAAAGTTGTGAGATTGTCTCCTTAGACATATTAAAAGTATTATATTCATTCCCTGACAAAGATCATTCTTTAATAATAAAGATGAATAACAAGTCTTCCATTCCTGGAATAAATCCCACTTGGTTATTCTTTTAATACCTAATAAGTACAGATACTTTCTCAGTTTTATTTAAGATTTTTATAAAAATCAACATTCACAAATTTCTGCTTGATAAAAAGCATCAGAAAGTTTTCCTTGGTGTTCATTGCTCCGGAGCAGTTTGCGCAGCAGTGTGTCCTCTGGTCTTGGGTCTTCTAGATTTCACCTGTGAGGCCATCCGGCTCCAGTGCTCTCTTTGGGGCAGCTCCTTGATAACAGAAGTTGGCCTTGAAGCTTTTTACCTCTGCTGAGGTCTGTTCTCGTCACCTGCATTTTATCCATTTCACCTTGGTTTCAGGGATATGCAAAGCAGGCTCGTGGTTTTAAAATTTTGTTTCCATGCTTTTCCCCCCTTTGCCTTTTTTTACTCAGTATATTCATATCTTTGGTTTCCCCACAAGGAAAAAGAATATCTGTCCCCTTCTCAATTACATCAAAAGAACTAAAAATGTGGGACCTTTTTCTGTTCTCTGCTTCTTTAATTTCAGATTTTATCTTTGATTTCTTGTGCTTTGTTGTTTTACCTTTGGGGCTAAGAATTCATCTATTTTTATTCTTTCATTTTATTAATAATATATTTAACTGTAAATATGTAAGTTCTACTTATATATTTAAATATTATATATGCTTAAATAAAGTTATACTTATTGCCATAATTTCTACTGTACAGAGTTCATAATTATTTTTTTTCACATTTCTGTAATTTTAGTATTTCTCCTTTCACCCAAGTGTTCATAGATTTTTTGTTAATTGCCAAGTGGAAGGGCTTTTTCATTGAATACATTTTAAAATAACACCAGTAATCTTATATTTTAGACATCAGCCAGCAGAATTTCACATACTATGTTTACCCACACATTCTTGGTTTACCTTTTGCTCAATTTCAGTCATTACTAGTTTGCCTGATAGTGAGATTGAGTCCCCAAGAAAGTAGGGCTTTTGTCAGCCCTCAGTGTGGGGTGAATAGCCATCTGTGGGGGGCTGAGGCTGGCAGGGTACTAGGTGTGTTACCTGCAAACCTTTCAAGATGTTGCTTTTCATATTAGATCTCTTCTCAATACCCGCCTCCTAGGTGGCAGGGGGATAGATGTCACTTATTCTTCAGTGAACTCTCTTTTTATTGAAAACAGGTGTTGAGAGAAAAAAGAATTCCTCCCTGGATGGAGGTGGTCCTGATCCCCATGACAGGAAAACCAAGTCTGTACCCAGGATTGTACCTTTTTACCACTCCTTGTCGACTGGTGCGGCCTGTGCAGAACTTGGAACTAGGAAAAGAAGAACTGATTGGAACTATGGAACAGGTACATAGACCCCTGTGTTTATATAATATGCAGCTTTCAGAGACTCAGTAACTGTTAAAATTTTATAGTTATCATGACAGTTAAGCATTTGAAAGTCACAACTTATTTTCTTCCTCCTCTGTGATCAGCATGAAGCAGTTTTCATGCTCATCAAACCTGAGAGGGTTGGTGGTCACCCTTAGCTGCCTTTCCCATCCCACTCAGCTCCCCAAGTTTCTTTGCACTCGGCTCTGCCTTGGGTGGTGAGACTGGAACATTCTGCTAAAATCACTCACAATCTTTGCTTACATCTCTGTAGTTGCAAAACTCTAGGCTTTGTGCTACTTATAAAAAATTTTTCCTCCTTCCTATCCCCCTTCATAGCTGGACCAGGGTAGATTTAGAATTAAATGTTTAAGAAGTGTTATTTCTTACTGTGCATCCCTTCAGTGTTCGTGATACTGGGTGGGTGGGAAGGTTTTCTTAAACTCTGATCAATAGTAAGAGCTAATACGTGTTAGCAGTCACAGCTACCTTGTGCCTTGAACTTCCTGCTCCTTCCTCTTTCCAGATCTTCATGAATGTTGCCATCTTCGAGGATGAGATTCTGGCTGGAGTCACCACGCACCAGGAGCTCTTCCCTCACAGCATGCTGAGTGTGATCGCCAACTTCATCCCTTTCTCAGATCACAACCAGAGTCCGAGAAACATGTACCAGTGCCAGATGGGTAAGACGGAGCACAGGGTGGCGGTGGTCACAAAAGAAAACGGACTGCAATTTTTAACTCTGAGATTACTTCAAGCTCAGAGAAAAGCTAAACATTACGAGAATAGTACAAAGAACTTCCAGAGACCCTTTACCTAGATTTTGCCTCATTTGCACTATCTCCTATTGGGAAGTGAGCTGCTCCTTTACCCCCTGAACATCCTACTATGTATTTCCTAACAACAGGGCGACCTACTTACATAACCAAGGACAATTACTAAAGTTGGGAAATTTAACAATAATATATTATTTTATAGCATAATAAAATTTGTGGAAATTTTTCCCTGGGTAGCACCTAGTCCAAGATCATATGCTGTATTCAGTTCTCTTGTCTCTTTAGTTCTTTAAGTTAGATCTTTAGCCTTAAATGTCTCTCTTACCTTATTTTTAAGGAAAAGATAAATATATTTTGTAGAATGTCCATCAGTTTGGTTTTGCCTCAGGTCCTGTGATTAGATTTGTTAAAGAGTACAAGCCACATGGTCACCCGTCACTGTCATCTCTAGTGTTTTCTTTCCTTCGTGCCTGATGATTCAAGTTTTCATGGAGTGTCATTTCAGCCTGGAATTTTCAGCCGAAACAACTTCTGTTTAACGTTTGTTTATAGCTGCAGGTTGCTGGCTGCAAATTCTGTTAGTTTTCATTTATCTGAGGATGTCTTTATTTCATCTTCACTTGCAGAAACTGGATATATAATTCTGACTTGACATAACTTTCCGGTTCCCCCCTCTCCCAGCACTTAAAAGATGTTGTTATGCTCTGTTTTTGATCTTTGTCAATTCTAGATAGAAGTCAGTGGTTTTGTGTATTATTGTTTGCTTGATTATAGTGTTATTTATTTTTCTTCTGTCCTTAAGATTTTCCCATTATTTTTGGTATGTAAACTGATTGACTGTGATACACCTAAATATGTTGCTATTTGTATTTATCTTGCTTGGAGTTCGCTGATATTCCTAAACCTGTTTTAAAAAATTAAGTCAAATCTATAAGATATTCTGTCATTATTTCTAGAAATAATGAGGCTGTTCTGTCTCATGTCCTGAGATGTCTGTTATGCATCATATATGTTAAGCCTTTTAACACATTGACTGGAGGGCTTTTGCATCGGCGTGTGGCCGATGATTTTTTATGTAAGTTAATATTGAAATGTCTCTGGTAAATAACATTTGGGCAACAAAAGACATACTAATACATCTCCAGTCAATAAGTTGTTAATATTATCCCATAAGCCATTGAATTTCTGTTCTCTTTTTTTACATCTTTTTTTTTTTTCTTTCTTTCTTTCTCCTTCAGATTGGGTCATTTTATTGATTTGTCATATTCACTNCCCATAGACGGCAGCCCACCAGGCTCTTCCGTCCATGGGATTTTCCAGGCAAGAGTACTGGAGTGGGGTGCCATTGCCTTTTCAGATGTGTATAAGAGACAGTTCTCCTTCAGATTGGGTCATTTTATTGATTTGTCATATTCACTGACTTTTCTGTCATTGCTGAATTTTTATTTCAGATACTTAATTTTTTAGCCTAGAGCTTCCGTTCATTTCATTTTTTAGTTCCTGTTTTTTCTGAGATTCTGATCTCCATTCATTGTGGACGTATTTTCCATTACATTTTGAGCACAGTTGTAACAGGTATTTTAAAGTCATTAACTCCCAATTCCAACATTTGGATCATCTCAGGATCAGTCTCCACTGATTGCATCTTTCTTGAGTCTAGGTCACGTTTTCCTGTTTCTCTGTAGGTCTAGTAATATTGGATTGTATTGTAGATGGAAAATATGTGGTAAAGACTGGAATTCTGTGGTTTTCCAATGGTTAGGACCCAGTACTTTCACTTCTGGGGCCCAGGTTCAATCCCTAGTTGAACTAAGACCCTGCAAGCCGTGTAGTCAAAGGCAAAAAAAAAAAAAGTGGATTCTGTTCTGTTCCTTTGGAGAGGGACTGCTTATATCTGTCCCACCCTGCATAGTTCTGGAGTCCATCAAAGATTTGGACTGCTGTTCTGACTGGGCCATCAGACAAAACATAAAAAACAAAACATTCAAAACTCAGAGAACTGGAAATTCACTCAGTGCAGTTCCTTTTGTCCAAGTGTTAATCGCTCTCTAGTTTGTAACTTCCTGTGGTCATTCCATGCTTTCAGCTAGTATGTGTATGTATGTAATTGGCTTTTGTTTTTCTTCTGGCTCCTTTACTTACGCATGTTGAGAGTGATATTGTAGGAGTGGCCCCTCTTCCTGGAAGCTGCAAATCTCCTTTTCTGTTTTTTAAAAGTTCCCCTATGTATATATTTATCCATTTTAGTTTTTAAAATCATTCTGTTTTGAATTGATTATCTGTACTGTAAGGAAGTACAAAAAAAGAAACTTATCTATCCCATACCTGACTACCCACAGTTAACAAATACTGACATTTTGTTCTGTGTGTGGGTGGGGTAGGGGGATGTCTGTGTAAGAAAGTAATTAGGTAATAGTATCACTCCTCTCCCACCAGTAGTAGTAATATCCCGTAGTTTTGTATGTATCCTTTAAATCCTCTTTTTATGCTTTTTTTTACATTACACATTTCCATGAACTAGGTCTAGAACTGTTCGGATTGTGTGGCAAATCTACACGAATATGTCCTAGTAAATGTCATTCCCTACTTTTTCTCACTCAGCATTGTTTTCATGGTTGGGTCATGTTCATACACATTTGTCTACTTCATTTTCACACCAGGTATTAGTCTGTAGTAAACATAACCAGCATGATTTACTCATTTATTCATCCCCTTATGATGCATATTTGGTTTCAATTTTATATATAAGTTATCTTTAACATCAAGGGGGAAAAAAACAAAATGTTAATTTTTTTTCCCTTTGTAGGTAAGCAGACCATGGGCTTTCCACTTCTCACTTTTCAAGATCGATCAGATAATAAACTGTATCGTCTTCAGACTCCACAGAGCCCTTTAGTAAGACCGTACATGTATGATTACTATGACATGGATAACTATCCGATTGGGACAAATGCCATTGTTGCTGTTATCTCTTATACTGGCTACGATATGGAAGATGCCATGGTAAGTGCTGCCAAGAGATGTACTACCACCCGTTCTCATTTTTAACTTTTCTGTTTACCATCAGATCACTGAAGGAGTATTTCTTATGTGCCCGAGTACCTAATATTTGGTGTATGAATGTTCTATTAATTAATTCCTGGTCTAAGTTAAAAGTGACAAGGGGACTTCCCTGGTGGTTCATTGGTTAAGATTCCATTCTCCCAGTGTTGGGGGCACAGGTTCCATCTCTGGTTGGGGACCTGAGATCCCATATGCTGCTCAGCAAGGCCTCCCACCCCGCAAAAAAGTGACAAGCTTTGAGGGATATCATTAGATATTTCCTATGCATATAGCTTGCATATTTGAGTGCACAGTACAAGCAGATGTCAAATGAATGTAAGGTAGTCTTAGAAATATCTACTTTTTATATTTATGCATGATTGGGTTCTAAGCCATCTATATGTGTCTGGATTTTAATAGTTAGCACAGGTGATTTGGGAGATGTGGAGTTTTAAAATCAAATGCTAGTTATCCTAAACCAGTTATAATGCTAACCAGCTTTATTTTGAAAACCCTCATTTGGCCTCAGTCTGTTAAATTAATGACCCTCTGACTTCACAGATTGTGAATAAGGCCTCTTGGGAACGAGGCTTTGCCCATGGGAGTGTCTACAAGTCTGAATTCATAGATCTGTCTGAAAAAATTAAACAAGGAGATGATAGTCTGGTCTTTGGAGTCAAAGCTGGAGACCCACGGGTTCTGCAGAAGTTGGACGATGATGGATTGCCATTTATTGGAGCACAACTGAAGTATGGAGATCCATATTACAGCTACCTAAACCTCAACACCGGGGAAGGCTTTGTGATGTACTATAAGTAAGTTTGCATGGTNTAACAAATACTGACATTTTGTTCTGTGTGTGGGTGGGGTAGGGGGATGTCTGTGTAAGAAAGTAATTAGGTAATAGTATCACTCCTCTCCCACCAGTAGTAGTAATATCCCGTAGTTTTGTATGTATCCTTTAAATCCTCTTTTTATGCTTTTTTTTACATTACACATTTCCATGAACTAGGTCTAGAACTGTTCGGATTGTGTGGCAAATCTACACGAATATGTCCTAGTAAATGTCATTCCCTACTTTTTCTCACTCAGCATTGTTTTCATGGTTGGGTCATGTTCATACACATTTGTCTACTTCATTTTCACACCAGGTATTAGTCTGTAGTAAACATAACCAGCATGATTTACTCATTTATTCATCCCCTTATGATGCATATTTGGTTTCAATTTTATATATAAGTTATCTTTAACATCAAGGGGGAAAAAAACAAAATGTTAATTTTTTTTCCCTTTGTAGGTAAGCAGACCATGGGCTTTCCACTTCTCACTTTTCAAGATCGATCAGATAATAAACTGTATCGTCTTCAGACTCCACAGAGCCCTTTAGTAAGACCGTACATGTATGATTACTATGACATGGATAACTATCCGATTGGGACAAATGCCATTGTTGCTGTTATCTCTTATACTGGCTACGATATGGAAGATGCCATGGTAAGTGCTGCCAAGAGATGTACTACCACCCGTTCTCATTTTTAACTTTTCTGTTTACCATCAGATCACTGAAGGAGTATTTCTTATGTGCCCGAGTACCTAATATTTGGTGTATGAATGTTCTATTAATTAATTCCTGGTCTAAGTTAAAAGTGACAAGGGGACTTCCCTGGTGGTTCATTGGTTAAGATTCCATTCTCCCAGTGTTGGGGGCACAGGTTCCATCTCTGGTTGGGGACCTGAGATCCCATATGCTGCTCAGCAAGGCCTCCCACCCCGCAAAAAAGTGACAAGCTTTGAGGGATATCATTAGATATTTCCTATGCATATAGCTTGCATATTTGAGTGCACAGTACAAGCAGATGTCAAATGAATGTAAGGTAGTCTTAGAAATATCTACTTTTTATATTTATGCATGATTGGGTTCTAAGCCATCTATATGTGTCTGGATTTTAATAGTTAGCACAGGTGATTTGGGAGATGTGGAGTTTTAAAATCAAATGCTAGTTATCCTAAACCAGTTATAATGCTAACCAGCTTTATTTTGAAAACCCTCATTTGGCCTCAGTCTGTTAAATTAATGACCCTCTGACTTCACAGATTGTGAATAAGGCCTCTTGGGAACGAGGCTTTGCCCATGGGAGTGTCTACAAGTCTGAATTCATAGATCTGTCTGAAAAAATTAAACAAGGAGATGATAGTCTGGTCTTTGGAGTCAAAGCTGGAGACCCACGGGTTCTGCAGAAGTTGGACGATGATGGATTGCCATTTATTGGAGCACAACTGAAGTATGGAGATCCATATTACAGCTACCTAAACCTCAACACCGGGGAAGGCTTTGTGATGTACTATAAGTAAGTTTGCATGGTGCTGCTACTGCTAAGTCACTTCAGTCGTGTCCAACTCTGTGTGACCCCATAGACGGCAGCCCACCAGGCTCCCCCGTCCCTGGGATTCTCCAGGCAAGAACACTGGAGTGGGTTGCCATTTCCTTCTCTGATGCATGAAAGTGAAAAGTGAAAGGGAAGTCTCTCAATCGTGTTCGACTCTTAGCGACCCCATGGACTGCAGCCCACCAGGCTCTTCCGTCCATGGGATTTTCCAGGCAAGAGTACTGGAGTGGGGTGCCATTGCCTTTTCCAAAGTAAGTTTGCATACCCGGGGCTATTTCTTTTGGAAAGAATAGCTTCTCTCTGGAAGTCAGTGAATGTTATTTTTCAACAGGAGAATTTTTGGAGTGATACAAAGGGTAGCTTAGTTATGAACTGAATGGACAGATGAAGTTCTGTGGTCTGTTGTACTGCCTTTGTTTTCCTACTTTTCTTGTCAGTCTGTTACATCTGATGAGTTATCTGTGATTTATTTTACAACTGTTATTATTCAAACTTGATCATCTCTCTCAGACGTGTTAATAATGTGTCTTAGCTAAAAAGTTGAATTCATTATCCCTGTTACTAAAACTAGATTTGTTAGATCTTAGCTGCCTTTCTTGCCACTGTTCTTCCAATCAGTTCTGTAGTGAATGCAATCAATAGCCCTGTCCATAAGTATTTTTAGGGATACCAGCTCTATTTGTAGTGAAGAATAGAGGTAAGAATAATTTTTGCAAATATCCATTATGAAGCACTAAATATTAATATATCAATAAAATTATCTCTATACATTTATTTATTAAACAACATAAATGTATTTTTTCACAGTTGTGGAGGGTCAGAGTCCCAGATCAAGGTGAAGGCAGGTTTGGTTTCCTGAGGCCTCTTGGCTTGCAGGTGGCCGCCTTCTCCTTGTCGCTCATGGTATTTTTTCCTGTGCACGTGTGCCTCTCTTGTCTCTCCTTATATCCAAATTTCCTCTTATGGTGACACCAGTTATTAGATTGCATTCGGGACCAGCCTAGTGGTCTTGTTATTAACTTCTGTTACCTTTTTAAAGCCCCAGTGTCCAAATACAGCCACACTCTTAAGGCATCCTCTATTCATTTTAACAAATATTTTGACATTCTGTCTGGTTTACTTTTTCCTAGGAGTAAAGAAAACTGTATTGTGGATAACATCAAAGTGTGCAGTAATGATACCGGAAATGGCAAGTTCAAGTGTGTGTGCATCACGATGCGAGTCCCCCGGAACCCAACAATTGGGGATAAGTTCGCCAGTCGTCACGGACAGAAGGGCATCTTGAGCAGGCTGTGGCCAGTGGAGGACATGCCATTCACCGAGAGCGGGATGGTCCCTGACATTCTGTTCAACCCCCATGGTTTTCCATCCCGCATGACCATAGGCATGCTGATTGAGAGCATGGCCGGCAAGTCTGCAGCTCTGCACGGCCTCTGCCACGACGCGACCCCCTTCATCTTCTCAGAGGAGAACTCAGCCCTGGAATACTTCGGGGAGATGCTGAAGGCCGCTGGCTACAACTACTATGGCACTGAGAGGTTGTACAGTGGCATTAGTGGGTTGGAGCTAGAAGCAGACATCTTCATAGGTGTGGTATACTACCAACGTTTACGCCACATGGTCTCCGACAAATTCCAAGTGAGGACCACAGGAGCCCGAGACAAAGTCACTAACCAGCCTATAGGGGGGAGAAATGTCCAGGGTGGAATCCGCTTTGGGGAGATGGAGCGGGATGCGCTTTTAGCTCACGGTACATCTTTTCTCCTCCATGACCGCCTCTTCAACTGCTCGGATCGGTCAGTGGCCCACGTGTGTGTGAAGTGTGGCAGTCTGCTCTCCCCGCTGTTGGAGAAGCCGCCCCCATCGTGGTCCGCCCTGCGCAACAGGAAGTACAGCTGTGCCCTGTGTAACCGCAGTGACACCATTGACACCATCTCTGTGCCTTATGTCTTTCGGTATTTTGTAGCTGAACTGGCAGCTATGAACATCAAAGTGAAGCTGGACATCGTTTAACCTGACACAGGTCTTTTGGGTCAAGACTGCTATCAGATTAAAACAAGATGTTGTTTTGGTGAGGCTATTAATAGTTATTACTCTGGAGTTTTTCATAGTTGTCAGAGCTCTCAACCAAGACCTGGCAACTCAGAAGGCAGACTTTCTCAGCTGCTCTAGTATAACTACTGAAGGTGACTTTCAGTATATTTGTTCTTTAAAAATCATACATTGACAAATAAAAGGATATTCAGGGAAGTCTGTCTAACCCCAGGTTCTCTGTATCCTGCTTTCAGCAGGCAGTGACTGTCAAACATTTATCTGTCCATGTGGAGCAGAGCAGTTCAATATAAAGACAGTGTAAGCATATATGTAATTTTATATTTTCTTACATTAAAAAATAAAAGGTGGAAATCTTTAACAGCTTTATTGAAGTGTATGTTTACACAAAAAGTGCACATATTTAATGTATATAATTAGGTGGGTTTGAACATATGCATATACCTGTGAATGATCACCACAGTCATGGTAATAAACATCACCTCCAAGTTTCCTTGTGCCCCTTAGGGTTGTTTTTTGGTGTTTTTATGGTAAGAACACTGAACTTGACATCTATGCTATGGACAATGGATAGAACACAAATTAATACATTGCTCCATAAAAAGTTATTCAAAAGATTGATGTGTGTCTCCAGAAACTGCGTCTTTGTATAACAAAAAAACAGTCTGTTGAAAGTGAAAGTTGCTTAGTCATGTCTGACTCTTTGTGACCTCATGGACTACACGGTTCATGGAATTCTCCAGGCCAGAATACTGGAGTGGGTAACCTTTCCCTTCACCAGGGAATCTTCCTAACCCAGAGATCGAACTCAGGTCTCCAGCATTGCAGGCAGATTCTTTACCAATTGAGTTATCAGGGAAGCCAATCTTTACTGAAGTGATAAAATTGAATCTGTATATAACTTGTCTATGAGTGAATGGTTGCTAAAACCCATAAAAAGATATAACTCAAAATTTTATACTTATGTGACTATAAAAAAATGTATCTAAAAGAGCTATGTTCAACATGGAATGATATGAAATATATTAATGTCTATGAATGGACAGTTTGTATAAAACAATTTACTCAGAGGAAATAATCTGAATACAAGAATGATTGGTATCTTTGAGAATAAACTATAGAGTGGGAACAACTATACACACCCAACTCAGCTATATGCTATGTATCTATAATAGGAAAATAAAATATAGAAAAAAATATTTCAACATAAACTTCTATATACATAATTGAATATATTTTTTATACCACCATGAATGAAGAGTTTGTGAATCCAAATGAGTGTATCTACTAAAAGGATTTATACAGAAAAGTGAGTGATAGAAAATATGTCTAAATGGCACATTGGTAGAAAACAAAAAAGGTGTCAGGAATTCCCTAGTGGTTCGTGTGTTAGGACCCCATGCTTTCACTGCAAGAAGCCAAAAAGAAGGGGGGGAAAAAGCTGTCTACTGAAAGGAAACATCTATNATAAAGTCTGACACTGTTTCCACTGTTTCCCCATCTATTTCCCATGAAGTGATGGGACCAGATGCCATGATCTTCGTTTTCTGAATGTTGAGCTTTTAAGCCAACTTTTTCACTCTCCTCTTTCACTTTCATCAAGAGGGTCTTTAGTTCCTCTTCCCTTTCAGCCATAGAGTGGGGTCATCAGCATATCTGAGGTTATTGATATTTCTCCCAGCAATCTTGATTCCAGCTTGTGTTTCTCCCAGCCCAGTGTTTCTCATGATGTACTCTGCATAGAAGTTAAATAAGCAGGGTGACAACATACAGCCTTGACATACTCCTTTTCCTCTTTGGAATCAGTCTGCTGTGGTATGTCCAGTTCTAACTGTTGCTTCCTGACCTGCATATAGGTTTCTCAAGAGGCAGGTCAGATGGTCTGGTAGTCTCCTCTCTTTCAGAATTTTCCACAGTTCATTGTGATCCACACAGTCAAAGGCTTTGGCACAGTCAATAAAGCAGAAATAGATGTGTTTCTGGAACTCTCTTGCTTTTTCCATGATCCAGCGGATGTTGGCAATTTGACCTCTTAGGATACTATAATTTCATTTGTCTTCCCCCTAGTCATTGTGCTTTTGCTGTCATATATTTTACTTCTACATATGCTGTAAATCCTTAAATCATTAAATGAAAGAAATGATAAGAAAAATTTCTTATATATTTACCCTTATGTGTTTTCACTGCTTTCTTTGCTTTTTATTTCTTTGTCGGTTTTTGGGGAGGAGCTGTATAAATTATATTCCCATCCATTATATTTATCCTAGTACCTGAAATTGAGAAGGCAATGGCACCCCACTCCAGCACTCTTGCCTGGAAAATCCCATGGACGGAGGATCCTGGTGGGCCACAGTCCATGGGGTCGCTAAGAGTAGATACGACTGAGCGACTTCACTTTCACTTTCACTTTTATGCATTGGAGAAGGAAGTGGCAACCCACTCCAGTGGGCCTGGAGAATCCCAGGGACAGGGGAGCCTCACGGGCTGCCATCTATGGGGTCGCACAGAGTCGGACACGATTGAAGCAACTTAACAGCAGCAGTACCTGAAAAGAACTTCCTTAATATTTTTTATATTATGGGTCTGCTCATGATGATTTCTTCTTTCAGTTTCTTTAAACAGTTTTTTTGAAATACATTTCCATAAAAATGCATTATTTAATATGTACAGCTTGATTTTTTAAACTTTTGGGTTTTTTTTTTTTGAGATATAATTGANTTATGGGTCTGCTCATGATGATTTCTTCTTTCAGTTTCTTTAAACAGTTTTTTTGAAATACATTTCCATAAAAATGCATTATTTAAGATGTACAGCTTGATTTTTTAAACTTTTGGTTTTTTTTTTTTTTTTGAGATATAATTGACAAATAGCATTGTGTAAACTTACACAATGATGACTTGATACCCATATGTATTGTGAAATAATTATCATAATAAGGTTAGTTAACACATCCCTCACACAATAACCTTTTTTTTCTGGTGAGAACATTTTTTTTTTTTTTAAGATCCATTGTCTTCAAGTATATAGCAACATATCTTTAACTATAGTCACCATGCTATACATAAGATTCCCAGAACTTATTCATCTTGTAACCAGAAGTTTGGATCCCATAACCAATATCACCTCCATTTTCCTTACAATGTATTCCCTGGCAAACACTGGTCTAATTTCTGTTTCTATGAGTTCACTTTTTTAAACCTATACATATAAGTGAGACTATACAGTGTTTGTCCTTCTCTGATTTATTTCACTAAGCATAAATGTGATTAATATCCATCTGTGTTATTACAAATGGAAGGTTGTCCTTTTTATTATAGCTGAATAATACTCCCTTATATATATAGAAATGGATTTTCCAGATGGGTCAAGTGGTAAAGAATCTACCTGCCAATGCATGATATGCAATAGATGTGGGTTTGATCCCTGGGTCGTGAAGATCAACCCCCTGGAGGAGGAAATGGAAACCCATTCCAATATTCTTGCCTGGAAAATCTTATAGACAGCAGAGCCTGGTCAGCTACAATCCATGGGATCGCAAAGAGTCAGACATGACTGAGCAACTGAGCACATATATAGATGTGTGTGTGTGTGTGTATATATATAGAGAGAGAGAGAGTAGAAGTTGCTCAGTCGTGTCTGACTCTTTGTGACCCCATGGATGGTAGCCTACCAGGCTCCTCCGTCCATAGCNAGGCTATTAATAGTTATTACTCTGGAGTTTTTCATAGTTGTCAGAGCTCTCAACCAAGACCTGGCAACTCAGAAGGCAGACTTTCTCAGCTGCTCTAGTATAACTACTGAAGGTGACTTTCAGTATATTTGTTCTTTAAAAATCATACATTGACAAATAAAAGGATATTCAGGGAAGTCTGTCTAACCCCAGGTTCTCTGTATCCTGCTTTCAGCAGGCAGTGACTGTCAAACATTTATCTGTCCATGTGGAGCAGAGCAGTTCAATATAAAGACAGTGTAAGCATATATGTAATTTTATATTTTCTTACATTAAAAAATAAAAGGTGGAAATCTTTAACAGCTTTATTGAAGTGTATGTTTACACAAAAAGTGCACATATTTAATGTATATAATTAGGTGGGTTTGAACATATGCATATACCTGTGAATGATCACCACAGTCATGGTAATAAACATCACCTCCAAGTTTCCTTGTGCCCCTTAGGGTTGTTTTTTGGTGTTTTTATGGTAAGAACACTGAACTTGACATCTATGCTATGGACAATGGATAGAACACAAATTAATACATTGCTCCATAAAAAGTTATTCAAAAGATTGATGTGTGTCTCCAGAAACTGCGTCTTTGTATAACAAAAAAACAGTCTGTTGAAAGTGAAAGTTGCTTAGTCATGTCTGACTCTTTGTGACCTCATGGACTACACGGTTCATGGAATTCTCCAGGCCAGAATACTGGAGTGGGTAACCTTTCCCTTCACCAGGGAATCTTCCTAACCCAGAGATCGAACTCAGGTCTCCAGCATTGCAGGCAGATTCTTTACCAATTGAGTTATCAGGGAAGCCAATCTTTACTGAAGTGATAAAATTGAATCTGTATATAACTTGTCTATGAGTGAATGGTTGCTAAAACCCATAAAAAGATATAACTCAAAATTTTATACTTATGTGACTATAAAAAAATGTATCTAAAAGAGCTATGTTCAACATGGAATGATATGAAATATATTAATGTCTATGAATGGACAGTTTGTATAAAACAATTTACTCAGAGGAAATAATCTGAATACAAGAATGATTGGTATCTTTGAGAATAAACTATAGAGTGGGAACAACTATACACACCCAACTCAGCTATATGCTATGTATCTATAATAGGAAAATAAAATATAGAAAAAATATTTCAACATAAACTTCTATATACATAATTGAATATATTTTTTATACCACCATGAATGAAGAGTTTGTGAATCCAAATGAGTGTATCTACTAAAAGGATTTATACAGAAAAGTGAGTGATAGAAAATATGTCTAAATGGCACATTGGTAGAAAACAAAAAAGGTGTCAGGAATTCCCTAGTGGTTCGTGTGTTAGGACCCCATGCTTTCACTGCAAGAAGCCAAAAAGAAGGGGGGGGGAAGCTGTCTACTGAAAGGAAACATCTATATAACACATACTATGAATTTGGAATAAAATGTGGCTAAAATGGAAATGAATATATCTACTCAAGAGTATAGCTGAATGATTGCTTATCTCTGAATTGAACGTTGGTGTAATGACGAGTGTATCTCATCAGAATGAGTGATGTGTTTGTATCTATGAATGAAGTGTTTGTGAACACAAGTGATGTATATGGAGTATTAGAATACAAGTAACTGTCCCTATTAATAGGATTTAGAAACAAGACTGAAAGGTTTCTTCCCTATGAATGGGTTGCTGGGTGTCTGTGGAAACGAGCTGCCATGTTGAATGATGTTTTATGTCTCTATGAATGGAGTGTTGGTGAACCCAAATGAATATATCCACTCAGATAAGAAGGTATATACAAGGTCTATGTGTGTGTGAGAAACTCGTGTAAATATATATATAAATATATAATCTCAATTAATGAACAAGCAAAAAATTACTTAAAGGAAAAATACATTCAAAAGATTTAATTATGTGTTACACAACTTGCAGAAAAATATCTTCAGTGAGAGGATAGGGCTAAACATAAAACTGAGTAAGTAACATCCATGAATGGAGTGTTAAATAATGAGAGAATTTGAGTATCTCAAAGAAGTAAATACCCAATTGAATGGCAGATTTTGGTTCCTGGTGATACCATCCCTGGGTGCTGCTAAAAGCCAGACCTCCGGATCTAGCCCACTTGGAAATAAATCCACGAGATAGGTTCGCCTTCAATCCGTCGGGCAGTCAAAATACTTTCACCTAAGTTCATAATGAGAAGAGGCTGTATCACAGGGCAGCGCCACAGCCCCACCTGTATGGGCAAGTGGAGGACATCCAGCCTTAGACTTCTCACCCTCACCCGGATTTGTTAGGGGTCCTGCATCACTCTTTTTATCAAGCTGTGCAGCATGTGGATCTTAGTTCCCCGACGTGGGATGGGATCCATGCCTCCTGCATTGGGAACCAAGTTTTAGCCACTGGACCACCAGGGAAGTCCCTATCCCTTGCCACTCTTGGCACATCTTCAGGTTATAGTGTTGCTGTAACAATCCTGCCAACTCTGTCCACCCAACTGTGCCCTTGAAACACGGACCTGCCAACACACCTAGTGGTTGTAACCGGTACTGCATGATGTATTATAAAACACATTTCAGTGACTGGAGTGATTCTCTTGATGGTAAGGGTTGTTCCCATTGGGAAAATGTTAAAATGACAACACCAGCAATGGGATGAGCACACTTCTGGGGCCTGTCTGGCATCCCCAGCCCAGCCATGTGGTGTGGGAGAAGCAGTGTAGGATTAGAGGGGAAACCGCTGCACTGGCATTTAAAATGTGGTGGAGGCAGGTGTGCCTAAGAAACCAGCCAGCAGACTACAGACTGCCCTTCCACTCACACCAGTCAGTCCTGGAGAGCCTTTGAATTTCAAGTGTTAATTACTGACAATCATACAGCGTGCAGCCTGTGGCAAAGGATATGAGCAAACATGGCCTCTAGAGCTTGGGGCTTGGTATCTTTATGAGGACAGGACACAGACAGAGGAGGCTGATGTAAGTGAAGGCTGAATGAGTATTAGTAGAGAAAGGCCAAGAACTGTCAGCAACCACCAGAAGCTGGAAACAGGCCTGAAGATTTTCCCAGTCTCCTGAAGGAATCAACCTGCCAGCACCCTGATTCTGAACTTCGGGCTTGAACTGTGAGAGGGTATGTATGTCTCCTCACTTTGTGGTTGACTGTTCAACAGTCTCAGGAATCTAAGGACTGAGCTCGGCGCCAGGCAGAGCACACTGTTGGATACTATGTGCTCTAAGAGTGAAATTTAGATGCCTCCCTTGGGACAGTATGTTTAACACTGGGGTCAGTGAAGAGGGGGTGAAGGGGCCCAATGGAGGCCACTCTCTCCCTGGCCAGTCACCTGGCCAATCCCCTTCCAGGCGACCTGCTCCCCTTTGCCTTTCTTTTCACCACACCCTTCTCCCTTCCCACTGAAATGTGCAAATCTCACATAAAATCAAACAGCTGATTCCTCCTCCCTTCTCAACCTCTCCCAATTTTTAGTACTATTCTCGGTTAAACTATCAAGAAGAAAGTAATCATTAACCCTGCCCAGAGGGGTTTGCATTTGTAACTAGGTACTTTTTAACCCAAATTAATTCAAGTGAGTGTACTCAGTCCCTTCAGTGATGTCTGACTCTCTGCGACCCTAAGGGCTGTAACCTGCCAGGCTTCTCTGTCCATGAGATTCTCCAGGCAAGAATATTGGAGGGTTGCTATTTCCTCCTCCAGGGGATCTTCCCTACCCAGGGATCAAACCTGAGTCTCTCATGGTCCCTGCATTGGCAAGCAGGTTCTTTACCACTAGCGCCACCTCAAGGGCAAGCAGTTTTTGTGTGTTTGAGTGTTTCTGCTTCTAGGACATTCCTCAGCAGAGGGCAGCAATACTAGGACCTCCCTTCTAGATAAATTGGCCTAAAGAAGGGGCTTCCTTTCTGCCTCTCTGGCTTCTCATTGAATCCTCAAACACTATTACAGGTAGATTTGCCTTGGGAAGCTTACTGAAAATACAGAATCTGGAGCCCCACACACCACCACTCAGCGTAAAAGCCAGAGTCCTGGTAACTGCCACCAAGGCCACACGCCTCCTGGTGGTGCCTTGACCTCCCTCGTCATTCACCCTGTACTCCAGCTAAACTGCCCTGTCCTCGTGCTCCTTGAATGGATCCTGCATGTTCCAGCCTCAGGTGAGGGCCTTTGCATTCGCTGTTTTCTCTCCTGGGACATTTGTCCCAGGGGCTCCCTCTCTCCCCATCTCAGGTCTTTGTTCAGTGTTCCCTCTCTGGGAGGTCCTCTAAAGTTCTGCAGCAATTCCAGTGGGTGGAGGTCTCCACCAACTCAATTTTTCAGATACCAGCCGGGGGGCCTACAATTCAACTGAATTCTGACCCTACTGTTACCAAGCCAGGGGTCTGCAACAAGGAAGGAGTTTATTCACAGAGCAGCCAAGTGAGGAGATGGCAGAACAAGTCTCAGATCCGCCTCCCCAAAGGCAAGGGGCTTGGGATATTTATGGGATAAAGAAGCAAGATGGCCTTAGGCACTGGGAGAGGTGGCCAGCCAGAGGTGGGAAAAAGATGAGGTTGTTCTGCACAGGATATCCAAGTTACATGCTTCTTCATGAGATGCCTGCTCAAAGATGGAGGCATTAGCAGGATCTGAGGGTGGAGTTTCCAACCCTCTGATGTCAAAAAGTCATTCATCCAACACTTGTGCAGGCCCAGTTTCAGCGCTGGGGGTCTCAACCAATCTTAAGGAAACTGAGCGGAATCCTACAGGGCCATCCCAGTTGCAGTTCCCTCCAGGTTCCTCAACCTCCTGCCTTCCTTAAAAAAAGAATCCACCTTAGTTTTCCTGCCCTCTTGTTTCAGAAGAGAGACTCAAGCAATTAATTATTCAAGAAGGGACAAAAGCAGGGAAATTCCCTGGTGGTCTGGCAGCTAGGACTCGGTACTTTCACTGCCATGTGCCCAGGTTCAATGCCTGGTCAGGGAAGTAAAATCCCACAAGCTGCATGGTGTGGCCTCCCCACCTAAGGAGGTGGAGAGGGCAAAAGCAGGAACGAAGAAAAGTTCAATCAGAAGAAAGTAACACACAAAGAAGAAGAAAGTCATGCAGCCTTCGCCCTATATTGTCTATAAACACACACACACACCCACAAAAAAACAAAACTTTGGAGGGTTTGGGGTTTTTTTGAGTACAAGCTACCCATTCTCTTTGCTTGGCCCTGAAATAAACATTTCGCTGCTCCAAACTTCCAGGCTTCAGTTTTATTATCTGCTATAAGATAAGCTCAAGAATCTCTATTAGCCACCAATTTCTGTTAACCAGGTGGGGCTGGGTTTCCCTTTCTACAGGGAGATAGCATCAGATTCCACAGGTTCAGGGCTTGGTGCTCCAAGGCTGCCTTCCTTTGCCCCTCCCCTTCCCACCCTCCACACCATCCCCCATAAGCAGGTACATTTCAGGGGCTAACCCTGAGCCCAGGCTGTGCTAACCTGTACTTCTGGCCAACTGGCTAGAGAAGATGGGAGTTTTCAACAAAACCCTCCTTGTGTTCGATTAATTTGCTGGAGAGGATCACAGAACTCAGAAAACATTTTACTTGCTGTTGGACCAAGATATAACTGAGTATGTCACTTGGAAACAGCCAGATGGAAGAGGGGCATAGGGCAAGGTATGGAGAAAAGGCATGGAGCTCCCAAGCTCTCCACCAGGCCACCTCCTCAAATCTTTTTAGGTGTTCCTCAACTTGCAAGTTCTCCAAACCTCTTCCTTCTGGGTTTTTAATGGAGGATTCATTACACAGGCATGAGTAATTAAGTCACTGGTCACATGTAACTGATTTAACCTCTGGGCCCTTCCCTCTTCCCAGAAGTCAGGAGGGTGAGACTGAAAGTTCCAACCATCTAATCACACGATTGTTTCTCTCAGCAACCAATCCCCATTTAGGTCATTCAGGTATGACATAAATCAAATCCCTTATGATTATACAGTGGAAGTGAAAAATAGATTTAAGGGCCTAGATCTGACAGATAGAGTGCCTGATGAACTATGGAATTAGGTTCGTGACATTGTACAGGAGACAGGGATCAAGACCATCCCCATGGAAAATAAATGCAAAAAAGCAAAATGGCTGTCTGGGGAGGCCTTACAAATAGCTGTGAAAAGAGGGGCGAAAAGCAAAGGAGAAAAGGAAAGACATAATCATCTGAATTCAGAGTTCCAGAGAATAGCAAGGAGAGATAAGAAAGCCTTCTTCAGCAATCAATGCAAAGAAATAGAGGAAAAGGACAAAATGGGAAAGACTAGAGATCTCTTCAAGAAAATTAGAGATACCAAGGGAACNAGCATATTGGGCACCAAATGACCTGGGGAGCTTCTCTTTTGGTATCCTATTATTTTGCCTTTTCACACTGTTCATGGGGTTCTCAAGGCAAGAATACTGAAGTGGCTTGCCACTCCCTTCTCCAGTGGACCATGTTCTCTCAGACCTCTCCACCATGACCCACCCGTCTTGGGTTGCCCTGCAGGCATGGCTTGGTTTCACTGAGTTAGACAAGGCTGTGGTCCTAGTATGATTAGATTGACTAGTTTTCTGTGAGTATGGTTTCAGTGTGTCTGCCCTCTGATGCCCTCTTGCAACACCTACCATCTTACTTGGGTTTCTCTTACCTTGGGCCTGGGGTATCTCTTCACGGCTGCTCCAGCAAAGCACAGCGGCTGCTCCTTACCTTGGACGAGGGGTATCTCCTTACCGCCACCGTTCCTAGGCTGCAGGCACAGGAGGGCCTAGAGGAGCTATCCCACTTAAGAAGTGTGTGATCACCCACTCTTCCTGAGAAGGTTCAAAGGACAACGTGCTTTTTCGATGGCTCTGATACTTAAGGTTGCCAAGAGGCCTGTCCAGTCCTCTCTAGTCCTGGTTCTGGACAGGGATGCTCCCTTTGAAAACTGAGTCAGGCCTTCGGGTCCAGGAGGAGGATGTGGGAGGACCCGCCTGCAGAGGAGCGAGTTCTGCTCTGAGCCTGGAGCTAGTGGACAGTATCCTGAAGCCTGCTGCTGCTGCTGCTGCTGCTAAGTCACTTCAGTCATGTCCGACTCTGTGTGACCCCATAGACTGCAGCCCACCAGGCTCCCCAGTCCCTGGGATTCTCCAGGCAAGAACACCTAGTCTTTGCTTTATATGCTGCTGTAAATCCCATGCTAAACTTATTTGCTTTCTCTGATGTTTTTTTTTCCTTTTAAGATCCACTTTTTTTTTTTTTTTTTAAGATCCACTTTTTAAAAAGGATGTTTTAGAGCCAACTGTTTCTGGTAAATTTTCTCAGATTACGCATTGGGCTGTGTATGCATAGAGATTCAGATTTTGCTTTATTGTTGGAATATTTTCTTGGACTATAAACTTTAGTTTTATTGTATTGCTTCATTTTTTCTTTAAGGGTTCAATTTTAAATATGTTGGAATTTATTTTTCTCTTTTTTATTACTAACCTCTATTTAATTTTGGGCTTCCCAGGTGGTGCTAGTGGTAAAGAAACTGTCTGCCCAAGCAGGAGACATTAGAGACGCAGGTTAGATGCCCGAGTTGCTAAGATCACCTGGAGAAGGAAATGACAACCCATTTCAGTATTCTTGTCTGGAAAATCCTATGGACAGAGGAACATGGAGGGCTATAGTCTATAGTGTTACAAACAGTCGGACTTGACTGAAGCGACTTAACATGCTGTTTAATTTTAGATCTGAAATCCTCTAATTATATATTTAATATAATCTACTGTCTTTTGTACTCTCTCTCTCATAATTTATCCTTAACTTCTTAGAGATGAACTTTCTTTTTCAACTTTCTTAGGTATTCAACAACCTTTCTTTCCGTTCTTTTCTATAAATTTTTTGGTTACAAATTCCTTATTTGCACAGATTTGTTTCAGAATATTTAATTTAGTTGAAATGTTATGGCTTTCTCTGATTTGTGGTTTCTTGGGGAAGATTCCCATAAGCTGAAATGTTTTGATTTGAAAAATTTTCTCCTTATGTTAAGTTTGTATGTATGTAGTCTGCTTTCTCTGTTAATTTTTAATTAACTTTATTCCCCAGAACAGAAGTGTCATGTGTAAGGTGTAGGATTTGGATGGTCTACTTTGTTCAGGATGTTCTTTTTCTTTTGGTGCAGTGAATTTTTAAAAATAGTTGGATCTCTTTTTGCAGAGAATGGTTGATGTTTCCACATTTTGATATATGTTTCTTTCTGTAGGATTCTTAATTTCTAACACTTGCTTGATTCTTTCCCTCTACTACTTAACCTCCAAGAACTGCTTTTCCCTAGCAATGGTGCTTCCCCAGGACTGCTGTCTCCAGTCTTAAACACTTCTCAGGTCCTTTCGCTACCTGAACAGGCATCTGATTTAAGGGATCTTGAGTGTATACAGTAGTTTCTCTTTTTCTTCCCAGTCTTCTTACTCTCAGCTTAAAGATGAACTATGAAGACCCTGAGATTTTCAAATGTATGTTTATATTACTTGCTAAGTTGTGTCTGACTCTTGTGCATCCCCATGCATTATAGTCTGTCAGGCTTCTCTGTCCATGGCAAGATTTTCCAGGCAAGACTACTGGAGTGGGTTGTAATTTCCTTCTCCAGAGCATCTTCCCAACCCAGGGACTGAACCCATATCTCCTGCATTACAGGCAGATTCTTTACCACTGCGCCACCTGGGAAACATATACTTATAGATAAACTGTATTTTTATAGAATTCTTTCTTAGTTAAGCTGTACATGTAGGCCAGGGGTAGTTTTGTTCTGCTTGTTGATCTGCATGGTTTTTTAGAGAACATGGAGAGATCTATATTGATATAACTACCATTATCTTATATAAACCTTAAAGCTCTAAAGCATTATTATTTTTACTATAAAATTCAGACTTAAAAATGTGATCATGCAATTCCAAAAGTAACATTGTTTACTGATCTTGATGTTGAAAAAAATAATGTATTTTTGGAGCCCATCACAACTGAATTAATATCTTGGTTATATTGGTTACCATCTATGTCAGCTTAACCTTCATGTCTTCATCTATAAAAAGCACATAATTATCTCAAAGGCTATAGTTAAAGATAAATTATATAATAAATATAATGCACTTAACCAGTAGAGGACATTATAGGATATTCCTTTCTCATAAAGGGAAAAAATTTGCTTCTTTTTATGAGAGCATAAAAATATGCTCTTATAAAGGAGCATAAATTTAATAATAAATGCACCTGCTAAGAAGAATCAGGAGAGGATAACTTATAATGGATTGGGGAAATGATTTTAAAAGGTACTATCAATATCTGTCACTAAACACATTTACTGTTATTCATGAAGAGAGCCTGTCACTTTAGCCACACTTGTAACAGAGGTCATTCTGTTGCTGTAACCAGTGGCTGCAGGTGGATTAAGATATTTATTAATTTGCTTTTGACAAACGAACAATCATGACGGCAGATGAGAATATTGTGGGAAAACATATCCTTGCTCCAGTGAATGGTGTCCTTGAAATTGCTTTTCGAATTTGTTGTTCAAATACATTAGTTCTGTTCTAAAAGCCTGACATGAAATATATCAAAAAAGAAATAATTTCTTAACCACCTTCACTCACAAGTGCATAGATAGATAATAAGATGGTAGGAAGTGTAGAGGAAACCATGTTTTGTCCTTTGGGATGCTTCATGAGTCAATGCTTTTCTAGCAGTGTAAGTTTTAAGAATTAAATTTTTATACTTATTGCACTAACAACATTAACCCAAATTAGAAAGAAAGAAAATCAACCAATAAGCCTGGTAAGCCCAATAGACCAGGCAGTTTACATGTTTATTTCATGCTTTGGAACTAGGTATATAGAATACATTTTAATGTAAAGATCATAATGTAGACTCATTTTTGTAGTCTGCCTTTACAAAACGGCTCATAAACACACTCAGATTAGAATTATGTTAACAATTTGAGTATACGTGGAGAAGGACAAATAAAATAGCAAAAATGTTTAGGAAGATGTGATAATGAGTGATTTTTCCCTCATTTTTTTCAAATATGCTCTAATTATGTTACATTTAATTTTCAATAACTATATACTAACAGCTAACATATGTTTATCATATCATTAGACAATATTTTTGGCTTTTCATACTGTTCATGGGGTTCTCAAGGCAAGAATACTGAAGTGGTTTGCCATTCCCTTCTCCAGTGGACCACATTCTGTCAGACCTCTCCACCATGACCCGGCCATCTTGGGTGGCCCCACAGGGCATGGCTTAGTTTCACTGATACTAAAGTTGAAACTTCAATACTTTGGCCACCTCATGCAAAGAGTTGACTCATTGGAAAAGACTCTGATGCTGGGAAGGATTGGGGGCAGGAGGAGAAGGGGATGACAGAGGATGAGATGGCTGGATGGCATCACCGACTCACTGGATGTGAGTTTGAGTGAACTCCGGGAGTTGGTGATGGACAGGGAGGCCTGGCAAGCTGCGATTCATGGAGTCACAAAGTCAGACATGACTGAGTGACTGAACTGAACGGAGACAATATTTTTAATGTTTTACAGAAAATATCTTGTTTAATTCTTACATTTTTGAAGATGCAGAAAGTGAGTCACAAAGAAGCAAAGTGATTTGAGGTCATATATCTAAGAGCAATTTTCTTTAAATGGGATAAATAATAGAATGTATTAAGTTAATCGATTGCATGTTAATAGTTGCATTTTAATAAATCATGATATATACAGAATTTCCCTGCTGTGGATATTAGATGGTCTTCTACTCTAAATTATGATGAGATAGGCACCTATTGTGTCAAGGTCTGTGTATTATTTGGTGAGTGGTTTTTCTGTTTGTCACAGACAATACTCTCCAAAATCAATTCACCTGAAGATTGGCAGAACCTGTATAGGGTTAAACACAGGTTTAATCCCTGGGTCGGGAAGATTCCCTGGAGAAGGAAATGGTGACCCACTCTAGTATCCTTGCCTGGAGAATCCCATAGGCAGAGGAGCCCAGTAAGCTACAGTGTATGGGAGTGTGGAGAGTCGAGCATGACTGAGGTGACTGAGAATGAGCATGTATAGGGCTAATAATAATAAGGAATACCATTTATTGAGTATTTACACTGCTGCAGCCACTGAAACACAATGGCATAGATATTTTTTACTACCTTTATTTAACTGAGGAAGGACATGAAGCTCAGAGAATTTAAGTAATTTGCCCAAGGTCATACAGCTAGTTAGTGATGCAGCCAAGCAGAGGAAAATCTTTTAAGAGGTTGGTTTTTTTTTGGACCATTTTAAAAGTTTTATTGAGTTTGTTACAATATTGGTTCTGCTTTATGGTTTCTTTTTCTTTTTCTTTTTTTGGCCACAAGGAATATGAGATCTTAGCTCCCCAACCAGGGATTGAACCCATATCCCCTGCATTGGAAGGTGAAGTCTTAAACATTGGACAGCCAGGGAAGTCCCAAGAGGAAAACCTCTTAATAACTAAGATCTACTACCTACATTTCAGGTCAGGAAAAAGCTACTTCATACAAAAGGAGCTATTTAATCTAGAAGCTTGACCATGTCAACTATGCTTTGTAATGCTAACCAGGACAACGGACCAGTTCAAAATTGGGAAAGGAGTACAACAATGTTGTATATGTCACTCTACTTATTTAACAATGCAGAGTACATCATGTTAAATGCTAGGCTACATGACTCACAACCTGGAATCAAGATTGCTGGGAGAAATATCAACCTCAGATAGACAGATGATACCACTTTAAAGGCAAAAAGCAAAGAGGAACTAAATAAAGAGCCTCTTGATGAAGGTGAAAGAGAGTGAAAAGGCTGGCTTAAAACTTATTCAAAAAACTAAGATCATGTCATCCGGTCCCATCATTTCATCTGGAAAATAGATGGGGAAAAAGTGGGAATAGTGGCAGATTTATTTTCCTCAGCTCCAAAATCACTGCAGATGGTGACTACAGCCACGAAATTAAAAGACACTTGCTCCTTGGAAGAAAAGCTATGACAAACCTAGACAGCATATTAAAAAGCAGAGACATCACTTTGCCGACAGAGGTTAGCAAAGAGTACAGTCAAAGCTATGGTTTTTCCAGTAATCAAGTATGGATGTGAGAGTTAGACCATAAAGAAGGCTGAGTGCTAGAGAATTAATGCTTTCAAAACGTGGTGCTGGAGAAGACTCTTGTGAGTCCCTTGGACAGCAAGGAAATCGAACCAGTCAATCCTAAAGGAAATCAACCCTGAATATTTATTGGAAGGATTGATGCTGAAGCTGAAGCTCCAAAACTTTGGCTACCTGATATGAAGAGCTGACTCACTGGAAAAGACCCTAATGCTGGGAAAAACTGAGGGCAGGAAGAGAAGACTGCAACAGAGGATGAGATGGTTGGCTGACATCACTGATTCAATGGTCATGAGTTTGAACAAACTCAGGGAGACAGTGAAGGACAGGGAAGCCTGGTATACTGCAGTTTATGGAGTCACAAAGAGTCAGACACGACTTTTTGCATTGCCTTGCACTGAAAAACTACAACACTGCTAGCCTTATATATAAGGCAAGCCTCAAAAAAATTTTAAATTTTCTAGTAGATTCACTAAAGTTTAGAAAAAAGTAAATTAATTTTACTAATGTCCTTTTTAAGCTAATCTATCCAAAATATTATCGTTCCAACAAATGATCAACACAAAAATAAGTGATATTTTACATTCATTTTGTGTGTGTGTGTGTGCTGTCTTCAAAAACCTAGTGTGTATTTAACACTTACAGAATCTCTTAATTCAGACCAGTCATCTGGGGCTGTTGGATGGGATGGGGGTAGTTCCAGATGGTAGATACTGACTCACTATTTGATGCAGCTTATTAATCAACAACCAAAATTTCCAGGTCTTGTTGTTTCTTTGTTACTCTGTGAAACACAAATATGTTCAGTTTCCTTAATGATGATACAAACAGTGACATCTCATTTATATGACTCTATTAGAGAACAAAGTAGGAGGAATATACCATTTTAGGCATTCAGAGTATTAAATTTTACAATTTGAGAGATTCACTTTTTGTATCTTAGAATCAAATTTGTCTTTATTGCTTTAAAATTTAAGGTTAAATTCTCAAAGCAACTTCACACAAATCATAGATCATAATTGCATTAAAACTTATTAAACATAGGCAAAGAATATAAGCACAAAGCAGCCACAAACTCCATAGGAGGCTCAAGAAAGTCCTGAATTTACCAGATAAGGCTCTGTGAGGTCTCTTTCCTACACCAAGATGTGCTCTGGTTCACAGGGATAAGCGCCAACTATATGTGGTTCCAATTGGCACAGAGGAGGGCCATTCAAGTTTGGGGTTTCTTAGTTTCTATATTCTATTTGGTAGGTAGAGAGCCTCTGTTCCCACATTGCATAATTCCATAAAACTATAGGCTTAATTAAAATAAGCTATCCCAAAATATCAGATATATTTTGCAAAAACATTTTTAGGTAAGAACTTATCTTCTTGTAAGTGGATCTCTCAGATTGTTTACAAGAAGGATATTGGGTAAGAACAGCAAAGACTTCATGATCCAGAGATGGGATGGGAAGAATGAAAACTTTTGTTAACTCTTTATTTCTAGTGTCCATATTGGTGAGGCTGATGGCACCAAATATCTTGAAATATCTAATCTTGGTCAAGACCAACTCTGAGTTTGGGTAGAACTAAAGCTTTACCCTTTTATCTTTCCTGCATTTTGATTAACGTGGCCATTCTTGACTTTAGTTTTAGTTACTTGAGATAAAATGTGTATGTGTATACGAGAGACTGAATAGACCAAGAACTTCTTAAAAATCAAAAAGAAGGGCATTTGTCATAAAAGATTTTATTTTCTATCAGGATGAACATTTTTCTTATAGACACAATCATAAAATATATTTCTGACAAAAAAAAGGAAAATGAAAACAGACAATTATAGTTTTTCTAGTTGAAAAGAACCACCGAGTTTTCCTGATACAAATCTTTACTTCAGCAATATTCCAAGAACTGGCCATGGAACTTTCACTTAATGCTCTATTTATGGTAAATTTATTATTTTACTAGGCAGCCCTTTCTCCCTTAGACCAACTAACTATATATTATACATTAAACATAAATCATTTCTCTTTCTCTTTAGCCACCTGATTCTCATTTTGCCTTCCAAAGTTACACCATACTAAATCAAATCTCCAGACCACATGCCTATACTTTAATTTCTGTGAAGATGTGTAGTATGTATGGTGGAAAGAACAATACTGATCTAGAAGTCAAGAGACTTGGGTTACTGTCGCAGCTCTACCACTAACTAGTTTTTAATCTCAATATCTCCTTCTTTTTTCTGGTAGCTAAAATTATAGGGTGGTAGTAATAAACTAAATGAATACTGAACATCTTTGCATCTTTTTTGTGTGGTTTTAAGATTGCCAGGTATCCCAAGAAATGTTGAGAGGAGTCTTTCATGTGTTTTAATGGTGACTTTGTCATACAGCAGATTGTTGCTCACCAATATTTCTGATTCTGAACAGATGGACAGACTATCTTTCCCAGCCCCTTGCAGTTAATAAGGGTTTGTGACTGAATTCCGGACAAGGAAATGTAGATGGAGAAATGTGAGGTACCACTCCAAATCCTGGTGGCCATTTCTAAATCTTAAATGGTTCCCTTTCTCTATTTCTCTCTGACACACACATACACTTTCTTTATCTCTTGACTATTTATTGAGAATTTAAGAAAGGACATCAAGGCCCTTGGAGAAGAAGAACCTGAGTAGGACATACTCACCTGGGGACCTAAATGACCACAGAGAACAGAATTCTCTATCTGATGCGCTCTAGATTATGATATAAGTAAGAAATAAATCTTGGACTGGAAGAAACACAAGCTGGAATCAAGATNCTGGATGGCATCACCAACTTGATGGACATAAGTCTGAGTGAACTCCGGGAGCTGGTGATGGACAGGGAGGCCTGGCGTGCTGCGATTCATGGGGTCGCAAAGAGTCGGACATGACTGAGCGACTGAACTGAACTGAACTGATGCTTCTCTGGTGGCTCAATCCAAAATGAATTTGCCTGCAATGTGGGAGACCCAGGTTCAATCCGTGGGTCAGGAAGATCCCCTGGAGGAGATCACAACCCATTCCAGTATTCATGCCTGGGAAATTCCATGGGCCAAGGAGCCTGGTGGGCTACAGTCATGGGGTCACAAGAGTTGGACACGACTAAGTGACTAAACCATGCTCAACCGTTAGAACCGGACACAGAACCACTGGTTCAAAATTAGGAAGAGTACGTCAAGGCTATATATTGTCACCCTGTATATTTGATGCTTTTGAACTGTGGTGCTGAAGAAAACTCTTGAGAGTCCCTCATCAAACTAGTCAATTCTAAAGGAAATCAACCCTGAATATTCACTGCGAGGACTGATTCCGAAACTAAAGCTCCGATACTTTAGTTACCTGATGTGAAGAGCAGACTCACTGGGAAAGACCCTGATGCTGGCAAGGATGGAAGGAAAAAGACGGGGACAACAGAGGATGAGATAATTTGACAGCACCACTGACTTAATGAACATGAATCTGAACAAACTCTGGGAGATAGTGAAGGACAGAGCAGCTTGGCATGCTGCAGTCTATGCGGTCCCAGAGTCAGGGTGACTTGGCAACTAAACAAACTCTGTCGAGGCTAGAAAGAGAATACCAAGTGCTCCATACCAGGTGCTTGGCATATATCATCTCAGTTCCTATTTCCAAAGGTATCCTGAAACATGTTACGAGGAAACTGAAACCCAAAGAGAAGCATTCTCCAAGAGCTCAAGTTCAAACCCAGCTCTGCTTCACTCCAGACCCCATGATCACTTGGGTCTCCCTTACATTTGATCCCTAGAGAGGAAGTCAGTTACATGCTTGAGCCACAGACCAAAAGGCAACTAGAAGTTTGGAGGCGTGAATGTCACACTCCCAAAAGGGCTGGGGTGAGGGGTGGGGGTCTCCTGTTGAGGTCTCCATCATACCTACTTACAAGCCCAGCCATTTGAACCCGTTCCTGAGAGGAAGCTATTACCTAGACTTTGGGATAAGACTCAGGGAGAGGGCATGGGAACAGCTTAAGATTTCATTCTCCCAGGAGGGGAGAAATCTGAGACTTTAGTCTACATCTGAAGCCAAAGAGAGGAGATGCTGATGCTGTTCCCTTCCTCTCTTTCAGGCTTCGTGCTAAACTGCTCACACACACCATATCTTATGTGAAAAATGTCACTGTCATCGTCCCCACTTTACAGTCGAGCACACTTGCAACCAAGCAGGGTGCTATGGGGCCTTCTCAGAACAGACCTCTCTCCCCATGTACTCTACCTGCCTCTTGTCTGTAGTAAAACTTCAGCCTTTTATGTCTTCCCCAAGTTCCAAAGAGTAAATTTAATTGGAGAAGTGAGAAAAAACAGAAAGGGTAAGTCAAGACAAAACTGCTAAGCCATTAAACAAAGCCAAGGACCTTTAGTTCCTCCTCAGGGCTACAGTTAATATTCTGAGCCATACCCTTTGAGCTGTTTTGCAGATACCAAAACCCACACCAGGCTGAGGCAAATGGAACCCAGACTGATTGGAACCAGAAGGCTGATGACACTGACTCCTGGTTACTAACCAATTAAAACAATGTCCTGAACTGATCACACAGCCCACAACCCCCTCCCTCACCCTGTCTTTAAAACCCATTCCCTGGGAATTTCCTGGTGGTCCAGTGGTTAGGACTTGGGTGCTTTCACTGCCATGGGCCCAGGTTGTTCTGTCCCTGGTCAGTTGGGGAACAAAGATGCTGCAAGCTGTGTGTCAAGGCCAAAAATTAAAAGAACAGCATAGATGTTGTCAGTATGACAAAAACCAATTAGAACCAATTAGGCCCAAGAGGGAGGAATTCAACATCCAGTAGACTTTGAGCCCCGTGATACACTCATTGTAAATATATTAGCACATGCAAATGACGCTCACTGGCACCATGACAGTTCTGTGCTCAGTCGCTTCAGTCATCTCTCTCTCTCTCTCTGTGACCCCATCGACTGTAGCCCACCAGGCTCCTCTGTCCATGGGATTCTCCAGGCAAGAATACTGCAGTGGGCTGCCATGCCCTCCTCCAGGGTATCTACCCGACCCAGGGATGGAACCTGCATTTCCTGTATTGCAAGCAGATTCTTTACCACTAGCGCCACCTGGGAAGCCCCATGACAGTTCTAAGGCAAACCACAAGAGGGCAAAAAGTGGGTGGTGGCCTAATTCCAAAAAATCCCCACCCCTTTCCCCCAAATAGTTGGAATATCCTCCTACTCCTTAGCCTAAGAAATTACCCAGCCCCCAAAAATCAACCACCCCATATTTCAGGGCTGCTCTCCCCTTTTGAGAGGGATCACATTCTGCTTATAGAGTGTGCATCTCTGGAAATAACTCTACTTAACTTTGTCTCTCAATGAATTGTTTCTGTGAAGAGACATAAAGAACTTGAGCTTTATTAAGTCCTGAGACCAGGTGAGCAATCTGTTAAAAGCCTAGGTTACAATCCCAGTCCATAGGTTCCAGTCCTATCTGAACTGTGCTTTCAGTTGGGTAACATTCTGAGACTCCAAGCAATTGGCAGGCACACTAAACGTGTGCATCACTCAGTTGTTCAGTGTGTCCGACTATGCGTCCCCTGGGGTGTGGCCGGCCAGGCTCCTCTATCCATGAGATTCTCCAGGCAAGAATACTGGAACAGGTTGTTGTGCCCTCCTCCAGGGGATCTTCCTGACCCAGGGATCAAACCTGTGTCTCCTACATTGCAGGTGAATTCCTTACCGCTGAACCACCAGGGAAGCCCAAGCAATTGTCATTTGCTCACAAACGGCTATTATTTCTTTTAGATGTTATGTTTAACTACATTTTACATTCATTTTGGCTGGGAACACCTCTGTATACGAGACAGCAGGACTGATGCTCAAACCCAAGGGATTACTCACACAGAGCCTCTACATCTGAAGACACACCGAGGAGGCGGAAAGTCATAACATGAATTACAGAGAATTGAAATGGCAACCCACTCCAGTGTTCTTGCCTGGAGAATCCCAGGGACGGGGGAGCCTGGTGGGCCGCCGTCTCTGGGGTCGCACAGAGTCGGACACGACTGAAGTGACTTAGCAGCAGCAGCAACTAACTCCCCCATCGCGGCAGGGACCCGAGATGAAAACTCAACGTTCGTCCTTAGATTCAGAGTGGATGCCCCGGGTAGCGGTCACAGCCTGGGTAACCCCAGCTTGAGTAACGGAGACTTCCAGGTCTCCTGGTACAGCTCTTGGGGCGACTTCCCCCTTCCCGCCCACTCAGCCACGCACAGGACCAGCCTCCTGAGTAGCGGACGGGCGCTTGCGCAGACAGAAGGTGCAGCGCGGCCTCAGGGGTCAGGTTCCGCGTCCGAGCGCTCAGCAGCAGGCAGCCACAGAGCCCAACCAAGCAGCGAACAGCAGCATGTTGAGGGGTCGCAGCAGTGGAAGCCACTCGCCACCAGCTCCAATCGGGAGGCTTAGAGGGCGATCGGCGACGGCGAAGTGCCACCGTCCCACAAATCCGCACCGCACTGCCAGTATGGCGGAGGTACCGCGATACTTCCCAGTACTTCCGGGGAATTCCTCACGCAGCCAGGGCAAGCCGGAAACAGAAGGGCGTCAAGTACCCCAGCCGGCCGGAGGCGGAAGTCGCTACGCAGGGCGCAGCCATGACTGTTTAGGCCTGATAGGAAGGGGATTTCCTGTCTGCTTTGCGACCGACCGAAAATAAGAGTCAAGGAGGCTGGGCCGGGCGCCGCCATGACAACTTGATATCTGAAAAGGCGGGACTATTCTCCGTCATTGATCCTCCTCCAGGATCGGCCTCAAGATGTGAGTAGCTGGGTCGCCTACCCCGTTCCTACCCCCGTACTCCTCCTCTTCCCCAGTGTTCTGGACGTAGGCCAGGACCCCGGGAAGGACTGACTTCTCTGTTCCCTGAAGATTCGAGCCTCAGGATTCAGCTCTGTCCTTCACAGGCCCCAGTTCTCTGCGTGTTCACAGAGCCCTCTGAGCGTTTAAATTCCATTCCTTTCGGGTCCAGTCCCTTAACATCCCCAACTTTGCCCCTGAAACCCCAAGTCTGGTCACTCACCCTGTAACCCTACCACTCCGGACTTGTCTCAGGAGGTCTAGGACTTAATATACCTGTCCTTAGAGCTCATATTCCTCCCCCTGGATCATCTGACTGTACCTGTTTAACCTTTCAGATCTGTCCAGTACTTCAGACTTCACCTATAAGGCCCACAGACTTGTTCCTAGACACCTCTGATCTCACTCTGGATTTCCAGACCGTGTTCCTGAGAGTGAGAAAAGCTCAATTGTAGAACCCTCCAGATTTACCCCAGAGCCCTGGCCTCACCTGAGACCTCCCCCAGGACCCCCAAATCCGCCCCAGGGCTTCAGGTCTTAACTTTCAGTACCCGTGAAAGTTCTCACGTTTCAGGCCTCATCTCTCAAACCCTCTGGTCAAGAGACCCTTCCCCAGGACCCAAGAGGTCACCCACTTGGCCCTCTAAACCTCACTTTTAGGGCCTTCAAACTCATTTAGTGCTCCCAGGTTCTCTCGGAAAATTCTAGGTGTTAGTCCTAAGCCCCTAAGAGTTCTCTGCATGATTCCCAGGCCTAAACTGGGGGATGCTTGGACTCCCAAGACCTTTCTTCCAGGACCCTTAAAACCTGCCTTAGATAATCAGAGACTTTTTTTTTTTTAGGGCCTTCACTAGCTCCCCAGAAGCTTCCAGCCTGCTCCACAATCCCTAAGGCTCATGCTTAATTCTCTGCTTCCTGGCCCTTCTCCAGGATTCTTTAAACTTTCAGATTTACTCAAGACCCCAGCCCCACTCCTGACTCTGATCAGAACTACCTCCCTTTTTAAAAAAGCGTTTCTTATTTATTGTTTATTAACTTTGGAAAGGTCACAAACAAGCAGAACCATCTTTTTGATATGACATTAAGAACAGGTAGTGTCATTTCTTTTCAGAAAGTCTTTAAGAACAGAATTTCAAATTTTAGTTTAGGTTTAGAAATGATTATGGTTTTTCTTCCCTAATGCTAGTAGCTAAACGCAGTGTACAAATATGAATACTTGAACAGTAAAAGTATAGGCAGTTTTTTTAGTTGTTCTGTTGTGTCTTAATCTTTTCATTGGATGCATTGGTATAAGCAGATGCTTTTAAAAAATATACGAGCCACAAATACCTTGTCTTCTACAGTACTTAAAATGGGATGGTACTCACATACTCTTTCATTTATTCAACAAATGATTTTTGAACACTCAGTATGTACTGAACACTGCTATATGCACTGGGGGTACAGCCGTGAACAAAATGGGCCAAGAGCCTACCCCTGAGTGCTCCCTTTCTTGCCTTCTGCCTGGAATTTTCCTAGTATATCGTGTCCCACAGGCAGGCGGCCCTGGAGATCACTGCTCGCTACTGCGGCCGGGAGCTGGAGCAGTATGGCCAGTGTGTGGCAGCCAAACCGGAGTCATGGCAGCGAGACTGTCACCACCTTAAGATGAGCATTGCACAGTGCACATCCGCCCAGTGAGTGTGGGCAAGTACGGGACAATGGGGGTGGGCATCGGAGTGGAAGTCTCCCTGGCTTGAAATGCCCTGCGTCCCGCAGCCCAATCATCCGTCAGATCCGCCAGGCCTGTTCGGAGCCTTTTGAGGCCTTTGAGGAATGTCTTCGACAGAATGAGGCTGCCGTGGGCAACTGTGCGGAGCATGTGCGCCGATTCCTGCAGTGTGCAGAGCAGGTGCAGCCGATACACAGACCCTCCACCTTGGAGGTAAGATGGGGCTCAGCAGTTCATCCCACCCCATCATCTTTCTGGTTGCCCAGAGTAAAGACCAGGGAGTCACCCTCAGCCCCACACAGAGCTTCACCATGCATCCTGACCCCAGGACATTGGAACATAGTCCTCTCTCACCCCTTCCATAGCCCCTGCTTTAGTCCAGCCACCTCCACCACCAGGAGACCTGACTCAGCCTTCTCCCTGGTCTCCCTGAATCCCCTCTTACCTTTCTAAAGATGTTTTTCTTTTTGAGGTTTTGGCTGTGGTGAGCTTGTTGTGGAGCACAGGTTCTAGATGTTCGGGCCTCTGGTTGCAGCGCATGGGCTCAGTAGTTGTGGCCCACAGCCTTTGTTGCTCCACAGCATGTGGGATCTTCCTGGATCAGGGATCATACTGGTGTCCTTCGCATTGCAAGGCAATTTCACAACCACTGAACCATCAGGGAAGCCCCCCTCTTACTTTGTCTCCATGCAGTGGCCAGAGAGAACCGTTAGGAACTGAAAACTGATCACATTACATCTTTGTCTAAAGTTCTTCAGCAGCCTCTGATCCACATTGAGAACAGAACCCCAGCTTTCTGCTGGTTCTTTGTGTTCTTTTCCAGGCCGACCCTATCTGCCTTCTCCCTTACCCACGTCCCCCATCTCTCCTCCTCACTGCCTCTCAGCTCTGCAGGGATGGGGCAAAAAAAAATCATAACTGGTTTTAATGTATACAGTACATAAGTAGATGTACAGTGGTATTAAAATGTCACGGATGGGTACAATTTTTTTCTTTTCTGGAATGTTCAAAAAGACTCCTTGGGGCAGGGAGGCAGTAATTTTAAAAAAAGAAGAGTTGAGAAATGCTGGTTTAGATTAAATACTGTCTCCTCCACTGGACTACAAGCTCTGAAGGTGAAAGATCTTTCACCAGTTCCCCCTCGATCCCCCTTCATTTGCCCCCCTCTCCCAGTTCTTGGGGTGTCATCTCTTCTCAAGCGCAAAAGAGAAGCCTTCTCTTGAGCCTCCATGCTCTGTCTTATTCTTTCAGTCCATTCTCTGTGATGGTCCCAGGGTGATTCCAGAGGAAATCTGATAATGTACTGCTTTATTTAGAAACCTTTTCATGGGGGAATGGGAAGGAGGCTCAAGAAGGAGGGCATATAGATATATATGGCTGATTCACTTTGTTGTATAACAGAAGCTAACACAACATTGTAAAGCAATTATACTTCAATAATAAAATGAAAAATAGAAACCTTTTTATGGCACTTATGTTGACCAGGTCTAGTCTACTCCTCTTCCCCTACTCTGGCACAGCCTCCAGGGCCCTGCAGGATGTGGCCTCTGACCCTCCCTCTCCCCATATCCTCCTCAAGCCCTGTGTTCCCACCCCAGTGAACCTGCAGTTATTCAAATGCCCATTAAACCCGCCTGCTGCTAAGCTTCTCTCTTACTCTTTCTGCCTGGATTGCCCTTTCCTACTCCATCTGACTCATTCCATTTCCAGCTTAGATGTCCCCTCCCTCAGGAAACCTCCCCTTGTGGCCTATCTCCCTGCTCCCAGGATCTGTGAGCTCCTTCCACTATGGCTTATATTTTACCCCTTGTAACTGCTTCCTTCCTATCGCCAGTTTCAGAGGAGTTCTTGGCTAAAGAGGGAGCTGCCCTTCTACCAGATCCTGTAGTCGGTGGGTTTTTTTCATAAGGCAGAGATGAGTTCAAATCCCAATTGAGTCATCTGTGAGANTTTTTTTTTTTGTCTGAGGGGCATGTGGAATCTTAGTTCCCTGACTTGGGATCTAACCCGTACCCCCTGTAGTGGAAGCTGGAAGTGCAGACTGTTAACCACTGGACCACCAGGGAAGTCCGTAGTTTTCTTCATGGGATTTATCAGCTAACGAATTTGTGTTCACTTGTTATCTGTCCCTCCCTGGAATCAGAGATGTGTGTCTGCGTCCACTGCTGGGTCCCTGGAATCTGTCACAATCCTGTATGTACACAGCAGGTCCTCTGTAAACCGAACAGAACGCTGCATTTCTGACCCCAGTGACAGTTCCCTGCTCCTGAGGTGTTCACGTGACAGACAGCTGAGGTCATCACCTGATGCCCTTTCCCTCCAGTCTGAGCTCTGCCAGGGAAGCCTCTGCTGTGTCTACACAGTCTCCCCAGCATGGTACCAGAGCCAGCCAGGCACACAAGAGGTGCTGGTAGATGCTGATGTGTTTTTTTTCCTCAGGCACACCCACTTCCTGCCTCCTGAGGACCCTTCGGATTGTAGGAAAACTGAACATGAGTGATTGGCCACAGGATATCCCTGCCCCTGAAGAATGGCCAGGTGGAGTCCTGAGGGCCCTGGATGTGGGCCTGGCTTCCCTGGACATCAAGATTCACAATAAAGACTGTATAAAGACTGTATACCAGGCTTGAGTCCTGCCTTCAGCACCTGAGGAGGTCCCGTTTCCCCACCTTAACCTAGTGTACCAAAGGGGTCCTGGGGCACCAGCCAAGCCATGCCAACTGTTCACCGGGATTAAGACAACCCCTCTTCTGTCCTTAGCTCTGCCAACATCTGGTTCCTGGTTCCTGCTGCACAGATATGGAGAAGAGCTCTCTCTCCCTTTAACTCTAGCATTTACCAGGTCTTCACTGAGTGTTTCCATGAGGCTTTGGGGGCAATAAATAACATACCTCCTTGCCGCCTAAGTTCAGAACCAGCTGGATGATAGACACGGACATGAGGCAGTGTAGGTGAAAATACTTGATTTTGTATTGAAAACATCTGCATTGAAGGATGTGGCTTAGGGTTTGCTGCCCTGGACTTCTCTTCTGTCATGGTTTCCATCCTTCCAGGGTCTAACCCTGGCTTCCTTGGTGGCTCAGTGGTAAAGAATCCTCCTGCCAATGTAGGAGATGCTGGTTCAATCCCTGGGTCAGGAAGATTCCTTGGAGAAGGAAATGGCAACCCACTCCAGTATTCTTGCCTGGAAAATCCCAGAGGAGCCTGGTAGGCTACAGTCCATGGGGTCTCAAAAGAGTCAAAACATAACTGAGCTATTAAAACAGCAACAACAAACAGTCTAACGGAGAGAATTTGAATGCAGGTAGTATTTGGGGGTTGTGATTCCAGGAACACCAGTAGGGAATAGACAGAGAGGAAGGTGCATCATCAAGTCAATTATTCCTGAGGCTCTGTCCCACCTGGGACTTCTGGGAGAGAGCAAAGAACATCCCTCAGTTTCCCCTTCCCAGGGGCAAGGAAATCGGGGTGTATGTACACCAGCTCCCCATCTGACACTGGGAGGTTTTCACAGGCGTTGACTGCCCTGTATGTAGCCAGGTGCGCTCCCACCAGCAGAAAAACCCTGAGCAGAGGGAAGCAGGGAATGAAGTGAGCAGCCTTCAGCACACAGGATGAGTGTGCTTAGGGGATGGGTAGGTGCCAGCTGTGGCTACTGCAGCTTCTCTGTGTTTGTTTTGAGGATCACAGACTCCACTGTCACGGTTGCTTGATCTGTCTTCCTGCAGAGGCAAGTCCTAAAGGGCAGAGGGTAGGTGGGCAGGTGTGCAGGAGAGAGCGAGTCCAGATCCTGCACCAGCTTCACTATTCAGATAAGGTGTTCCTCTTTTGAGGGGACTCATGTCACAGTGCTGACCAGATCCTAAAGCTTGCACTTTGGCTTGGAAAAAATGAGCTGAAAGTCTCTCCAGGGTGTTTGATTCCTGAAACAAAGGGCATTGTTAGTTGGCTTAGGGAGCCAGGGTGGAAGTCCTGTGCAGCCAAGGTTGACGCTGTGAGACCCAGACAAGAAAACCCAGGTAGTGGAGAATGGATTGTTCTCCCTTCCTGTGGTTCCTAAAAGGGTGGTGTGGGTCTCGGTGGCTTTCTGTTCCCAGCTTCAGTTTCCCTGGGCTGTGGGTTGAGCCCTCAGATTTCTGTGTATATTTTCAGCCTAGCCCTCTCTACTTGGGTAAGCTGCTGTGGGGTTCTCTCCAAGTGACTAAAAGAAGTGGTAAGAACAAACAATGTGGAGGTGGAGACTGTGTTAGAATATCTCTAAGGGGCCTCTCTTTTAACAGGCTGGACCAGCTTCCTAATAGGTGGGTCTCAGGGTTCCTGGAGAAGAGATGGCAACCCACTCCAGTATTCTTTCCTGGAAAATCCCATGGATGGTGGAGTCTGGTGGGCTGCAATCCATTGGGTTGGAAAGAGTTGGAAACGACTAAAACAACTAACACTTTACTTTTACTCAGGGGTACAAGAGAGAAAAAAAAAAAAGTTCCCACCTTTCCCACATTATATTAGTCAAAGAAGTCCTGAGGCCAACCCAGGATAAAGGCGCAGGGAGAGGGAAAACTGCCTCTTGATGGCATTTGCCTGCAAAGAATTTTTGCCTATATTTGCCCACAGAAACGTCACAGTTTCTTTCTATTCCTGTGTCTGTTTGGATAAAATATATTTTCTAGGAATTTTTCACATGATCTGAATTTTTTAATTGCTATTAATTTGTTTTTAATACCTTCATTATTTTAAGGTCTAATCAAATCTGTAACAAAAGGCCCCTTTTTCATTTCCTTTTTTTTTTTTTTTTTTGGCTGCACTGCCTGGCTGTGGGATCTTGGTTCCCACCTGGGCTCTGGGAAAGTTTTTTTTTTTTATGTGGACCATTTTTAAAGTCTTTATTTGTTATAATATTGCTTCTGTTTAGCCAAGATGCAGCTGGAACCCACCAAGTGTGGGTTGAACCCACGTGCCCTGCATTGGAAGGCAAAGTCTTAACCCCTGGACTCCCAGGGATGTCCCCTTTCTCATTTCTGATGTTGTGCCCTCTTCCTTTTTTTCTTTGTCAGTCCTGCCAGGAATTTATCTATTAATCTTTTCACAGAATCTACTCTTGGCTTTGTTGGTGTCCACCTTCTATATTTGTTTTTAATTTAAATCTCTTCTTTATTATTAAATCCTTCTTGGATTTAATTTTGTTTTCTACTTTTTAAATGTTTAGCTCATTGATTTTCAGCCTTTTCCATTTTCTAATATACACACTTAAATTTCCTCAAAAGCATAGCTGTTTTGCTTTTTTCACTGATCTCAGATCACTTAGATGTTTAAAATTATGCTTTTAAATTTCTAAACATAGAGATTTTTTTAGTTACCTTGTCTAATTGCAGTTGAGCTGGGAACACATTTTATATGATTTCAGTCTTGGAAGGATGTTGAGACTTTATGGCTTGGCATATGGTCTGTTTTTGTTACGTGCCATATGTGCTTGAATCGTAGTCCTGGGTTCATGATGCATGATCTTAGCTTGTATTCCCCCAGAAACAAACTTTGGGACAAGGATTTGGGAGGCGATCCCAGAAAGCACTGAAAGGAGTATGGGAAATGAAAAAGGGACGAGAAAGGAGCTCATGAGAGGTGCATTAGCAAGCAAGTTACCACCGTGGACAACAGCTTCATCCTCTTGGAAATCTGGGAAGCGGTGGAAATAGGTTTCCCACTCGAGTGGTGGGATGTCTGTATATCGACCCCCACCATTTATTTGATTGAGGGCTGCTTAAGGGGATGGGCTTTGTTTTTATTTTTATCTTAGTTTGACCTGCGGAATCTTAGTTCCCCAATCAGGGATGGAACCCATGGCCCCTGCAGTGAAGTGTGGAGTCAACCACTGGGCCACCAACGAAGTCCCAAGGGTTGGCTTTTTAACTTCCTGCCACTTCCTGCTTGCCGCACACTTGGTTGGGGTGAGCTCTGTAGAAAGTCCTCCAGCAAAGAGCTGCTGTCTTGGCTGCTTCACCCACTGAGTTCTCTTCAGTGGTCTCCGCCTTGTGACCATTCACTTCTGTGGCCACAGCTATTGCTCCTGCCTGCCATAGCTGCCTCATCAGCAGCTACCATTATCCTGACCACCTGTGCTGCCTGTCATTCCTGACGCCATCACCACATCACACTACAGCCACTGTTGGGAGTATTGAGATAATAAGAATGCCTTCAAAATGCTTGACTCAGTTCACAAGGAACAGCTATAGTCAACCCAAGAGGCCAATGAGAAATGGTGGGCATGAAGCGGGTAAGAACTGGGAAGAGTGTGGGGAAGGGCAGGCAGCAATGTTGAGGGAACTTGTGTGGATGCTAAAGTGGTAGAGTGAGCTGACAACACTCAGAATTCTGAAGAGGCAGAATTCCAGTCAAAGAAGTGTGAAGGTGATGAGGCAGGATTTTGTGAACCAGGAAGCAGCATCTTCAAGGATCATTATTTTCATCTTTGATGATTGAACTGAGCATTTTGTGCTTGTCACTGAACATACTTAGTTGATAATCCTTCACTATGTGAATGATAATAGTTCAGTCAGCATTTATCTTCAAAAGAAAAATACCTCATTTATACCATCAAAAACTTTCAGGTAGAATGTGTGCAAATAGAAGCCAGATCTCTCAAGAAATGGACAATCTTGAAAGAAAGCAAGCTAGCTTTTATCATAAAATGTGCTGCTTTTCAAAAAAGTTCTATTGCCACATCCTAGACCAGTTTAATCAGAATCTCCTGGGGAAAGACCCAGACATTGATTTTTATTTTTCTTTTTTTTTTTTTCTTTTGGCTTCAAGGCACATGGGATCTTAGTTCCCCAACCAGGGATCAAACCCATACCCCAAGCATTGATAGTCTGGAGTCTTAACCACTGGACTGCCAGGATAGTCCCGAAATACCAGTTTCAAAATTGATTTCAATATGCAATCAAGAACCACTGCTTTGGTGGAATTCCTAGTTTTTGATGGACTACATTTTATGACACTAACTTGCTTGGAAATAAGGTTCTGAAAGTTTTTGACCCTATTCTGAAGCCCCTGATAAAACAGAATTTGCAGATTCTGGAGCCTGTGAGTGTCACAATATGTATTTTTGAACTGTGCTGGGTCTTCGTTGCTGTGTGGGCATTCTTTAGTTGCAGTGAGTGGGGGGATACTCTCTAGTGGTGAACAGGCTTCTTTTGTTTCGGAGTGTGGGCTCTAGAGCACTTGGACTCCAGTAGTTGCAGCACATGGATTCAATAGTTGAGGCTCTCAGGCTCTAGAACACAGGCTCGATAGTTGTGGCACACGGGCTTAACTGCGCCACAACGTGGGATCTTCCTGGATCAGGGATCGGACCCGTGTATCCTGCATTGACAGGCAGATTTTTTTATCAGTGAGCCACCAGGAAAGCCCACGGTAGTATTTCTTTTTAACACTGAATATTTACCAGTGAGGTGGTGACTTACAAATAAGGTCAGATTCAAATAACTTAACATCCTTTCCTCCTCCTCTGATGGGCCAGAAATTATGGGATGCAAGGTGTGTCTGTTTAACCAGTCAGAAGGAAAGGGTGTCACTCTAAAAAGCATTAAGCAGTAAAAAAAAAAAAAGTATCAAGAACATAGACAAGTTTGTGCAATAAGGGGAACCCACCCTCCTGAGTCTCCCAGGGGCCAAGGCCTGGACACTGTCTCTGGGCTATGCTGGCTGCCAGGCATGGGTAGATAGCCCCAAGGCAAAATCTCTGACTTCCCAGTAAGACAACATTGAGGATAAAGTGGTAACTGTGATGCAGCAGTCTGAGGTGCTGGCAAGGAAAAGGAGGAAATGCAGATGGGAAAAAGGAAGAAAAAGAGCAACTCCAAAGAGTCTGCACCTGGCAGGAAACCTGGTCCAGGGAAGCATGTATGTTCTCAGCATATAGAAATGCGAGACTTTAAAAAAGAACATGGCAAATAAAATAGTACTAATTGAAGTAGATATAGGACCTGCCTCATGGCACAGTGGATAAGAATCTTTATGCGAAGGCAGGGGACACGAGTTTGATCCCTGGTTCAGGAAAATCCCACATGCTGCAGGGCAGCTAAGCCCACGCACCACAGCTACTGAAGCCCCTGTGCCCCGCAATAAGAGAAGCCGTGGCGCAGCAATGAAGACCCAGCACAGCCGAAAGTAAGTATTTTTTTAAAATAGATGTGTAACCTATACAGAATAAAAATAATGACATGTTTCTTCCTGTCTGATGATACAGTATTTAATAGTTTTGCTTTTTCTGTTCCCTTTTCCAGTAATAATTCTGTAAACTGCCTGCAGTCTTTAGGGTGTCTTGTTTTCTTTCACTTATTGGTAAAATAGAATCCTCAAGATTCCATTTTCAAAGCTTTTGTTGAGAGAATGTTTAGCTTGATGTCATCACCTTGGCCTGACACAAGGAATCAGTGATGTGGGCCTGTTGAGAGTAGAGTTTCAAGGCAAAGTGAATTTTATGTAATAGAAAAGTAAAAAAAAAAGAAAAAAAAATCTCATTTAATTCTTAACATTTTGAGGAAGTGGTAAAATGACAAAAATGTGCATTATGAAAGCCTCGATATCACAGGGAAGTAATCACATCTTTTTTTAGCAAAATATGTCCAGGATACTTAGCAAGTTAACATCTTTTCATTTCCTTTGGTAAGGAGTTTATACACTGAATGGGATTTGCCAAAATTTACAATTGCATTTTCTGCCAAATATGCAGATTAATAAACAAAGTCTTGGTAGCTCAGTTGGTAAAGAATCCACCTGCAGTGCAGGAAACTGGGTTCGATCCTTGTGTTGGGAAGATCCCCTGAAGAAGGAAATGGCAACCCACTCCAGTATTCTTGCCTGGAGAATCCCATGGACAGAGGAGCCTAGTGAGCTATAGTCCTTGCTGGACGTGACTTAGCAACAAAACCACCACCACCAGTTTTTATTTGAATAAGAGATCAGCAGTCTTTTGTCTTCTGCAATTTCAAGGCAACCTTGGTAGAAATTAAAGAGATTATTTGAAACTCCAGTTTTCAAATCAAAGAATCTAATCACTAGGGGAACATTTGCTGTGGCTGCCCTGCCTTGGCCGAGTCTGTGTGCTACATGGGATCATTGGGGAGAGCTGCTAGAATCAGGTTTGCACTGTAAGGATCCAGCACATCTGTTACCCTCTAGCATTTCCCCTTTTGTTCGCCCAGAAGATATTTTAGTTGCAGTATCTGAATGAGGAAATGTAATTCTGCTCAGTTTCATAGAACAGCCAAGGGAACAATGCACTAATTGTGCTTGTTTGTGTCAATTCAGTGGCTGCTGTTTTCAGCTGAGCTTTGATGTCTTTTGGGGAGAAAAACAAATGCATTTTTGCTAGATTTAGAAGAACTTGCCTATCTCATCCTGAACTTGTGAGTTTCAATTTCGGCACAAGCTGAACTTGTGCTTTCAGATACTCCTTTCCACCATGTGCAATCCCAGGTCTTTTCTGTACAGTGTACAGTCTGACCTGTTTTCATTACTTACTTTCCTAATTCAGTTATATGTGTCCTTCCATTTGAGCATCGTGCTTAGTCATGTCCGACTCTTTGTGACCCCGTGGACTGTATGCCCCCAGGCTCCTCTGTCCATGGGATTTCCCAGACAAGAATACTGGAATGGGTTGCCACTTCCTTCTCCAGAGAATCTTCCCGAACCAGGGATCAAACCTGTGTCTCCTGCATTGATAGGTGGATTCTTTACCACTGAGCCACTTCAGAAGCCCACATAAACATTTAGTCTGTATTTTATGTGCGATCTGGATCATGCTGGCATTGTTGGGTTGCTTTTTTTTTTTTTTTTTGGCTATGCTGTGCAGCACATGGGATCTCAGTTCCTGGCTCAGGGATTGAGCCCATGCGCCCTGCAGTGGAAGAGAGGAGTCTTAACACTGGACCACCAGGGACGTCCATGGCATTGGTGTCATAATCATTCTCATTTTCATTATCCTGACTCCCAGGAAACAAAGTCACTATATTCACAATGTTAAAAATTAAACCATCACTGTCCAAGTGCAAAGCACAACAGTTAATCTGCAAAGACAGACTGTTCACATACAACTGCAGTGTACTGAAGTTACACATTTAAGCTGCATTAGAATGAGGCAGCAAAGGAGGGTTCATTACTCTGAGTCACAAATTATCAATTGGGGGAGAAATAGCAACAGCAACTACTGGGGAATTTGGTCGTGGTCCAGGGGTTAGGTCCTGCTTTCACTTCAGGGGGCATGAGTTCAGTCCCTGATCAGCTAAGTTTCCCCCAAGGAATATAGCCAAATCAAACAATGGCAGGTGGTTAACTTTTGAAATTTAATCTCCACTCAGGCATCTCTCTGAAACTCCAGACTTGCATATCCATTGCCTACCCACGATTCCATTTTATGTCTTGAAACATCTCAGTATTACAGTGTTCAGAGCTGAACCTTTGATTCTGTTCCTAAAACTGCTCTACTCCTGCTTTTCCTAAATCAGGCAGATCCATTCTTCCAGCCGCTCAGGTCAAAAGCCTTGGGAGCCTCCTTGACCCTGCTTTTCTCTCACACCCAGTATCCAATTTGTTTGGAAATCTTGTTGACTCCTTCCTCAAAATATATCCACAGTCCCACTACCTCTTAGCATCTCCTGTTCCCAAATCCAGCAGAGCCACCATCCCTCAAAGCTGGATTTCTGTGTCCCTTCTACCCCAGTTTCTCCTTCCTCCTTCCCTGAGTATGTTCTTAATAAAATGGCCAGAGGGATCCTTTTATTTTTTATATTTTTTGGCTGTGCTGTGCATCAGGTAGAGTCTTAGTCCCCCAACCAAGGACCTAACCTGTGGCCCCTGCATTGGGAGTCTTAACCACTGGACTGCCAGAGAAGTCCCCAAAGGGGATCGTTTAAACATGTAAGTCAGAATATCTGTCACCTCTCCATCTAAAACTGCAAATGTACGTCATCTCAGAGCAAAAGCCAAAATCCATAGAGTAGCCTCCAAAGCTCTGGGCCATCTGGGCACCCTTCTCCTCACTCACTCCTTCTGACGTCATTTCCTGCCAAGTTCCCAGCCACAAGGTCTCTTTCCTGCTCTTGGACCGCTCTAGGCGTGGCCCTGCCTCATGGCCTTTACTTCATTGTTTTGCTGGGAACCTTCCCACAGAGAAACACATGACTGTCACCTCTAAGTCTCTTCTCAAATGTCACCTTCTTACCACCCTGCTTAGCAGGGACACCTACCTCTTGCCTTGTGCTTCAGATAACCAGCTCTTTTCCCTTTATCACCTCTTCACGTGTTTGTGCATGTGTGTGCGTGTGCTCAGTTGCTTCAGTCGTGTCCAGTTCTTTGGACTACAGCATTCCAGGCGCCTCTGTCCATGGGATTTCCCAGGCAAGAATACTGGAGTGGTTTGCCATTTTCTCCTCCAAGCGATCTTCCCAACCCAGAGACTGAACTCACATCTCTTATGTCTCCTGCATAGCAGACGGATTCTTTACTGCTGAGCCAATGGAAAAGCCCTATTACCTCTTCACCTACCTTACTTATTAGTGTTATTGCTTATTCTCTGTCTCTCCCACTTGAATAGGAAGGAATCTTTGTCTTATCTGTTCACTGAGAAAGTGAAAGGCTTGAGAATAATGTCTGGTAGATGCTCAGTAGATATTTTGGTGTTTCGTTTTGTTTTGTTTTGTTTTGTTTGAAGATTTATTTGTTTTTAGCTGTGCTGGATCTTTGTTGCTGCAAGAGGCTTTCTCTAGTTGCTGAGAGCAGGGGCTACTCTCTAGTTGGGGTGCTCCGGCTTCTCATTGCAGTGACTTCTCTTATTGTGGAGCACAGGCTTTAGGCACTCAGGCTTCAGTAACTGCAGCACATAGGCTCAGTAGTTGCAGTGCGTGGACTTAGTTGCCCTGCGGCATGTGGGATCTTCTCAGACCAGGAGTCAAACCTGTGTCTCATGCATTGCAGGTGGATTTTTAAGCACTGGACCACCAGAAAAGCCCCAGTATTTTATTTTTTGATTTAACTTAATTTTAATTTTGGCCATACTGCAAGGCCTGTGGACTCCCGCATGCCCTAACCAATATGGAACTGGTGACCTCTTCTATGAAAGCTTGGAGCCCTAACCACTGGGCAATCAGGGAAGTCCCCCAATAAATATTTTAAAATGAATGAAGGAGGTGATCACCATGCTTTGATCACCTCCTTTGTTCAGGAATAGTATGCCCAGATTGTGTAGGGCTTTAGACACTACTCTAAGGACTTTAGCCTGAGAAATATAGCCACTGTTGTCCTGGTGAGGTACAGGGCCCCAGAGTGGTGGTGGAGTAGTGAGCCGAGGTCTCGGGGCCCAGTGTTTGACCACTGTTCTCCCTCACCTCTGCCCTAAATGGCTCCAGCCAGTTTTTCAAGGTTGCACCATCATCTAGGAAAGAAGGGTCATTGGAAGTGCAATTATCAGCCGACCTTGGAAGACAGCCATGTCCCTCAAAGTTGCTCATATATATAGGGCAGGGGGCAGGAGGCTGTGCTAAGTCAGGTTGTGGGGAATATCCTCTGAAAAGTTCACATATGAGCAAAGACTTGGTTCTAGGTCCAGGGCATGGGATCAACTCCCAGGGAAGAGAGAGGGGAGGGGACAACAATAAGAGATGGTAAAGTTCTTTTTTAAACATTAATATCTCCATAATCCCTTTTTAAATAACCATTTTTATTTATTTATTTGGCTACACGGGGTCTTAGTTGCAGCGTTCTTTGTTGTGATATGTGAACTCTTAGTTGTGGGGGATCTAGTTCCCTGACCAAGGATCCCACCTAGGACTCCTGATTGCGAGTGTGGTGGCTTAACCGCTGGACCACCGGGGAAGTCCCCTGGTTAAAGTTTATTTCTCTGCTCAACCTAATGTTCTAGGGCTCGGAGAGCTCCTCACTTGAACTTCTGCACAGGTCAAGCAGATGAAGGAAGAGAGAGAGAAACTTGATCACGGGGAGGGTTTTTAGAAGCCAGTTGTGCAAGTGCTGGTGTATATCTTTACTGCCACTAAACAGGACTCAGCCTTAACTCATGGCAAGGGATGCAGGAAAATGTGGCCTACTTGTCTGTCCTGGAGGCAAAGCAAATGAGCACTCAGTATTGTCTTTGCCACAAAGGTACCCTGCACAATTTGTGGACAATGCACAGGGCTATAGAATAGGTATAGTACTAGGAACACACTGGTCTGGAAGGGAAAGGTGTTGGCCTGGAACAGCCTTTCTGGAAGGCAGTGTGGGAAGTATCTTGTTCCATTTGTAAGCATTTATGCTACAGAATCTTGAGTATATACAGACTTACCTGGTGGTCCAGTGGTTAAGACTCTGTGCTTCCAATGCAGGAGATGTGGGTTCAGTCCCTGGTCAGAGAACTAAGATCGATCCCACATGCCGTGCAATACAGCCAAAAAGGGGGAAAAAAAAATCATAAGTGTACACATGTGAATGTACAAGAGCGCATCTTGAAATCTAGTTCACATTAATAAAAACTTGAAAACATTGGACAAAAAATGGGATGCATATAATTTAAAAGCAAAGACAGGGAGTTCCCCAGTGGTCCAGTGGTCAACACTCTGCACTTCCATTGCAGGGGGCACAGGTTCCATCCGTGTTCAGGGAATTCACATCCCACATGCCATGTAGCATGGCCAAAAATAAATTAGTAAATAAAAAAGGAGACAGATCTCCTTATATTGTCATCTGAACAGATGTCCAATAAAAGGCAAATTGTACTATAATTATAGTATGATCTCAAGAAGAATATTTATTTACACATTAATTTTAAATACACATAATACAAAAACTTGAAAGGTAGAAAAAGCTATCTACTGGAAAATTTCCCTTTAACCCTTGCTTCATCAAGTTCATTTCCTTAGAGAAAACCTATGCTATCAGTTTCTTGTGTATCTTTCAAGAAGCACCTTATGTATACACCAGTAAATGCACATTCCCATACGTATGTATGTGTATTTTTAAAAAATACTTATTTGGCTGTGATGGGTCTTAGTTGTGGTATTTAGGATCTAGTTCCCTGACTAGGAATCAAACCTGGTCCCCCTGCGTTGAAAGCTTGGAGTCCTAGCCACTGGACCACCAGGGAAGTCCCTGTATGTGTATTTTGATCTTCTTTTTTTTATGGAAATGCTAAATTATTAATATTATACATTTTTTCAAAATAAACAATTTTTACTGAAGTATACTTGATTTACAATGTTGTATTATTTTCAGTGCAGCAAAGTGATTCAATTATATAAGAATATTTCAGTTTCTTTTCTTTCTCAGGGTATCACAAGCTATTGAATATAGTTCCGGGTACACACAGTAGGTCCTTGTTGTTTATGTATTTTATATATAGTAGTGTGTGTATGTTAATCCCAAACCTCTAATTTATCCCTCCCTCTCCCCGACTTTTCCATTTGGTAACCATAAATTTGTTTTCTATGTCTGTGAGTCTATTTCTGTTTTGTTTAAAAGTTTATTTGTATCATTTTTCAAGATCTACATATAAGTGATATCATGTGATATTTTGTCTTTCTTTGTCTGATTTACCTCACTTAGTATGTTAATCTCTACATCTTTTTCCACCTAAAAATTTAACTTGGTAAATTCCATTATGTGTATCTAAATGAGAAATATCAATAACCTCAGATATGCAGATGACACCACCCTTATGGCAGAAAGTGAAGAGGAACTAAAAAGCCTCTTGATGAAAGTGAAAATGGAGAGTGAAAAAGTTGGCTTAAAGATCATGGCATCCGGTCCCATCCCTTCATGGGAAATAGTTGGGGAAACAGTGTCAGACTTTATTTTTTTGGGCTCCAAGATCACTGCAGATAGTGATTGCAGCCATGAAATTAAAAGACACTTACTCCTTGGAAGAAAAGTTATGACCAACCTAGATAGCATATTCCAAAGCAGAGACATTACTTTGCCGACTAAGGTCCATCTAGTCAAGGCTATGGTTTTTCCTGTGGTCATGTATGGATGTGAGAGTTGGACTGTGAAGAAGGTTGAGAGCTGAAAAATTGATGCTTTTGAACTGTGGTGTTGGAGAAGACTCTTGAGAGTCCCTTGCACTGCAAGGAGATCCAACCAATCCATTCTGAAGGAGATGAGCCCTGGGATTTCTGTGAAAGGAATGATGCTAAAGCTGAAACTCCAGTACTTTGGCCACCTCATGCGAAGAGTTGACTCATTGGAAAAGACTCTGATGCTGGGAGGGACTGGGAGCAGGAGGAGAAAGGGACGACAGAGGATGAGATGGCANATGAGCCCTGGGATTTCTGTGAAAGGAATGATGCTAAAGCTGAAACTCCAGTACTTTGGCCACCTCATGCGAAGAGTTGACTCATTGGAAAAGACTCTGATGCTGGGAGGGACTGGGAACAGGAGGAGAAAGGGACGACAGAGGATGAGATGGCAGGATGGCATCACTGACTCGATGGGCATGAGTCTGAGTGAACTCAGGGAGTTGGTGATGGACAGGGAGGCCTGGTGTGCTGCGATTCATGAGGTCGCAAAGAGCTGGACACGACTCAGCTACTGAACTGAACTGAAATGTGTGTGTGTGCGCTCAGTTGTGTCTGACTCCTTGAGACCTCATGGACTGTAGCCCGCCAGGCTCCTCTGTCCATGGGATTTTCCAGCCAAGAATACTGGAGTGGGTTTCCATTTCCTTCTCTGAGGGATCTTCCCAACCAGGGATCAAACCTGGGTCTCCCACTTTGCAGGCAGATTCTTTACTGTCTGAGCCACCAGGGAAACCCAAGTATCTAAATAAGTCTCTTATTCTTTTTATGGCTACATAATATTTCTTTTTTTTGCTAAGTCACTTCAGTCGTGTCCGACTCTGTGTGACCCCATAGATGGCAGCCCACCAGGCTCTGCCGTCCCTGGGATTCTCCAGGCAAGAACACTGGAGTGGGTTGCCATTTCCTTCTCCAGTGCATGAAAGTGAAAAGTGAAAGTGAAGTCACTCAGTCGTGCCCGACTTTTTAGTGACCCCGTGGACTGCAGCCTATGAGGCTCCTCCATCAATGGGATTTTCCAAGCAAGAGTATTGGAGTGGGTTGCCATTGCCTTCTCCGTATTTACTTACTTACTTACTTAACCCCAAACTCCCAGTCCAACCCTCCCCTTTCTCTCCTCTCCCTTTGCAAACACAAATCTGTTCTGTGTCTGTCAGTCTTTAGTATGGTAATTTCTAAGTCCATCCATGAAAATGGCAAAACAAAACAAAACTTAAGTCAGTTTCCCCCAGGCCTTCTCTTGACTAAATCTTAACCTTGGCTTCCATCCTGTGTCCATCCTGGACTGCCTAGTCTGAGCAAAGAATCCTCTGAATTAGTTTAGGGAGAATTCCCTCAGGTGGTGCTAGTGGTAAAGAATCTGCCTGCCAATGCAGGAGACTCAAGAGACTTAGGTTCGATCCCCTGGAGAAGAGAATGGTAACCCACTGCAGTATTCTCGCCTGTTAAATCCCATGGACAAAGGAGCCTGGCAGGCTACAATCTGTAGGGTCACAAAGTGTTGGGTGTGACTGAGCACAACACTGAGCCCTCACTTTTGACAAGTGATCAACTTCCTCATCCCCCACCTTTGATATATATGTCCTTCACCTGCCTTAACAGCAAGAATTCTGCTGTCAGTTTAACAAGAATCCTTTGAAGTCTCCTCTCAGTCATTTTCTATCCACTGAGCCCTTCAAGCTGCCTTTTGGCTATAAATCCCCCTTGTCCTGGTGTGTTCAGAGTTGAGTCAGATATTTCTCCCCTATTGCAATACTCCTGTTGCAATTGTCCCGAGGAAAGTCTTTTTTTTTTTTTTTTTTTTTAACCATTTTAACAAATGTCAGAGTTAACCTTTAACCTTGCTCCTCATTCCCTGAAATTCGTATTCCCATGTCTTTCTTTACTTCTTCTGCAGGGCTCCTCCTGCCTCTCTGGCCATCCCTTCACCTGCTCCCACCCCTGGTGATATTCTTCAAGGCTTAAACCAGGCCTCTTCTGTCCTGTACTCTCTGCAAGGATGTAATTTGTTATAGAGAATTTCAAACAATTCATTAGGTCACAGACGGTTTCCTTGAGCCCAGATCTCTGCCACAGGCTTCCCCCGACTACCTGAAATTTTTTTGATTAATTTATTTTTTTCTGTGACTGGACCTTTGATGTTCCACACGGGCTTTCTTCAGTTTGGGCGAGCTGGGGCTTCTCTTTGTTTCAGTGCTTGGGCATCTCATCGCAGTGGCTTCCCTTGTTGTGAAGCACAGGTTCTAGGTGTGCAAGGTCAGTAGGTGTGGCTCGTGGGCCTTAGAGCACAGGCTCAGTGGTTGTGGCGCTTGGGCTTCGTTGCTCCATAGCATGTGGAATCTTCCCAGACCAGGGACCAAAACCTGTGTCCCCTGCATCGGTAGGTGGATTCTCATCTACTGTGCCGCTAGGGAAGTCCCAGACTATATGGACTTCTCTGCAGATTTTTCAAAGGGAATACTCGCCATCCAGAACTAAAGGCATCATCTTCCCCAGCCTGTCATTTCCTTCAGCCTCCTTGCTCTTTCTAGAGGCCATATCATTGTACCTGGGTGTGGAGCGATCTTGCTCCCAAAGGCCGGTGTGTTTAGTTAATTTCATCTTATCATTATACTTGAGCTAAGCCCAGAGTCTCTTAGAGAGTCTGCTCTGTCCCCACACTCTTCAGAGTTCAGGTTCCACAATTGTATGTTTCCAGAGCAGAACCATAAGCCTCTCACTCATGACCCCGCTTGAGAAAGGGAACTTCAGACAAATCCACATGGAGCATCTGCAAAACAACCATTTCAGACTCTTCAAAAATGCCAGTGTCATGAAAGACAGAAAAAGTTCAGGGACCGGTACAAAAGACACTTTGCTGGATTATCTCCAAGCCACTACAATATAGGCATGATTTGGAATATTTTAACATAGACTGCATGTGTGCATGCTCAGTCGATCAGTCTTCTCTGACTCTTTGTGACTCCTCTGTCCATGGGATTTCCCAGGTAAGAATATTGGAGTGGGTTGCCATTTCCTCCATCCAAGGGATCTTCCTGACTCAGGGATAGAACCCAGGGCTCCTTCGTCTCCTGCATTGGCAAGCAAATTCTCTACCACTGAGACACCTGTATATTAGATAATAAATATTAAATGTCTTGGATTTGATGATACTGAGTTAATATATGAGAATTATAGGGAATATGATACTGAGTTAATATATGAGAATTATAGGGAATTTTCCTGTAGTTCAGTGGTTAGGACTCCAAGCTCTAACTGCCAAGGGCGTGGGTTCCATCTCTTGTCAGGGAACTAGTATTCCACATGACAGATGGCTTAGCAAAAAAAAAAAAAAGTTACTTAATATATGAGAATTATGATATATAATATATAAGAATTCGTTAGGAGAAAAACATTGAAGTGCCTTGGGATATATTCCAATAAGAAATGTAACTTATTCTCAAATAATTCAGAAAACAAATGTCAGTGTATATATCTATATACCTAAAAATATAGGTGTATACATATATGCCTATATTTATCATTCACATATATTTATANAACATTGAAGTGCCTTGGGATATATTCCAATAAGAAATGTAACTTATTCTCAAATAATTCAGAAAACAAATGTCAGTGTATATATCTATATACCTAAAAATATAGGTGTATACATATATGCCTATATTTATCATTCACATATATTTATACATATGTACATGTATATATCCATATTATATGTAATCAAGGGGCTTCCCTGGTACCTTGGAAAGTAAAGAACCTGCCTGCAATGCAGGAGACCTGAGTTTGATTCATAGGTTGTGAAGATCCCCTGGAGAAGGAAATGGCAGCCCACTCCAGTATTCTTGCTGGGAGAATCCCATAAACAGAGAAGCCTGACGGGCTACAGTCCAAGGAAGTGCAAGAGTCAGACATGACTGAGTGACTCTCACACACACACACACACACACACACACACATATCTAGCTATCTATAGAGAAAACATGTATTAAAAGGCTAACAGGTATATTGTATTATTTTTGCAACATTTATAGGTTTGAACTTTTCCAAAATAAAAAAAAATGAAGAAAATGAAGTAAAGTAATGCTCAAAATTCTCCAAACCAGGCTTCAGCAATACGTGAACTGTGAAATTCCTGATGTTCAAACTGGTTTTAGAAAAGGCAGAGGAACCAGAGCTTAAATTGCCAACATCTGTTGGATCATGGGAAAAGCAAGAGAGTTCCAGAAAGACATCTATTTCTNAGGGAGGCCTGGCGTGCTGCGATTCATGGGGTTGCAAAGAGTCAGACACGACTGAGCGACTGAACTGTACTGAACTGAACTGAACCATATACCAAGCCTCCCAAAAGCAGCCAACTAGGTAAATATTTGGATGACCCATTAAAACCTCAGCCCTGGTGCCATTTTAGGAACATTTAGAGTTAAGACATTCTTCTTTCTCCAAGGATGCAGCCTATGCATTGTATCAATGACCAGAATATGCACGTTCTGGAATCAAGGGGAAGAATCAAGAGTGCCTTTTCTCATCTCAACTCATAATAAGCAGGTTGTCAACCTGAGGCTCTACTGGAACCAAGGGCCTCGTTTACAGAAGATGAATGCTTGTTCCAGGGGATGAAGTAAGGTTTCGACTCTTTTGGGTTTCTTCAGTCTTTTTCACAACTTNTTTTCTCATCTCAACTCATAATAAGCAGGTTGTCAACCTGAGGCTCTACTGGAACCAAGGGCCTCGTTTACAGAAGATGAATGCTTGTTCCAGGGGATGAAGTAAGGTTTCGACTCTTTTGGGTTTCTTCAGTCTTTTTCACAACTTCTTATGTCAAATATTTCTCCAGTATTCTTGCCTGGGAAATCCCATGGACACAGGAGCCTTGCAGGCTACAGTCCATGGTATTGCAAAGAATCAGACACAACTGAGCGACTAAGCTTTCCTTTCCCACTAAGTAGGATATTTACATGAATATTTAATTTGCAGCTTTATTTTTCTGTAATAGGAGCATTTAAGACTATGAATATCTAAGGAGTGTTTGTGGGGACTTCCCTAGTGGTCCAGTGGCTACAACTCCTCGTTCCCAATGCAGAAGGCCCAGGTTCCATCCCTGGTCAGGGAACTAGATCCCACATACTGCAACTAAAGATCCTGCGTGCCTTAACTAAGACTCAGCATGTCCAAATGAGTAAATTAACTAATTAATTTTAAAAATAGTGTTTGTGATATGGTAGTATATTGTCATTATTTCTGCATACTAAGTGATTTCCACAATAGTTTCTTCTTTGACATATCAGTTATTTAGAATTTATCTCATGAGTTTCCAAATATAGTATTCTTCTAATTTTCTTTCGGTTAATACTTTCTAATTTAAACGGATTACAGTCAAAGAGTGACATCAGTCTTTTAAGATTTGAGGAAATTAGTTCCATGAGATCTTTTTTCATAAAAGTTCCATGTGAGATTCAAAATAATGTATATTCCACAACAGTTGTTCTACTTCTGCTTCAAAGCTAAACTTCCTGGCTGCAGAGTTTACTTAATATAGTAACGTCCTGATCTAAATATTGCAGAAGGTAATATGTGAAATATTTCATGGGTGGTAGCTCTGTGAATTTCTCCTGGTAGTTCTGTTCATTTTTTATTTACATACAGTACTTTGAAGCTATTTAGTTAGGCTCACATAATTCTATACTTCTGTACTAGTGTTATGTTCCTGGTGTAATAAACCTTTTATCATAATGGAGTGATCTTTTCTATCTCTAGTAGTGCTTTTTGCCTTAAATTCTATTTTGCCTGATCACAACATGGCTACATCTGCTTTCTTTCGTCCATATACCCTGTTGTATTCCTTTACTTTATTAATTTTTTTTTTCCTTTTGGCCATGTCACATGGGGCATGTGGGATCTTAGTTCTTGGACTAGAGATGGAACCTTTGGCCCCTGAAGTGGAAGCTCTGAGTCCTAACTGCTGAATCTTCAGGGCATTCCCAATCTTTGTTTTTTTTTTTTAAGTGAAAATGTTCAGTTATTTGTATTTTATATAATCCTTTTAAATTTATATGATAATCAGCTCTTTAGATTATTTTATTATCTGTAAAGATTATTTATAATCTCTTGCCGTCTATGGGATCGCACAGAATTGGACACGACTGAGGCGACTTGGTGGCAGCAGCCGCAAAGAGATTATCATCATTTCAGATTATTTTATCCATTTTATTTTGTGCTTTATATTTGCCTTCTTTTCTATTTTTATTCCTTTCTGGTGGCTCAGATGGTAAGAATCTGCCTGTAGTGCAGGAGACCCAGGTTTGATCCATGGGTTTCTAAGATCCTCTGGAGAAGAAAATGACAACCCACCCAGTGTTCTTGCCTGAGATGTTCCATGGACAGAGAAGCCTGGTGGGCTATAGTCCATGGGGTCACAAAGAGTTTCAGCATGACTGAGCTACAATTCTTAAAGAATGGGAATACCAGACACCTGACCTGCCTCTTGAGAAATCTGTATGCAGTTCAAGAAGCAACAGTGAGAACTGGACATGGAACAACAGACTGGTTCCAAATCAGGAAAGGAGTATGTCAAGTCTGTATATTGTCACCCTGCTTATTTAACTGGTCTGCAGAGTACATCATGCAAAATGCCAGGCTGAATGAAGCACAAACTGGGATTAAGATTGCCGGGAGAAATATCAATAACCTCAGATAGGCAGATGACACCATCCCTATCGCAGAAACTGAAGAAGAACTAAAGAGTCTCATGTTGAAAGTGAAAGAGGAGAGTGAGAAAGTTGGCTTAAAACTCAACATTCAGAAAACTAAGATCATGGCATCCGATCCCATCACTTCATGGCAAATAGATGGGAAAACAATGGAAACAGTGACTGACTTTATTTTTGGAATTCAAAATCACTGCAGATGGTGACTGCAGCCATGAAATTAAAAAACGCTTGCTCCTTGGAAGAAAATCTATGACCAACCTAGACAGCATATTAAAAAGCAGAGATATTACTTTGCCAACAAAGATCCTTCTAGTCAAAGCTATGGTTTTTTCCAGTAGTCATGTATGGATGTGAGTGCCAAAGAATTGACACTTTTGAACTGTGGTGTTGGAGAAGACTATTGAGAGTCCCTTGGACTGCGAGGAGATCAAAGCAGTGAATCCTAAAGGAAATCAGTCCTGAATATTCATTGGAAGGACTGATGGTGAAGCTGAAACTCCAATACTTTGGCCACCTGATGTGAAGAACTGTGTCAATAGAAAAGACCCTGATGCTGGGCAAGATTGAAGGCAGGAGGAGAAAGGGACAACAGAGGATGAGATGGTTGGATGGCATCACCAATGCTATGGACATGAGGTTGAGCAAGCTCTGGGAGTTGGTGATGGACAGGGAAGCCTGGCGTGCTGCAGACCATGGGGTCACAAAGAGTCAGACACAACTGAGTGACTGAACTGAACTGAGCTACTAACACACATTGGCTTCTTTGGGATCAATTAAATATTTTTTCTAATTCCTTTTTAATTTTTACAAGTATGAGATTTATATATTTTAGCCTAATAATTTTTACCCCAGGTATTTTGACATTCATGATTAATTTGGTAAAATCTAAAATAAATAGCTTTATAGCCTTCAAACCACACAAGGATATTTGAATACAAGAACCTCAGTTCCTCCCCCGTTTACCTGTTCATTTTGCTGTTTTAAGCCCAGCAGATGGTTTTCTTGTTTAACAGCATCAGTGTTCTTTGTTCTTTCCTGTATTTCTGATCTTTTTTGTGGATTGCTCCCCTTCTATTTAAAATACATTCTTTAGGGACTTCCTTTGTGGTCCAGTGGTTAAGACTCCTTACTTCCAATGCAAGGGTTAGGGTTTGATCCCTGGTCGGGGAACTATGATCCCACATGTGGTGTGGCCAAAAAATAATAAATATGTAAAGTACATTCGTTAGAATTTCCTGAAGTTCTGTTGGGGACACACCCTTTACAGCCCAATACCCTTGGGGAGCAGGTTCCTAGAGCTGCCGGGGGTGCTCAAGTACCTTATATAGAGTGTTGTGGTACAGTGAATACAGTTGGCCATTGTATGGGCATGCTTAATCAACTGGTGATGGAAATATATGTGCACAAGACTTCAGGTTGTTAAATAACAGGAGACTTTCCTGCTCAGGATAACTTGTGACCTGATTGCCTAAAAGATTACTCAGGGCTGAAAATGAGCAAGAAGCTATCTCCAGGAATAAAAGTTAAAATGTTCTTTTAGAGGAAATTGGGCAACTCTGTAGCATCTACCTGTATCTGCTGGACTTAGATTAATGCCACAGGGCAGGTTACATGTGGGAGGCACAGGCTGAGCCTCAGAAGCTAAGGGTCAAGGCATCCTGGAAGTAGGGGGAGGGAAGCTTAAGGGCCCACAGGTAGGAAGACAGGGAGGTCCCAGCTTTATTTTAAGCTGGAACAAGTTTCCTGTTTAGAAAGTTTTATATTATAAATGCAAATATCTGAGGTGTGCAGTCAGGCCCCAGGGCATGAGAGAGAGCTGGATCTACAGAGAGAGGCTGAAAGCTTGCAGAATTAACCCCTCTCATTGCTGTCAAGGTCTTTCGTCCAGTCCATACTTTGGGAGGAGAAGGGTATAGGGAGTGAACACAGATTCCCAGAGTTTGTTGTTCCGAAAGGGTGGCTTGGTGAATGCAATTCCCTGTACGCACTTTTAGTTGTTCTGCTTGTGACAGTGCAAGAATTTTTTTTTTTTAACCTAATCCAGACATGCTCTCAGGGACTCTAGTTCAACTCCAAGCCCTCTCTGACCAGAACCAGAGGTGGGAGAGTTATGCATTGTGGTAAGATGATAAATGGTCGGGTAGGGGTGCAAAATGGCTTCCCAGGTGGAGCTAGTGGTAAAGAATCCCCTTGCCAATGTAGGAGATGCTAGAGATGTGGGTTTGATCCCTTTATCAGGAAGATCCCAGGAGAAAACGGCAACCTACTCCATATTCTTGTCTGTGAAATCCCATGGACTGAGGAGCTTTACAGGCTACAGTCCATGGGGTTGCAAGGAGTTGGACAAGAGTGAAGTGACTTAGCATGCATTTACTTATTTAGGCTGTGCTGGCTTTTAGTTGCAGTACTCAGGATCTTCACTCTTCACTGAAGTGTGTGGGATCTTTTAGCTGTGGCATAGAGGATCCAGTCCCTGACCAGGGATTGAACTCAGGGCCCCTGTGTGGGGGGCTTGAAGTCTTAGCCACTGGGCCACCAGGGAAGCCCCAAAGTAAGCTGTATCTTGTCCCATAGGAATACTAGGTTCCATCACCAGCTCTGCAATTCTCTTTGGGAGGATATTCCTCTGGCTGCCATGTATTACATCTGCTCTTGTCAAGTGATAAGGCCATCTCACCACCTTCCTTCTGGCAGTGGCGTGTTGCCCCCTGGCCTCTATTTCAGGACCCCATCAACCCCATTAGTAGAGAGGCACAATTCTGCCTCCCCCACCAGCCCTGGTCTAGTGAGGGCAGCCATAGCTGATTTTCTCACTGATGCTGCTGGCCTTCTCACCAGTGCATCCTTACTGCTTGGGTAATTAGAATGCTCTCCAGGTCCTCCTGTTGGTTTTCTGTCCTCAGTGATGTATCTATTCCAGTATGCCCACTTCTCTGAGCCTTTGAGCTCTTCACCTGCTCTTTGCCATGGTGGTTCTGGTAGTTCTACTTCACAGAGTGGAGGCCATGGCTTTTCTGAGCTTCCATGAACCAGGGAAATAGAGCATCAGCACCATCTCCAGCTCCTTGCCAAGGTATAAGTCCTATACCATATAGCAGGGCTCCTGAATCAGCAGCGTGTTCTCCCTTACCCAGCTTTATGTTTCATCTCACCCAGTGCAGCCTGAGGAGAATACAGTCCCAGGTCTGTCCCCTAGCTCCTGCTGGGCACACTTGGGCCATGTCCTGCAGTTCCTTTGATAGACAGTTCTTTCCTCCCCTCAGCAGACCCAGTATCTTTCTGTCAACTAGCGAGCGATCCCTAAGCAGCGGTAAAGTATCAGGTACAGGCAAGGCCTGGCTGGTAAAGAAGGAAGAAGTCACTAATAAGGACCTACTGTATACCACAGGGAACTCTACTCAATGCTCTGTAATGACCCATATGGAAAGAGAATCTTAAAAAGAGTGGATATATGTATGTAAGGGCAGGAGGAAAAGGGAGTGACAGAGGATGAGATGGTTGGATGGCATCACTGACTTAGTGGACATGAGTTTGAGCAAACTCCAGGACATAATAAGTGACAGGGAAGCCTGGCATGCTGCGGCCTGTAGGGTCGCAAAGAGTCTGACATGACTTAGTGATGGAACAAAAACCTAACTGACTCACTTTGCTGAAACTAACACAACACTGAAAATCCATTATACTCTGATAAGCATTTTAAAAGGACTTCGCTGGCTGTCCAGTGGTTAAGAATCTGCCTGCCAATGCAGGAGACCTGGGGTTGATCCCTGATCTGGGAAGATCCCATATGCTGTGGAACAGCTAAGCCCATGCACCACAACTACTGAAGCCTGTATGCCTTAGGCAAAAAGCCACCGCAATGAGAAGCCTGTGCACTGCAGGGAAGACCCAGTGCAGTCAAAATAAAGAAATAATTTTTTAAAAAGGAAAAAAAGGAGCCCATTTTCCGATTAGGCCGTTTATTACTCACATAGAAAGTGAAGTGTGAAGGTCAGAGGGCCCAGATCGCTGTGGTCCTTATGCAGGATGACAGCTAAACAAAAGGGGCCCGATGCAGGAACGTGGATGCTGCCTGGTACACAGCCTGTGTGACGGCAAAGCAGCTTAGAGCTGCATCCACGCTCCAAGCAGGAGGAGGGATGGTGGGCAGAATTCCAAGTGGCCCCAAGAATCCTACCCCCTGCTGTACTCGCCTTCCCTGTATAACCTCCTCCCCTTGAGTGTGGGTGCCCCCTCTCCTTGCAGAAGTGCTCTGGGCAGGGTATGCAGAGCCCATAGAGGGTGTCTGTGTTGACTTACCCTCATTCTCTAACACTGCTGGCCTGTGACACTGACCAGATAGGTAAGGTGAATGCAGATGTTGTAGAAATCCCTAGACTGCATCTTTCAAATCTTTTTGGAACTAATCTCTGTAATATCCCCAGGGGTACACAGTTATTTTTAGGTTACTCTCTTGGGTGTGGGAGGCCCTTTCCAGGACTCTATTTGGCCATTCCTCCCAACATACACCTTATTCCTCTTGCAAAGGATGAAAGGCTGGCAAAACAGCCATAAGGTGTGTCTAGGATCCCAGTAGACACACTTGACCCTCTGAGATGGGTGGACTCTGGCCAAGACTGATCTCCCTCCTGACCTCTCAAAGCCCCCCTCTCCAGAGACTCCTAGTCCTCCAGGGATCAGGCTCAGATAAGCACTAGCATCTACAAATGTGGCTTTCAGTAAACTGAGCACAGACTGAGATTAAAGAATCCAGTTCCAGCTCCTCTCATCTGCTAGGCATATGCCAGGCAGATCCTGAAGCTTCCCAAGCCTGTTTGTTTATCTGTAAATTAAAGCCCAAAGTGTTCTTCTGATCATTTCTTGTTTGTGCTGCTGTTATAAAATTGCATACTCTGTACTTACCACACTGCTTGGAATATAGCCTAATGACCATTACTACCGTTCACTTCTTCTTTTGGAAAGGGCTTCCTGGGTGGTGCTAGTGGTAAAGAACCCACCTGCTAAGGCAGGAGACCTTAGAGATGTGAGTTTGATCCCTGGTCTGGAAAATCCCCTAAGAGGCTCGGGTTTGACCCTGGGTTGGGAAGATCCCCTGGAGAAGGGAATGGCAACTCACTCCAGTAGACTTGCCTGGAGAATCCCATGGACAGAGGAGCCTGGTGGGCTACGGTCCATGGAGATGCAAAGAGCTGGACATGACTGAAGCAACTTAGCACCCATGCAGAGAGGAATAAAAACTTATATTACTATATATCTGTATTTTAACAACCCACATCATCAGTTTTTAGTTATTCCTCATTTATTTCCAACTTTAGTTGCTTTTTGATTACATGGGATTTAGGACTAGGTCACCCATCCAGTTGGCTTCCCTAGTGGCTCAGATGGTAAAGAATCTGGCTGCAATTCGGGAGACCCAGGTTTGGTCCCTAGGTTGGGAAAATCCCCTAGAGAAGGAAATGGCAACCCAGTCCAATATTCTTGCGTGGAGAATCCCATTTTTATGGGAGAGCTACAGTCCATGGGGTCACAAAGTCAGACACAACTCAGTGACTAACACAAACACATGACAGATGGCGCAGATTTAAGTCCTCAGGAATCACATGAATTATTCCTTTCAAATAATTGAGCTATAAGATTTGTATTTTACTTATCCTATTTTTATTTTTTTAAAGATGTTTTTGACATGGGCCATTTGTAAAGTTTTTATTGAATCTGTTACAATGTTACTTCTGTTGTTTATGTTCTGGGTTTTTAGCTGTGAGGCATGTGGAATTTTGGGGCTTTCCAGATGACTCAAAGGTAAAGAATCCGCCTGCCAGTGCAGGAGACTCAGGAGACACAAGACATGGGTTCAGTCCCTAGGTTGAGAATTTTCTGGACTAGGAAATGGCAACCCACTCCAGGGTTCTTGTCAGGAAAATCCCATGGATAGAGGAGGCTGGCAGTCTACGGTCCATGGGGTTGCAAAGAGTCAGACACCACTGAGTGACTGAGCATGCACACACATGTGGAATCTTAGCCTTCTGACCAGGGATCAAACCCACATCTCCTGCACTGGAAGGTGGATTCTTAACCAGCGGCCTGCCAGGGACGGCTCTACTTCTGTCTCTAATGGTTCATGGTTTTTATAGATTATACTCTATTTAAAGTAGACTTAACTTTTACTTGTTAACATACAAGCTAGTCTAGGATTTCATTTGGGTAACATTTTTTTAAGATGCGTTAACTCTACAAAATGTGTGCTTATGACCATAGTTGTTAGGAATGTGAATTAGTAATGTACTTTTGTAGATGTGTGTATGTATGTGTTAATCACTCAGTTGTGTCTGATTCTTTGCGACCCCAAGGACTGCAGCCTGCTGGGCTCCTCTGTCCATGGAATTCCAGGCAAAAATCCTAGAGTGAGTTGCCATTTCCTCCTCCAGGGGATCTTCCTGACCCAGGGATCCAATCCAGGTCTCCTGCACTGCAGGCAGATACTTTACCATCTGAGTCACCAGGGAATCTCAGAGCAGACCTTATGGCTAGTTAAAACAAATTTAGGGACTCCCTAGAGTCTAAGATCCAGTGGGACTGGGGGAGGAAACTTAAGAATTTGCATTTCTAATCAAAACCACAATGAGGTACCATTTCATGCCAGTCAGAATGGCTGTGATCCAAAACTCTACAAATAACAAATGCTGGAGAGGGTGTGGAGAAAAGGGAAACCTCTTACACTGTTGGTAGGAATGCAAACTAGTACGGCCACTATGGAGAACAGTGTGGAGATTCCTTAAAAAACTGGGAATAGAACTGCCTTGTGACCCAGCAATCCCACTGCTGGGCATACACACTGAGGAAACCAGAATTGAAAGAGACACATGTACCCCAATGTTCATCGCAGCACTGTTTATAATAGCCAGGACATGGAAGAAACCTAGATGTCTATCAGCAGATGAATGGATAAGAAAGCAGTGGTACATATACACAATGGAGTATTACTCAGCCATTAAAAAGAATACATTTGAATCAGTTTTAATGAGGTAGATGAAACTGGAGCCTTTATACAGAGTGAAATAAGCCAGAAAGAAAAACACCAATACAGTATACTAACACATATATATGGAATTTAGAAAGATGGTAATGATAACCTTCTATGCAAGACAGCAAAAGAGACACCTGTATAGATGTATAAACAGTCTTTTGGACTCTATGGGAGAGGGAGAGGGTGGGATGATTAGCGAGAATGGCATTGAAACATGTATAATATCATATAAGAAACAAATTGCCAGTCCAGGTTCGATGCAGGATACAGGATGCTTGGGGCTTGTGCACTGGGATGACCCAGAGGGATGGTATGGGGAGGGAGGTGGGAAGAGGGTTCAGGATGGGGAACATGTGTATACCCGTGGTGGATTCATGTTGATGTATGGAAAAACCAATACAATATTGTAAAGTAATTAGCCTCCAATTAAAATAAACAAATTTAAATTAAAAAATAAATAAGAATTTGCATTTCTTCAAGTTCCCACATGATGCTGGTCCTGACGCTGCCAGTCCAGAGACCACTTTGAGAACTACTGATGTAGAGAATTCTAATAACATTTAATTAAAGACAGAAAAACATTCACAGGGAGTTCCCTGTAGTCCAGCAGTTAAGAATCTGCCTTCCAATACAGGGGTCACAGGCCTATTCCTGGTTGGGGAACTAAGATCCCACATGCCTCATGCCCACATGGGCAGCTAAGCCTGTGTGCCTGCACATCACAATGGAGAACCTTCGTGCCACAATTAAGATGAAATTCAGCCAATAAATAAATAAATATGAAAAATATATTCATAAACGCTGATCAAGGATAAATGAAGATGAGCAATCCCAATCCCAACAGCTACTTTGGAGGTTCTCCAGCTGACCCCTGGAAACCTACTAGAGCCCCACTTGATCAGGGCAAGCACCCCAATGCCAAGAAGTGTAGTGAAGGAGTGATTTGGCCAACACAGCCCCAGGTTCTCAGGGTGTGGCCAGGATAGCAGAGGAAAAGGGCAGTCAGGACCAGCTCTCAGACCCTGGTTACATTTTTTCTATTATGCTTATCAACATATAGGGCTTCCCTGGTGGCTCAGATGGTAAAGAATCTGCCTGCAATACAGGAGACCCAGGTTCCATCTCTGGGTTGAGAAGATCCCCTGGAGAAGGGCATGGCAACCCATTCCAGTATTCTTGCCTGAGAATTCCATGGACAGAGGAGCCTGGCTGGTTAGAGTCCATGGGGTCGCAGAGTCAGACACGACTGAGCAACTAACACTTTCATTTTTCACTTTATCAACATCATGGATTTGACAGATTTATCTCTTTTGTTGCCTGATCCCCTCACCTCTCATCAGAATGCAGGTTTACTAGGATAGAACTTTTGTAAACAGTGCTTGGATCATAGCAGGTGCTCAATAAGCTTTGGCTGGCAATAACCATGTGTCTGGATGTTCACAGCACTACTTTCAAAAGTGGCAGTCTTTCTGTGGGCAAGGGACGTGGGGGAAGGAGTAGGGGAGAGCACAGCTTTCTGCTGACTCATCTCAGTCCTTTGAATTTTTCCTACCAGTTGCTAAGAACAAGACAACAGGTCCAAGATGGAGTTGCTTATGCTGAGCCCCATGTCACCAAACTAAGACTTAATTACACTTTTGGCTCTCCCAGCAGTGGAATCTTAACCCAGCCAATCAGGGATCACCTGATTAGCACTAGTGAGGTTATCTGCCTGTGAGATCACTGCCATCCCCTAAAGTTACCTTACAATAATCAATCTGCTATTTTTTGCCCAGTATAATTTCTTGTTCCTGTTCCTCTCTGCCTATAAAAGGTTTTCATTTTGTACAGTTCCTCGGGGCTCCTTTCTGTCGGCCAGACTGAGCGCTGCCGGCTTTGAACAGATTTTTTTTGAAATTTTTGTTACATAAATTAACCCATTTACTATAGACTATCAATGTTATCAAATGGTGGCACTTTTACTTGTCCTTCAATTCCTTCCCTTTTCTGATGGCAGACTTTACTGTGACAGCAAAAATGGCACCCTGGCTTCACCCACTACCGTTTTCATGCAGGAACCACAGAGCCAAATGCCCACAGCTCGTCTCTGCATCTTGGTTTTGCCTCAGAAGGAGCAAGTGTACTTGGTGTACTGGCTGACTTCAGTTTTCTTCACCATTTTCCCGAGGGAGGCACCGTAACAGGTCCCGTGTTTGCCCACGATCCCGACCTTCTTGGTGCGTTTCACCATGTCACCACAACCTAGGTCTGAGCCCAGAAAGAGCTAAATCAATTTTTGCTCAAATAACTTCTTGAAATTCTTAATATGCCTCGGTTTCTTTTTTAAGACCACATATGTCACCTAGCTTTAAAAAAAAGTTAGCTCCCTATTATTAACTAGGAAATATAAGTTGTAAGAGAAATAGGCATAATAGGAAAAAAAACTTAAGAAACACACACACATTTAAGTATGGTTTGGTTAGTTAGCACCTGAGACAGGCTTGATGAACATCTTCCCACGTGGCCTGGACCTGAGGCCCTTCCACAGGGCTCTAGGAACCTGGCCCTCTCCAGGCTGACTCCAGGGTGTCCCAGAGGTCTTTTCCAGCCCTTTCTCCTGGCCTACATTATTTACAAGTGTCAAGTAACAACAGTTAATAATTAATGGACAAAGGAAGCCCCATTAAAAGCCTGGGGCTGCTTCAGGCAGAAGAGACTATCTCAATGTCCAAATGAAGAACCTTGGTGTCCAAAACAGAGACAGAGGAAACATTTAAAGAAAGCGAGAAGGAAAGAAGCTGTGAACTAGACCCAACGTGACTGGTGGCTCAGGTGGTAAAGCGTCTTCCTACGATGAGGGAGACTCAGGTTCAATCCCTGGATTGGGAAGATCTCCTGGAGAAGGAAATGGCAATCCACTCCAGTATTCTTGCCTGGAGAATCCCATGGATAGAGGAGCCTGTTAGGCTACAGTCCATGGAGTCGCAAAGAGTCAGACACAACTGAGCAACTTCACTTTCACTTTCACTGCTGGGAATGGAGAGCTGGGTTGAGGGGATTAGAAGAGAGATGCTTGGTGTGAGTGTTTTAGTTGATCAGTCTTGTCTGACTCTTTGAGACCCTACTGTGGCCAACCAGGCTTCCCCACTGGGGAAGCCCAGAAAGATGCCTCCAGGGTCCCAAAGAAAGGAGGCCATGTTGGATCTCCAGTAGAAGCAGCTTGAAACTGGGAGAGCTAGGTAGAAGGATCTATCTATTAGGAATTTCAGAAAGATGGCCAATACACTGGACCTGTTCTCCTGGACAAAACCAGGAACAGTTTCCTTATTTTTATTTTAAAAAATATATATTTACTTATTTGGCTGCACTGGGCCTTAGTTGCAGCACTCGGGGTCTTCCATCTTTGTTGCGGCACGTGGAATCTAGTTCCCTGACCAGGATTCAAATCCAGGCCCTCTGCTTTGGGAGCTGGAAGTCTTGGCCACTGGATCACCAGGCAAGTCCCTCAGAAGTGGTTTCTTGGTGGGTAACTGGTGAGCTAGTTATTTATTCCATTAATGTTTAGTGGGTCAGACCCACTAATCATTGGATCAGACCCTATGTCAAGAAAAGTCATTCTGATTAAAGGCACAGGACTTAAGTGACTTGAGACTTTTACTAGAGATTTTTCAGGAGGCACTGATACCTTTTCCAGCTTTTCTGGGAAGGTGGTGGAAAAGCAGAATGCCTTTGCCACCTCCCAGATTCAGGGGGCTCCAGGAGAGAGGGGCACCTGTTTCTTTGGGAAGCAGCTTCTGTACTTGCCCAGCAGAGGGCGGCCGGAACCTGGACACTATGATTCCAGCCCCCAGCTTTAGGACACCAGACAGATGGGAAGCTAGCCCCATCACTGCCCACTGCCGGTTGGGCGTGATGCCCACTTGCTGGCAGCGATACCCTAGAGAGACAGGAGACGCCGGGAGGTNAGCTGTATAAGTTGCTTGTATATTTTTGAGATTAGTTGTTTGTCAGTTGCTTCATTTGCTATTGTTTTCTCCCATTCAGAAGGCTGTCTTTTCACCTTACTTATAGTTTCCTTTGTTGTGCAGAAGCTTTTAATTTTAATTAGATCCCATTTGTCAGAGGTGCTGTTTTGAATTCTCTCTAAGCTGCGTCTCTTCTGCCTTGTGTAGGCTCAGTCCTGGTGCCTTGCCAGGCTTGTCCTCTCAAGCCTGCTGATCGAAGGATCATTTTCTTCTCATCCCAGGGCACCCTGCTCACCCTGTTTCTAGCCACTGTTGGAAAATCATTTTGTTCCAGGACACAGACTCCTAGAGCCCCAGAGGCGGGAGGAACTTGCGGTGCTGCTTGTCCAGGAGTTGACATTTCAAATAATTTCAGAGGCAGGTGGGGTGTGGAGCCTCAATTTGTGATGCCAACTTAGGGTGAGATGGTGGCCATGGTGAACTGGAGAGCCCAGATTTGTGCAAAGTCACCTCTATTCAAGTATTTTTCTTTTTTAAAAAAAGAAACAATTATTATTATTAATCATTTTTCTTCAAAAATGATTAATAATAATAATTAATGGTTTCTTTTTTAATGTGGCATATAGGATCTTAGTTCCCAGACAAGGAATTGAAGCTGTGCCCCCTGCATTGGAAGTGAAGAGTCTTAACCACTGGACCACCAGGGAAGTCCCCAGGTGTTTTTCTAATTGCAAGTAAAATACAGCGTGGCTTTGGGCTGTGTCAGGATGCTGGCTGCCAGGTCTTCCCCAGCTTGGGGAAAGAAAGGTGGAACTATTTGCCCAGAACAGGGCCCGATTCCCTTTCCCGGGCAAATCCACTCTCTTCCATGATGTTTGTCCCTTGGGGGCGCAGGGTGACAAAATGGAGTGGCAGCAGTTGGGGACAACTTGGGCTCCCAGCTCTGGTTGCCCCAAGGCTACTCATCAATCCTGGATTGCTTCATTTCCTCCCTTGGCCACCGCTTCCCTGTTTGGAGCAGGCAGCCTCCCCCAGAGCACAGGGCACTCCTTTTCCTCGTGGTGAGTCACAACCTGGGAGCTGACTTGGGGCCAGCCTGACTCCTCAGAGTCAGGAGCCTCTCCGCCCACTGCTTTTTCCAGTGAATACCTCTAGCTGTGGGCCTCCGGGCCTCCGCTTCCTCTAGCCACCTCCCTATGGCTGGGCCCTTTTATTTACTCAGGGTTTTTTTTTTTTCCTCCTTGAAATGAGGTCCTATGGAGAAGTGCCTAGGAGCTTTTCAAACTTGATCCCTCAGATCCCAAGGAGAAATAAGGATTAGAAGCATAAAGGGCTGCTTTCCCATCATGAGCAAAAGTCACTACACATGCTTGGGTGTGGATTTTTTTAAAATGCAATCATAGGGGCTTCCCTGGTGAATCAGTGGTAAAGAATCTGCCTGCCAATGCAGGACACACGGGTTCAGGTTCAATCCCTGATCCGAGAAGATCCCACATGCCTCAGAGCAGCTAAGCCTGTGTGCCTACTGAAGCCTGCCTGCCCTGAAGCCCATGCTCTGCAACAAGAGAAGCCACCATAATGAGTAACCTGTGCACCGCCAACTGGAGAGTAGCCCCGACTCTCTGCAGCTAGAAAAAAGCCTGCGTAGCAAGGAAGACCCAGCACAGCCAAAAATAAATAAATAAATAAAATTCTTTCAAGGGACTTCTCCGGTGGTGAAGAATCCACCTTGCAACGCAAGGGACAGCGGTTTGATTGATCTCTGGTCTGGGAAGATCCCACGTGCGGTGGGGCAACTATGCCTGTGGGCCACAACTACTGAGCCTCTGCACTGGAGCCCTTGAGCCACAAGGACTGTGTCGACACTCTGCAGCTACTGAAGCCCACACACCCTAGAGCCCACATTCTATAACAAGAGAGTCAGCCCAATGAGAAGCCCACTCACTGCAACTAGAGAGTAGCCCCAACACTCCACAACTAGGAAAAGTTCCCTCTCTGCAACGAAGACTCAGTACAGCCATAAGTAAATAATTAATCATTTTAAAAAATCCAATCATATACTTTTGAGTCAGGCCCTGCGCTCTTATGGGAGGATTGACAGGCCACCTGGGCTCTGTGGGGATACTCCATTAGGGCGTGACACTTTCCCTTCAGCCTCTGGGAGGATCAGGAACTCCCAAATAGCAGGAATGGGGCTGTGGTCCCTTTACCAGTCACAGAGATATACTGGGACCTGGGGCAAGTATTTACAACAGTCCCGTGAAGAATGTCGGCTCTTTCTCACCATGACTAATCCCTTGAGGATTAGCCCCAACTAACCCCATTGTCATGGAGCGCCTGCTTGCAACACCTCCCAAGCTGAAGTATAAAGATGACTAGGGTCCCGAGAATCAGGTCTCAAAAGAACACAGTCTTAAGAATATCATTTGAGAGGAGGAAATAAGGACAAAAAAAAAAACAAAAACNAAAAATGATTAATAATAATAATTAATGGTTTCTTTTTTAATGTGGCATATAGGATCTTAGTTCCCAGACAAGGAATTGAAGCTGTGCCCCCTGCATTGGAAGTGAAGAGTCTTAACCACTGGACCACCAGGGAAGTCCCCAGGTGTTTTTCTAATTGCAAGTAAAATACAGCGTGGCTTTGGGCTGTGTCAGGATGCTGGCTGCCAGGTCTTCCCCAGCTTGGGGAAAGAAAGGTGGAACTATTTGCCCAGAACAGGGCCCGATTCCCTTTCCCGGGCAAATCCACTCTCTTCCATGATGTTTGTCCCTTGGGGGCGCAGGGTGACAAAATGGAGTGGCAGCAGTTGGGGACAACTTGGGCTCCCAGCTCTGGTTGCCCCAAGGCTACTCATCAATCCTGGATTGCTTCATTTCCTCCCTTGGCCACCGCTTCCCTGTTTGGAGCAGGCAGCCTCCCCCAGAGCACAGGGCACTCCTTTTCCTCGTGGTGAGTCACAACCTGGGAGCTGACTTGGGGCCAGCCTGACTCCTCAGAGTCAGGAGCCTCTCCGCCCACTGCTTTTTCCAGTGAATACCTCTAGCTGTGGGCCTCCGGGCCTCCGCTTCCTCTAGCCACCTCCCTATGGCTGGGCCCTTTTATTTACTCAGGGTTTTTTTTTTTTCCTCCTTGAAATGAGGTCCTATGGAGAAGTGCCTAGGAGCTTTTCAAACTTGATCCCTCAGATCCCAAGGAGAAATAAGGATTAGAAGCATAAAGGGCTGCTTTCCCATCATGAGCAAAAGTCACTACACATGCTTGGGTGTGGATTTTTTTAAAATGCAATCATAGGGGCTTCCCTGGTGAATCAGTGGTAAAGAATCTGCCTGCCAATGCAGGACACACGGGTTCAGGTTCAATCCCTGATCCGAGAAGATCCCACATGCCTCAGAGCAGCTAAGCCTGTGTGCCTACTGAAGCCTGCCTGCCCTGAAGCCCATGCTCTGCAACAAGAGAAGCCACCATAATGAGTAACCTGTGCACCGCCAACTGGAGAGTAGCCCCGACTCTCTGCAGCTAGAAAAAAGCCTGCGTAGCAAGGAAGACCCAGCACAGCCAAAAATAAATAAATAAATAAAATTCTTTCAAGGGACTTCTCCGGTGGTGAAGAATCCACCTTGCAACGCAAGGGACAGCGGTTTGATTGATCTCTGGTCTGGGAAGATCCCACGTGCGGTGGGGCAACTATGCCTGTGGGCCACAACTACTGAGCCTCTGCACTGGAGCCCTTGAGCCACAAGGACTGTGTCGACACTCTGCAGCTACTGAAGCCCACACACCCTAGAGCCCACATTCTATAACAAGAGAGTCAGCCCAATGAGAAGCCCACTCACTGCAACTAGAGAGTAGCCCCAACACTCCACAACTAGGAAAAGTTCCCTCTCTGCAACGAAGACTCAGTACAGCCATAAGTAAATAATTAATCATTTTAAAAAATCCAATCATATACTTTTGAGTCAGGCCCTGCGCTCTTATGGGAGGATTGACAGGCCACCTGGGCTCTGTGGGGATACTCCATTAGGGCGTGACACTTTCCCTTCAGCCTCTGGGAGGATCAGGAACTCCCAAATAGCAGGAATGGGGCTGTGGTCCCTTTACCAGTCACAGAGATATACTGGGACCTGGGGCAAGTATTTACAACAGTCCCGTGAAGAATGTCGGCTCTTTCTCACCATGACTAATCCCTTGAGGATTAGCCCCAACTAACCCCATTGTCATGGAGCGCCTGCTTGCAACACCTCCCAAGCTGAAGTATAAAGATGACTAGGGTCCCGAGAATCAGGTCTCAAAAGAACACAGTCTTAAGAATATCATTTGAGAGGAGGAAATAAGGACAAAAAAAAAAACAAAAACAAAAAAACCAGTCCCTAATGAGATCAGTTACCTGTGGGGCATAGTGGGAGCAGGATAAAAGGAAGAAGGAAATTGAGAAGAATGACACTTCTCTGAGATAGCTTTTTGTTCTGACTTGCTTTTGGAACCATTGTAAATATTTTGAAATATTACATATTTCAAAAATAAATAAAAATGTAATAAAACTCACAAGGATGGGGAAAACCCTAAGACTGGATAGAGAAATAAGCAAAGTCCTTTGACTTCTATCTTACCAATTTATAGTGAATAACCTGTCCTGTGCTGTGTGTTAAACATTTACCTATAGTTTTGTTTAACCTCTGAAGCATCTCTAAATTGTAGGTACTATTACCATTCTAGTTTTACAAGACAGGAAGTCATACCCCAGTGGCATTAAGGAAGCTCCCGAGGTCCCAGAGTCTTGAAGTCAGATTTTGTATCAGATTTGTGATAGATCTCAGTTCTGATGTCCTATTGTATATTCAGCTCCATGCTAGGCACAGAAATATAAATTGGTGTCTTTGGGGTTCCAGGAATGTGTGATCTCAGTGATAAACATTTAACATGACAAAGCTACAAAAATAGAGAAATGAATGAGCCCCTTATTCATAAAGATTTAAAAGGATAAAAAATTTTAGGAGTGCTAAGTCCTCCTTGTGGGTTGACTTCCTAGAGGAGATGGGATTTGAATGGCATTTTGGAGGCAGAATTCAAGTGGGTATAAAACAAGGGCAAACGAAATGCAGGCAACAGAACCCACTGGGAGCAGAGGTGTGGAGAGGGACTTGGCGTGTGGAGAGCCAAGGAAAAGACCCGCCTTTGCACAAGAATAGACAACACAGAAGGGCACTTTACGACTCTCTAGGGTACCTCTTAAAAAGAGTTCAAAGTAAAAAAAAAAAAAAGTTCAAAGTATAATGGAAAGAAAGTGGATTCCTAACCCCCCAAAATTAGCCCTTTGCATTGTTAATCAACTGTGTTATTATTCAATCGCTAAGTCGTGTCCGACTCTTAGCATCCCTATGGACTTCATGCAGCCCGCCAGGCTTCCCTGTCCTCCACAGTCCATTGAGTAGGTGATGCTACCGTGTTTCCCAGCATCCAATATAAAATAAAACTTTCTTTTTTAAAAATTAGCCCTTTGGTTGCTGCATATTAATATTGCCTAGTTCCTTTCTAATTACTGGGCTCAGAGAGATGACTAGGAAACTGCTGCTAAGTCACTTCAGTTGTGTCTGACTCTTCGACCCTGTGGACTGTAGCCCACCAGGCTCTTTTGTCCATTCAGGATTCTCCAGGCAAGAATATCAGAATGGGTTGCCATGCTCTTCTCCAGGAGGTCTTCCTGACCCAGGGATCAAACTAGCATCTCTTAGGTCTCCTTCATTGGCAAGCGAGTTCTGTACCACTAGTGCCACCTGGGAAGCCCCTGACTAGGAAAAGGCACACAGTATATTCTGGATCTGGAGACAAAAACTGTTTTTGCTTTAAGGGGAAATAGAATCTTAGTCTCTTTGGTTACTTTTGCTTTTCTATTTATACTTTTTTGGGAAATTTTATCTTATTTTTAAATTAACTTTTATTTGTGTAAAGTTGCTTTTTCCATTTTTACTTTTACAAGCAGAAAGAGAGGCCAGTCCCTGTATGCTGAGCTGAAAATCAGACCATCAGCCCTGCTGCATCCTTCTCAGCTAGTTTGCAGGCAGCCCCCCAGGTGTGTAAGGAGGGGTGTTAGGGGGTAAGCTTGGGTTTCCCTGGGGGTTCAGGTGGTAAAGAATCTGCCTGCTGTGCAGAAGACCAGGGTTCGATCCCTGGATGGGGACGATCCCCTGGAGAAGAAATGGGTACCCACTCCTGTATTCTTGCCTGGAGAATTCCATGGGCAGAGGAGCCTGGCAGGATACAGTCCATGGGGTCGCAGAGTTGGGACTGAGTCACGACTGAGCAGCTAACACATTTTTTTCCCTGAACCCATCCCCTGCTGGAGGGTTTAGTGCTTAGCAGGGATAAGAGAAGAAAGAAGCCTGGCGGGCAGGCACCAATACTGGGTCTAGCTGGACCGCAAGGCAGAAATATGAAGAAAAGCAAAATATGGATAGTTCTATCAGACTAAGAAATGGTTAACTGTAGACTAAGTTTTCATCTGGACCAACGTTCATGTAAATTTGAAAAATCCTTGAGCCAGGGATGAACGCAACATCTGGTCCTCAAACTGCTGCCCCTACCCCAGCCCCCAGCC
>SJYV01027767.1:623539-633971 GCA_006410875.1 Neotragus pygmaeus
AGCCATCCCCTTCTAAACAATAGGGATAATTTCACATCTCCCAGAGGGGAAAGTCTTCAGCTCTCCCCTCAGACCCTTCCGTTCTTGCCCAGCCGTACTGACCCTGCTTCCCTCCCCACCTCCCAGCGAGCAGCCCCTGGCTCTGGGGGGCCACACCAGCCCCTGCAGGTCTGTGTTCACATCCCCCACCCCCAGCTGGGAGCACCGGACCCTGGCAAGGCCGTGGCCTGCCTCCCCTGGGCACACCCCTCTGTCATTGTGGTTTTTTCTCATCCTGTCCTACTGATGTATTTGTCTTTTCATCCACAAATTCAGAGCTTAATTACAAGAGCCAAGTCTTGCTTTTTTTCTCTACCTAGAACAAGATTCAATTTTTGATAGTCTTCGTTTAATAGTTGATAGATGGATGGTTTCCCTTAAAGCAATGGTTTCTTCAGCTTTTAAAACCACAACCCTCAGTAAGAAAGGTTTTTTTATAGGGACTTCCCTCATGGTCCAGTGGCTAAGGCTCTGCATTCCCAATACAAAACACCCAGGTTCGATCCCTGGTTGGGGAACTGATCCCACATGCCACAACTAAAACTTGATACAGCCAAATAAATGATCTGAAAAAAAAAGTGTGTTTTTTTTCCATAACAACCCAATTTACACATTCATCCACACACAGAGCCACAATTATGTGTATGTATTAACATAACCATAAACAAACAAGAGTTTCAAGAAATAGCACTTAACTCTTGTTGGATGAAAGTGAAAGTGAAGTCACTCAGTCGTGTCTGACTCTTTGTGGCTCCATGGACTGTAGCCTACCGGGCTTCTCTGTCCATGGGATTTTCCAGGCACTAGTACTGAGTGGGTTGCCATTTCCTTCTCTGATATTTTCTCCTTTATTCCATTTTATTCCTAAGTGCTTTGTGGGGACTTGCAGGTGGAAAGCAACAGTCTGAGAGCAGAAGAGAAGGGCTTCCCTTCCAGTCAGGATCACATTAGGATTAAGCTGTAACAAATGAGGGTCTCTGCCAACTCTGACGTGTAGATAAGGGTCTTGGCCTCATTATAAAGCAGGGACCCAGGTTGGCTTAGTGGCTACATGTTGCAATCATGCTCTGGCCTGGACCTGCCCTTTGTAGCTTTCTCATCCAGTCTTTTCTATCTTCCCTTCGTTCCTTTACCAGAGTCACCTCCATGGACAGAGGAGCCTGACAAGTTGCAGTCCATGGGGTGGCAAAGAGTCAGACAAGGCTGAGCACAAGCATTCCAGCTCACAAAGACTTCCTCTCATGGTGCTCAGGGCCTCACCTATATTTTGTGCATACCTCTGTGATTGCCTTTTATCACACGGGCTTGTGAGGCAATTCTTTTTCACATGGCTTGTTGCTCGCTGAGTGCCTGGAGCAATGCTGACCTGATAAAGCGGGAGCACAGGAGAGCGATGTGTGAAGGAGTTGAAGGACTGCTTTCGGGGTCCCCTGGTGCCATCTCTTCCTGATTGTTATTGGGCCAGGAGTGGCCTGAGGACTCAGGGCTGCAGTGGGGACAGGCAGGTGGGGGCGGACTACTGTGAGGAGGTTACCAGGAGCTGCCCAGGGCAGTGAGTGGAATTCAATGGTGAATTTTCAAAACTCAGTTATCTCCTCACTTTGCACAGAGAACTCATAACTTGAATCAAGACAATCAACCTGGGGTGCAGCGTGAACTTTGGCAGTCAGAGACACCTCTGAGGACTGACATTCCTGCAGCCCCAATTTCAATGGTGGGTGGATGACCACCATCTCAGGGCCAGGCATCAAGAGTCTGAATGTGACCCAGGTCCCTCCCTGCTGGTACAGTCAACCCTGGGGCCTTGGAGCTTCCCTCTGTCTCTTGCTGGGCCTCACCATGAGCAGATCATGAGTATAATCCTGTGCAGGAGGCAGTTAGTGCTGGGTTTCCACCTCCCACTCCAAGGTACCAATATTCCAGGTAGAAAATGTTTTGGCAACTGTCGGAAACGACAGAGATCCTCAAACATAAATAGTACATAAATTACATGATGTCGGAAAATGTAAGTCATGGTTCTGCTGGTTCAGTGTTCCAGGTAACCACACAGCTTCCATGAAGACAGAAACCACAAACACAGAGCTCCACTACACAGAGGGTCTGCCACCTCCAAAAGGAAACTGGATCAAAACATTCCAGAACACTCCAGCAGACCGCTGCCTTCGTCTGGGCTCCACTCGCTTTGTGTCTTTTGCTCTTTCAATGTCTTTCAAGGGGAACAGCATCATGCAGCCTGTGATGCCAGTGGGGGTGGAGGGGGTGTGGGGGGGAGTTCAAAATTTTTTTTAATGAATTTCAGCAACAGGAAAGATTATAAGCAAACACAAAACTAATGAATGTTCCTCTTAACTGTCTACCTAGCTCTGCCCTCTAGTTGTTGCATTGTTTGTCACATGAAAAAGGGAACCTGCACCTTGTTCTCCAGGAGCTCATGGTGCTCATTTAAGGCAGGTCTGAGTGGGGAGGCCTCCAGGGAGGAACATAGGCGGATTAGCTGCTCATAAGCCCTGTAGTCTCAGGAATGGACTGACACCTTCTGAGCTCCAGTTTCTTCTTATTCGTGGGTTTAGGATTACTCCACTGTGCTCTTGGGCTTCCCAGGTGGCACTAGTGGTAAAGAACCTGCCTGCCAATGCAGGTTGATGTAAGAGATGCAGGTTTGATCCCTGTGTTGGGAAGATTCCCTGGAGGAGGGCATGGCAACCCACTCCAGTATTCTTGCCTGGAGAAACCCATGGACAGAGGAGCCTGATGAACTACAGCCCATAGGGTTGCAGAGTTGGACATAACTGAAGCGACTTTGCATGCACGTACTACTGCACCTGGTAAAGAATTCGCAGTAAACAATTCGCCTGCCAGTTCAGGAGACGAGGGTTCATGGGGTCAAAAGAGTCAGATATGACTGAGTGACTGAACACACACGCTCAGGCACACATACGTATGTTACTGCATCCAGGCCTTCTGGGAAGAGGGAAATGGCGAGATGTAGGTGGCAGCTAACGTTTGTGAGGAAGTCAGTAACTTTCTCAAGTGACCTTTGAGGCTGCTGCCTTCAGAGCAGGGAAGGGAGGTGGTGGGAAACAGCCAGACTGGGCCGACTAGATTTTTCCCGTGGTGACTCAATGGACAAGAAAGCGGGATGGACAGAGGAGAGTGCCAGGCGGCCAGAACCTTCTGGATTGTGCCCTACTGTAGACAGCAGTCGTTGAGGGAGTCTTCATGAAAATCATGGTCTAGCTGATTAGTCTGGGCACCTGTGTAGCTTGGCTGGAAGTGGGGTGAGGCTAGGAGCTGGGGGTGAGTGGCTAGACTTAGGGAGGAGGGAGTGAGANTCTTTTTTGGGTGTTAGTTCTAAAAGGTCTTGTAGGTCTTCATAGAACCCTTCAACTTCAGCTTCTTCATACACATATTCAAAGTATTCATAAATTAGCATCAGAGTCATTATCCAAAGTCACAGCAGAAAATTCCAATTCCCTGCAGATGGTGGGGATGGAATAAATGAAATGGATAGTCCTGAAATGAATATATTTGGGGGAGGGGTACCAGTAGGTTGCCTCCAGAAATAAAGTCACTTATAGAAAACTGCGAAGCATCTATGCCTAATGGATGAGACCACCAAGTCCAGAAGCATTTCATCCTAACAGATGGTAAGTGGAGTGTATAGAAAACTGGGGGACACCCAAATCCAATTAGTATCCAAGCATATTTCATGCTCGCTAAATGGCAGGTACACGCCAAGCACTTTATTTATTTAATCCTCTGTGTGTGTGTGTTTAGTTGCTAAATGGTGTCTGAATTTTTTGTGACTCCATGGACTGCAGTCTGCCATGGGATTCTCCAGGCAAGAATACTGGAGTAGGTTGTAATTTTCTTCTCCAGGTGATCTTCCTGACCAAGGGATCAAGCCCGTGTCTTCTGCATTGGCAGGTATATTCTTTACCACTGAGCCAGAATGGAAACTCATTTAATCCTGAGAACAGCTCTATTATCTCCACTGTAGAGAAAAGAAATGTGAGGAAGTGAGAAGTAAGGGAATTTGCCAAAGTTCACAGCATGAAAAATGGTAGAGTGGGATGCTCATTCCATATAGTCTGACCCCAGAGGCTATGAAGTCCTCCTTAGCTAAAATGGTCTGAGTGCTTGCTGAAGAAAATCAGGCTTATGAAACAGTGGTGGCTTTTCAACATCTGACTGAAGAAGGTACTACCATACTGTTTCCTAAACTTTCCAGATAACAAGTCATTATTCTTGTTGTAACTGCTTCTTAAAATGTAACGTGCCTATGAGTCCCACAGGGACCTTGTTAAAATGCAAATTCTACATAGAGAACAGATTTGTGGTTGCCAAGGGGGGGTGTGGGTGAGGGAAGGAATGGGAGTTTGGAATTAACAGATGCATACTATTATATATATAGAATGGATAAACAAGAAGGTTCTACTGTATAGCACAGGGAACTATATTCAATAACCTGTGGTAAACCATTATAGAAAATAATATGAAACACACACACATATACAATTGAATCACTTTGCTGACAGCAGAAATCAACACATTGTAAATCAACTGTGCTTTAATAAATTTCTTTTTAATATTTATTTATTTGGCTGCACCAGGTCTTAGTTGTGGCATGTGGATCTAGTTCCCTGATGAGGGATTGAACCCAGACCCCCTGAATTGGGAGAATGACGTCTGGATGACTAGACCAAACCAGGGGATAAAATTAAAAAAAAAAACCCAGCAGATTCTGATTCTACAGGTCTGGGAGGGTGTGAGATTCTGCCAGCTCCCTTGTTACTGGTCTGAGGACCACACTTTGATGAGCAAGGCTCTAGCCAGAGGCCAAGAGAAATGGATTTCCCCATTGAAAAATTAACAAACTGGACTCTGTTAGAACTTCAGTCTCCTATGAAGCCATTCCCAACAGCTGAAGCCCCTCGGAGCCCCCAGACAGAGGGCCAGGCTCTTGGTTGCTCTTCCAACAGACAGCTTTTTCTCCAGCTTCACCCATGGAGCCCTGGGAGTGGGGGATGCTCTTCTTGGAGCAGTTTCTCTTGGTGAGCGGATCAGGTGAGTAAGGGTCCCTGAGTTGGTTTGGGGGGCGCCCATGGAGAGCAGGGGACAGCCTCCTGTGCTCTGTAAATGTTTGCTTTCGAGCAGAATGATGAATGAGAGTGATCTGGATGATGAACTGTGTGACCTGGATGATGAACGGTGTGGGTCAGTACAGCTGCTGAGGTGGGTGGAAGGTCGACTTTGACTGTCGTGTTCAAGGCCAGTCCTCAGTATAAAATTCTGGGTGTGAGAAGCAGTTTGTGTTTTGTGAGGGCAAAAGCTATAGTCAGTCTTGTTGCTCTGCCAGACCCTCGCTAGACTATTTGTTGCCTGAGTGAAAAAACAATGAGAAGCTGGGGGAGCAACGGAGCGACTGAGACCATTACTAGCTACCCAGTCTGTGGCATGGCACTGCCCCGTGGATGACTCACATCCTGCTGCCCACTCACCCTCTCAGACTGAAGCCACATGTCTCTGGCAGCGGTGGCGAGGGGCTGACCCCTTTCCCCTTCTGCCATGGGAGCATCATTACACACAGTTCCTGAGTTTCCAGCAAGTTGCCTTTCTTCTCTGCTTTCCTGGCAAGAGCTGAGAAAGTTGGGTCTTGGGGAAAACGGAGTCCTGGTTGAGGTCTCCGGACAGGCCTCACTGAAGAAGTGTGCAGGCACGCCTGGCTGTCCAGAAGCTTGTTTTGGGACCATTTCAAGCTTTAAGAACTGTTTTTCTGCCCTCTCTGTCTGGGTTGTATGCTGCACCTTGCCCAAGTGCAAAGGATCTTCCCTTTCAAAACCAAAGGGAAGAGACCAGGGGTGGGAGCAGTCAGGAAGGAGACATAAAAATCTAGAGTGGGTGGACTGGTCCCCCACCCCTTGTGTTGGCAGAGGAACAGACTGACCTGTTTTCCCAACACGACCAAAATCCAGCTCTTTATTGCTGGGAGTTGCTGGTTTGAGGCTATTCTCAACCAATGAGTCTCCACAACAGAGCCTGGCTGTGCGGGTGCTTGAAAGCACTCTTCCCCTACCTCCCCTCTCTGTCTGGAACTTTCCCTGGACCTTGTCAGGGCAGAGCCAAGGATACTGGGTGGTCCGTGCTGTTGGATGGGGAATGAGGACATATTTGAAGACAGAGGCCAGCCACACGCAGAGCAGGTGGGAGAGTAGTGGTGAGGATGGTGATGTGTGGTCTGTACTTGAATTGTTGTTTTGAACCTATTTCTGGAGGAAGTGACTAGGGCCACAGCAGTGAAAGCCTGGAACCCNGCAGCACACAGCCAGGACCTCTGCACAATGGTACTGCAGCACACAGCCCGGAACTCCGTTCAAGGCTACTGTGGCACACAGACCGGTCCTCGGCACAGGACGACGATGGCACACAGCCTGAACCACAGTCAAGAGCGACCAAGGCACACAGCACAGACCTCGGTGCAGGGTGACCCTGGCACACAGCACCGACCTCGGGAGATGGCGACCATGGCAGACAGACCGGAAATCGGCTCAAGGCAACTGCGGCACACAGCCCGGAATTGGTGCAAGGCTACGATGGCACACAGCCTGATTACCTCAGCGCAAGGCTAACATGTCACACAGCTGAAACCTCGGCGCAGTGCGACCACGGCACATAGCCCGGTCCTCAATGAAGGGCGACCGCAGCACACAGCCCAGTCCTCGGCACAAGGCTACCGTGGCACACAGCCCGGAACTCGGTTCAAGGCTACTGTGGCACACAGAACAGACCTTGACACAGGGCGACCGCGGCACACAAACTGAACCTCAGTGAAGGGTGACCACAGCACACAGCCCAGAAATCTGTGCAGGACAACAGTGGCACAGAGCCTGGAATTCGTCACTCAACGACTGCGAAACACAGCCAGGATTTCAGTGCAGGGCGACCACGGAAAACAGGCCAGGCCCCGTCGCAAGGCGACCACAGCACACAGCCCGGACCTCGGCGAAGGGTGACCGAGGCACACAGCCCGAAACTCAGTGAAGGGCGACCGCATCACACAGCCTGGAACTCATCGCTAGCCGACCACAGAACACAGCCCGGACCACAGAGCAGGGTGACCATGGCACACAGCCTGAACCTNAGGCACACAGCCCGAAACTCAGTGAAGGGCGACCGCATCACACAGCCTGGAACTCATCGCTAGCCGACCACAGAACACAGCCCGGACCACAGAGCAGGGTGACCATGGCACACAGCCTGAACCTCAGTGAAGGGTGACCGCGGCACACAGCCCAAAAATCTGTGCAGGGCCACCATGTCACAGAGCTTGGAACTCTCCACCAGCCAACCGTGGAACACAGCCCAGACCTCCGCACTGGGTGACTGTGGCACAAATGCCGGACCTCTGTGCGGGACGAGTGCGGTACACAGCCTGGAAATCTGTGCAGGGCGAATGAGGTACAGAGCTCGGAACTTGTCATTAACCGACCGAAGAACACAGCCCGGAACTCGGTGCAGGGCGAACATGGCAAACAGGATGGAAATCATCTCCAGTTGTGGTGGAACACAGCCCGGAACTCGGTTCAAGGCTACCGTGGCACATAGACAGGACCTTGGCACAGAGCAATGGCGGAACACAGCCCAAATCTCAGTTAAGTGCGACCGCGGCACACAGCCCAAAAATCTGTGCAGGGCCACCGTGGCACAGAGCTTGGAACCCATCACTAGCCAAACGTGGAACACAGCCTGGACCTCCACACTGGGTGACCACGGCACACAGGCCGGACCTCTGCATGGGGTGAGCGCGGTACACAGCCTGGAAATCTGTGCAGGGCGATTGAGGTACAGAGCTCAGAACTTGTCGCTAGCCGACCGCGGAACACAGCCCGGACATTCACGCAGGGCGACCATATCAAACAGGGCGGAACTTGTCTTCAGCCGATGGCGGAACACAGCCCAGACCTCAGCACAGGGCAACAGCGGCACACAGGCCGGACTTCGTTGCAGGGTGACTGCAGCACAAAACATGGACCTCGGCTCAGGGCGACTGCAGCACACTGCCCGAACCTCAGTGAAGGGCAACCACGTCACACAGCATGGAACTCGTCGCTAGTCAACCACGGAACACAGTCCAGACCTCGGCACAGGGTGAAGGTGGCACACAGTCCAGACCTAAGCGCAGGGCAACAGCAGCACACAGGTCGTACCTCGGCGCAGTGCGACCGTGGCACACAGGCCAGACATCGATGCAGGGCGACCGCAGCACACATCTAGAACCTTAGTGAAGGGCAACCGTGGAACACATCCCTGACCTTAAAATAAGGCGCCCCTGGAACACAGCATGGATGTCGGCAGATGTTCGCTGCGGCACACATACAGGATCTCATCCAGTGTGACCGCGGCACACAAGTCGGACCTCGGCTCAGGTTAACTGCGACACACAGCCCGAACCTCAGTGAAGGGCGACTGCGGCACACAGCCCAGAAATCTGTGCAGGGCGAGCATGGCACAGTGCTCGGAACACATCGCTAGCTAACCCCGAACACAGCCTGGACTGCAGCACAGGGCGACCACTGCACAGAGGCCATACCACGGCACAGGACGACCACAGCACACAGGCCATACCACGGCACATGGTGACTGCGGCACACAACCCGGACTGCGGCGCAAGGTGACGGCGCACACAGCCCGAAATTCAGTGAAGGGTGACTGTGGCACACAGCTCGGAAATCGTCACCAGCCAAGCATAGAACACAGCCCGGACCTCGGTGCAGGGTGACTATGGGAAATAGGATGAAACTTGTCCCAGGGCAAGTAAGGCACAAAGCCCGGTCCTCCACGAAGAGCGACGGAGTAACACAGCCCGACACTCAGTGAAGGGCGACCGCATCACACAGCCTACAACTCATCATTAGCCAACCGCGGAACACAGTCCGGACCTCAGCACAGGGCGACCGTGGCACATAGCCTGGACCTCAGCTCTGGGGGACCATGGCACACAGCCCGGACATATGGAGAAGGCTAGCGCAGCACACAGCCCGGACCTTGGCAAAGAGGAACCATGGCACAGACCCGGGAACAGGTCACAAGCCGAGGGCAGAACACAGGCCGGAACTCAGAGAAGGGTGACCGTGGAACACAGCCCGGACCACGGAGCAGGGTGACCGTGGCACACAGGCCCGATCTCAGCGCAGGGTGACTGCGGAACTTAGGCCAGACCTCAGCACAGCGTGAATGTGGCACAGAGGTTGGATCTCGGCGCAGGGCGACCGCAGCACACAGGCCGGACATCGGTACAGAGCGACCGTGGCACACAGCCTGGACTACGGTGCAGGGTGACTGCAGAACACAGGCCGGACATCGGCTCAGGGCCACCACGGCATACAGCCCGGACTTCTTGAAAAGGCTACCGCGGCACACAGCCCAGACCTCGGCCCAGAGGGAATGCGGCACAGAGCCCGGAACACATCACAAGCTGAGGGTGGAACACAGCCTGGACTCGGTGCAGGGCTACTGTGGCACACAGCCTGAACCACAGTGAAGAGTGNACCCCTTTAGGTCATCACAGAGCATGGAGCTGAGCTCCCTGTGCTATACAGGAGCTTCCTACTAAAGGGGAGCAATCTTGAAGTCAGGTCTCCTAAAACTGCCTTCTTCTTTTCTAACAGGGTTGGAAGAGGCTTAAAATACAGCTTGTAAAAGCAACAGACTTAATGAAAAGAAAGAGGAAAGAAAGGGGAAGTAGATACATTAAGTGCAAAGAAGAGTTACCACATCAGGGCATCCTGTTTGTCTCTGCACTTACTGACAGCCAGGGAAAACGCACTTAGACTCCAAGTTTGTGGAGTTAACTGTTGCTTCATTCTCCGTGCCTCAGATTCTTTGTAAAATAAGGTAAAAGGGGACTTCCCTGTTGGTCCAGGGCCTAAGATTCTGTCCTCTCAGTGCAGGGGGCCCAGGGTTCGATTCTTGGTCAGGGAACTAGATCCCACATGCTGCAACTAAGAGGTTCGAATGCCACAACCAAGATCTGATGCAGTCAAATAAATAAATAAAAATAAGTATTACCAAAAAAAGCATAAGAGAGATCAAGATGGTGGAGTAGTAGGAGGTGAAGATTGCTCTCTCAAAAATGAAAGAAGTTTCAAAAAAAGAGAAATTAAGGTAAAAGTACATCAAGACAGGTTTACTGGAGCGTCATATGAGATAATGCATGCAGAGCTATTGATAGGGTGCCTGGCTTTGAGTAAATATGGTAGGTACTACAACTTCACTCATCTGTGACTGCAGCCAAGCCGAGGGGAGTGGTGGGTAGGGAGGGGGTGGTTTTCCTTTACCCTAAGGCTCCCACCTTCTCTTTCCTGGCTATCTTCCCCCTGCCCCCCCACCCATG
>SJYV01027767.1:641729-695588 GCA_006410875.1 Neotragus pygmaeus
ATAATAGGATGCTTCAGTTAGAGGGCAACTTAGCCAGGGATCAGAACGCAGAATTCATAGAACCCCCTGTTAGGAATTCCTGCTCATAAAAGGTTTTTTCTCATAATTTTATTTCTCGTTGGCTGTGCAGGGTTTTTGCAGGTGCGAGAGCCTTTCTCCAGTTGGAGTGTGAGGGCCCCTCTTTGCCATGGCCTCTGCCACTGGGGCTCCTGGGCTCTAGAGTGCAAGCTGTTGGCGGTGCACAGGCCCAGTTGCTCCCTCTGGCATGTGGGATCTTCCCAGACCAGGGATTGAACCCATGTCTCCTGCATTGGCACACCACTGAGCCACCAGGGAAGGCTTGGCACACAAAAGTTTTACACAGGGGTCTGATTCTTTTGATTCTGCAGAGGCTTTGTGTGTCTCAAACCAAAATAGACTTCTTTTTTGGAGGGGGATTGGTCATGCTCTCAGGTACAGAGTGGGATTTTCAGCTGCTCAGACCTCATTTGGGGAACACATGCCAGGTGTTTTTACCCTCAGTTCTTAAGAGCTTAAGTTAGCTATGTTAACTTCATGTATTATGAAGATGGACATGATCAAGAATGATTGGAATTGTGTTTAAAACTATTCAAGGTGAACTTGGAGAATCTGCCACTGGCCCTCCCTCCCCCTCCCCAGGGGCAGGCACATGCCCTTGTTTCTAATCTACCAGTAAGATGAATTTTTAGGTGATGAGACTGAATATTTCTGGTTACTGTTAGACTTTAACATCTCTGAATGATAACCTTTGGTGGTCCTGGCTGTTAAAATCTAAATATTTGACCATTAAGATAGTTTTCAACTAAAAATTCTGTTTTGGGAGTTAATAACATTAAAAGCGCTTTTAGACGTTTTCAGTCTTCTGGCTGTTCCGGGGGTGCTGGTTAGGGTGTTGGTAGGGAAGAGCAGAGCAGAAGTTAAGGACTGGGACAGTAAACAAGGGCTGGGGCAAAGAAGCTTTCCTGTTGAGTGTTTGAATTCCAGTCAAAGAAGATGGGTCTTTCAGTATTCCTCCCTTCTGTCAGAAATCAAGTTAAATCTATCTAGGGCATCTTTTCAGACATGTCCAGTGTATAAAAAGAACTGTCCTGGTTGAAAATGAGTTAGGAAGGCGCCCCCTTTCCCATCCCATATAGTGAGGTGATGAGATGTTTACTTCGAGGTAAAGTTTTAGGTCTGTTTAAATGAGTCAGATGTTGGTAAACATTCTCATAAAACAGCCCTGGTTACCTCGGGGGAGTGGTTGAGTGGAGTCGGAGGTAACAGAAGGGAGGGAGGAAGAGAAGCCTCTACATAGTCATGTCTGGAACCCTCATGGATTTTGATGTGGGTGTGGAGCAGGGGGAGTCTTAAGTTCCTTGAAGAATTTCTTAAAACTACAGATTATTCTTAGAAGAAAAAGGTACATACAGCTCAGGTTCATAACCTTACTACCCTTGGGGTGGGGCCCACATCATTGAATGGCTCAGGGATGCTTAGGTTTTATTGGCTCATATTTTGTCAGGTCCCTTATCTGTAACATTCTTTTAGGCTGCAGCTTGGGGAGCTGATGTTCAGGTGGTTTTCATCCAGGGCCCATCATCTCTGCTGATTGGGAATGGCACCTCTGCTTTCTGGTTCCTTAATCTTAAGTTAACTCAGTCTTTCCATGTATTATTGATGAGTCTTTTCCTTGTCTCTACCACTCCAAGATTTTCCATTGGATCTAAGATAGCATTAAACCTTTAGGCTGACAACATCTTTGAGGTTTAGCCTTCCCATGTGTTAAGATCTGTGCTCTTTTTTTTTTTTCCTTAGAATTTATTTTTGGCTGTGCTGGGTCTTTGTTGCTGTGCGTGGACCTCTCATTGAGGGTTGCAGAGCACAGGGTCTAGGCACTCGGGCTTCAGTAGCTGTGGCACGTGGGCTTGGTAGTTGTTGCTCCCAGGCTCCAGAGCACAGGCTTAGTAGTTGTGGTACACATACTTATTTGCTTCTAGGCCTGTGTGATCTTGTAGAAACCAGGGATTGAACCCGTGTCCCTTGTATTGACAGCTGGATTCTTAACCAACTGCACCACTAGGGATTCCCTGATGGCTCGGGAAGTAAAGAATCTGCCTGTAATCCAGGAAATACGGGTTCAGACCCTGGGTTGGGAAGATCCCCTGGAGGAGGAAATGGCAACTCACTCGCGTATTCTTGCCTGAAAAATCCAATGGACAGAGGAGCCTGGCAGGTTACAGTCCATGGGTTTGCAAAGAGCTGGACTTAGAGGTGCCACCAGGGAAGCCCTGTGCTCTTGTTTTTAACTCTTGTTTCTAGTCGCACTGGCCTTGCTGTTCCTCAAGACAGTTCAAGCATTTGCCTCAGGGTCTCTGTATTTGCCGATGTCTCTGGGACGTTCTGCCTTCCAGAGAGCTTGTTCTCTAGCTGCTGTCTCTCCACCTGGGTGTGTGCCTGGCTGCGTGGCTTTATGGCTTGTTGACGTAGCACATCTGTGTCTTGGCTCCAGTAATAGTCTTTGGACTACTCCCTCCTCCCCAAATTAAAGTGTGCCCCTCCTTCCATCACTGCTTCCTTCCCCTTTTTCTTCAGAGCATCATTCTGTATTAGAATGTCAGTGTCAGCTCTATGAGAGTAGAGACTTTATCTCATTCACCCCCATATTTTCGTGTCCGAAATGGTACTTGGCACACACACAGTCTGTTGAATGAGGAGGTGACCTCATATATGATTGATTTTTATCTTAGCACTTTGGTAAATCATTAGTTATGGCTTATTTATCAAATGTCTAGATAAGATGGTTGTCGCTAGTATATTCTACATGTTTTATATTTGAGAAATCATTGCAGGTATAAAGTCAGGTAAGAGATGTTGTAATAACTCATAGTCTGTTTCTTGACCTCTCTCACAAATGTAGAATACATCTTCAGGAGTGTGCTCAGATTTTTATCTGGACATGAGGTACCTTAGAGCCTGGGTCCCCACCCCCCTATTACGAACTGGGTCACATATCAGGAGGTGAGCGGTTGTCTTCCATGAAACCCATCCCTGGTGCCAAAAAGGTTGGGGACCACTGCCTTAGAGCGCTGGGGGTTGAAACTGACCATCCAGGGCATCACTAGTCATCCGTAATAGGTAGCCTTGTTAATGTGATCAGTCGCTCAGCCCTGTCCAACTCTTTTCGACCTCGTGGACTGTAGCCCGCTAGGTTCCTCTGTCCATGGGGTTTCCAGGCAAGAGTACTGGAGTGGGTTGCCATTCCCTTCTTCAGGGGATAATAACAGCAACAAGAAAAACCCCAACTAACCCCCCAAACATAAATTCAAACAAACTTAAATTCAGATAGATGTAGATCAGCCTTGGTAGGGGGACTTCTAGGAGCAATGTAGAAAAAGACAATTTGTCCTCAGAGACTACCATGGAGAGAGTTACTGGCTGGTACTGTAATTCTTGGAGCTGCCCTTTGATAAGGTTCAGAGGAAATGGGTTGACTTTTTACAGCTTTTAAGGTCTTGATCTTTACAATAATGAAAATTTTACAGGCGGATCCAGTTCCTAATGGGTTGCGAGCTTTGCCAGTGTTCTATGCCTGCACGATTGGAATCAACCTCTTTTCCATTATGTACACTGGAGCACCATGTAAGTACACATCAGAATATTTAAATCTGAATTTAAAATTGTTTCTAAAACTTGCATTAAATGCCCAATTTACCCCTTTTTGCTTTACAGGGCTGAAATCTACTAGAAGGTGACTGGCCTGCGCCCATTTCAGAAGGCTGCAGGCTAGTGTACGCTGAGTTTAACCTAGATAGTTTTTCAACCAAAGAGACCTGCTCAGATTCTAAATCACTACAGACCTTTACTCTTTAGTCTTCACAGGATCCACCGATAATTTGATCTTATCCCTCCCTCTCTCCTACCTGTGCTAAAAATACCTGGAATTGATGTTAACCTCAACTTCTGACTGCCGAAGAGTCATTAGTTATATGTTGTCTTCGAAATATCAGTCATTTATGACTGGTTTGCTGGATATTCTCATTTTTCTCTCCCAATTGGAGCTGCTTTGTTTTCTCAGTCCTAAATTTACTCCCCTGAATCTGCTTGAATAAGAAGAGTTGGGATGTTGAACACCTGCTCTAAGTGCACTTGGAAGAAGAATTCATGCAGCTAAGAGGAAAAATCTTTGTGAGAATATAAAGCTTGAAATGTTACTTTTATGTTGGGACGAAGGCAAAGAACGGATTAAATTAGGATAATACATGTTCAGTTTAGCCACTGAAAAAGATGGATAACCTGTAACTTGTCAGACAGGAGAAATATTATGCCTTGATCAGTCATTTTCACTCTTAGGTTCATTTGGTTGTATAGCCTCTGACTCATTGGGTTGTGACTCGTTGGGAGAAAGACATGCATTGCTGCCTAGGACAGAGTGTGCTTATAGAGGCGAGTTAGAAGGGAGAGGGAAAGATAACTGGAATAGTATCTTGAAGCTACTTATCCTTACTCTGTATTGTGTGCTCACAATTGCAAATACTCTTCTTTAAAAGTGCTCATTATGGCCTACTGAGTTGATTTCATTTCTGACTGATGGAGTGTAACTTATTTCATAAATCTCTGAAGTAATAAGTCACTGACCACAAATGGAGTGAAGTATTTATTCTTTTTTTTAACTTTTAAAAATATTTATTTTTAATTGAAGGATAATTGCTTTACAAAGTTGGTTTGATTTAGTGAAGTATTTTTAACCTTGTCTTTACTCTTGGAATAATCAGGAAAGAAATTGGACAACTTTGAGACTATTGATCTTATTAGGGGTTACCACACTCCTTAACAAATGATAGAGGCAAAGAAAAGCTGCATTTCCAATCTGCTTTAAATTGGGCTCTTCATGTCAAACTAAAAAATTCTCCATGAGGCTCTAAGCACTCATGTTGCATGTGGTAGCAGCACAGCTTATAGTTCAATGAAATTAAGAAACTCAAGTTTCCAATCATTCTTTAAAAAGGGAACATGGATATTTTTGTCTTGTCCTTTGGTGGATCATTTACAAGAAAAACCAGTCTCATTTTCATTTTTTGACTTGGAACATAGGCAAATTTAAATTGTGATAGATTAATTTTCATGTATATTTCATGTGACTAACTGCATAATTCAAATTGATAACAATTAAAATGGAAAGATGGGGTCACTACAGAACTTTAGTTTTGAAGGGGCCTCCATTTATATCTGATTTTTAAATATGAAATACTTTGAGGGAAAATAGAGTTTCTATTTTATAAGAAATACCTAGTAAACAAAACAGTCACAAGTACCTAAGATATTCTTGTATAAACCACAGATGATTATAGCATTTTTTTAGGCTTAAGTAATGATCTCTGGTGCTTTACCCTTATCATTAATATAGGCTAGTGGCTTGGAGCCTATTGGCACTTAAGTGATAACCAGGTGACTAGTTAATGATCTCTGAGCCATGTGAGAAGTAAGGCAAGTCTGATTAAGATGTGGCTTGTTAGCGTGATTACTACTATGTTCCTTTTGTGAAAGACAGCCCTTTGAACCTTTCTTATCTTTTGATAGATAATGTCCCAGTTTTCTGTATCTTAGTTCGATAAAGCATCCTAAGAGATAATCTTGCTCTAGCTAGTTTACAATGGATGTGATAACTTCCACAGAGAACTGATGATATCAGCATGAGAAAAGTGAAGACTGAGGTACTTGCCTTTTTTAATGTTAAAATCCATGTGCCAACATAACACATGAGATTGTGTATGTGGCCATTTCAGCTGGAAGCTGGGCAGTGGAATGCTTCCATTTGCTTCGCTGGTTGCAGATCCTCAGTGTTAACAATCCTTTACTCTTCAAAGAAGGGAAAAAGCCTAGTATGTGAAGGAGCTTGGGAGATGGGTGGTCCAGCAGGTGTTAAAAGTAGGCCAGACGGTTGTGGGTTTCAGATGCTATGGGATTTCCCTCCCAAATTCCTCTAGCCAGGAGCACAGTGAAGCTTGTGAGCCTCAGGCTTGGCAGCAGGGTGATGGGCTGCATGGGAACCCCGGAGTCCCCAGAGGAGGGTTTACACGTCGTTACAGGGGGCCCACTGTCCTGGAGTTTTCAAGATGCACCGTTTTATCTCCTAGTGCTGGGCTTTGACAGACTTCCTCAGTGGGGTACCATCCTCATCTCGGTGGGCTGTGCAGTTTTCTGTGCCCTTATCGTCTGGTTCTTTGTATGTCCCAGGATGAAGAGAAAAATCGAACGTAAGTAACAAATCATAGCAAAAACGATTCTTAACTCGTAATGTGCTATTTTTGTTTGTTTGGCCTCTGTAAAAATCTTCTACTTGGATAGATTGGTAAAGCCAGAAACATTTCAATGGAAATTTGGGGATATAGGTTTATTGTCCAGACGATGTTCTTATTAACATAATATGACTTGAGACCTAGTCATGAGGCACATTTGACCTTATTTGGGCTGCCAGACAGGCTAGGCACTTCATCTGTTGTTACTTTTTTAAAACTGTACCTTGATCACTTGCCAGTGATATGCTAGATAAATACGGAGAGGCTGTAGTCTGCATTAATTGAGAGGATGAGAATTCTCTGATGAAAAATAAGAGGTATGCGATAGCTTGACAGGAAACATTTACCAAAACAACTACCATCTATAGTTTAAGTCAGGTTCAGGTATTCAGAGCTAGGCTCATATATACCTCTGACTTTAGATTTGGTTAATTCTCAGCACTGGAGCACACATGAAAGGGTGCTTTAGACAATTACTATACCGACTATTCTGGTAGAATCAAATGTGGGATGTTTTGATTGGTATCAGTCTCTATACCTTGTATTTCTGTGCTCATTGTTTGAGCTCTCTTGAAGTCGTGTTTTTCTGCCCTTCTCATCTGCGGATGCTGGGATGGTGATTCAGTTGTTTCTTGGAAGCAGAAGAGAGCCGCATGGACTGCAGTGGCAGCAGCAGGGTGCTGCATCATACAGCTAGGCTGAGGAGCCTCTGAGAGGCTCTGGTTCAGTCTGGCGGCCTTCAGGACTTTGTGACCTCGTTTTTCCCTCAGGCTGGGAGGAGATGAGACACATCTTTCTGAGGTTTTATATCCTGGTCTGTTGCCTGACTGGCATGCCTAAATGTCCCGGGGGCATTGGTACAGAAGCAGAAGACATTCCCACCTCATCATGGGATCAAGCACCACAAGGCACTTCTCTTTGTTTTATAGGGGCAGAAATTCAAGTCCGCTCGAGTTGCCTGTATTGAGCTGAGTCATGTTGCTTGAACTCATGGACTGAAATTGAGGGCCATTCCTTTTTTAAAAGAACATGCAAGAACTTCCCTGGTGGTCCAGTGACTAAAGACTCCACACTCCCAAGTGCAGAAGGCTTGAGTTTGATCCCTGGTCAGGGAACTAGATCACCTACCGCAACTTGGGCCCAATACAGCCAATTCATTATTAATTTTAAACAACATGCATGGAATTCAGGCAGTTTTCAGTTGCCAGTCAGCCCTCTCCCTGCTTGAGTTATTTTCTACTACAGAAGGGATCAGCAGGAGGCTCAGTTTTGTTTTGTTTTGTTTTGTTTTTTTAATTTGACTGCACTGGGTCTTAGTTATGGCACATGTATCAGGTTCCCTGAGCAAGGTTCGCACCCAGGACTCCTGCATTGGAGGCTCAGAATCTCAGACACTGGACCGCCAGAGTTTACTGTCTAGGCCTTCACTGAAGAAAGTTTACAACCCCTGATACTAGGATATTCTGTTTCCTTCCTAAATGAGAAATATGAGATGTGGCAAATAAAGCAGACATGAAAATTATCCTGAGTTTTCACCTAAGTTTATACATGTGGCCTTACTTTGAGATGGATTCTTCTTCTTTTTTTTTTTTTTTTTGGAGGAGGGAAAGGGGTAATGAGCAAGTTAGTTTGCTCACAACCAAAGGAAAACCATTGTTCTATCCTTTTCTAGGAGAAATCAAGTCTAGTCCTTCTGAAAGCCCCTTAATGGAGAAAAAGAACAGCCTGAAAGAAGACCATGAAGAAACAAAGTTGTCACTCAGTGACATCGAAACACAGACTCCTGTTTCGGAGGTGGGCTCAGCCACGGTGCCCCTCAGGGCTGTGGTGGAGGAGAGGACGGTCTCATTCAAACTTGGAGACCTGGAAGAAGCTCCTGAGCGAGAGAGGCTTCCCAGCGTGGACCTGAAAGAGGAAACCAGCATCGACGGCTCTATGAACGGTGCGTGGACTCTCCTTGGTGGGGACAGGCAGGTTTCCCTCTGTTTCCTATGCCACTGCGGGGCTCACCGTTCGGATCTGATGCTCTTGGCATTGAGTGTTCGTGCCTTTTGGTCTTGGCAGGTGCTGTGCAGTTGCCAAATGGGAACCTCGTTCAGTTCAGTCAAGCTGTCAGTAACCAGATTAACTCCAGCGGCCATTACCAGTATCACACCGTGCACAAAGACTCCGGCTTGTACAAAGAGCTCCTCCATAAGTTACATCTTGCCAAGGTGGGAGACTGCATGGGAGACTCTGGTGACAAACCCTTGAGGCGCAATAATAGTTACACTTCCTACACCATGGCAATCTGTGGCATGCCTCTGGATTCCTTCCGCACCAAAGAAGGCGAACAGAAGGGTGAAGAGATGGAGAAGCTGACGTGGCCTAACGCAGATGGCAAGAAGCGAATTCGAATGGACAGCTACACCAGTTACTGCAATGCTGTGTCTGACATTCACTCGGCATCAGAAGTGGACATGAGTGTCAAGGCAGAGATGGGTCTGGGAGACAGGAAAGGGAGCACTAGCTCCCTGGAAGAATGGTGCGACCAGGACAAGCCAGAAGTGTCTCTCCTCTTCCAGTTCCTGCAGATCCTCACGGCCTGCTTTGGGTCCTTCGCCCATGGTGGCAATGACGTCAGGTCAGTCAGCCAGGATTCTTGGCACTGCTCCTTCTATTTTTATACTGCATCATCCTTTTATATAAGGCTCAGTTTGTGGGACATTGAATACTGCAGATTGAATGAGATAATAGCAATTGATGTACAAAAAAATTTCTTCAGAGAGATTACAAAGAATGTTTATTTCCATTTCTGTAGGTGATAAACACATCTTTCACAGAGAAGCCATTTATCAAGATAGGATCTAGTCCTTTGATAAGAGTTACTGCCCCTAGAATGAATCTGTAGGCTGTTAATCCTAGTTCTGTGGTTTGTAAACTGTTTGTGAAATTCAAATTTGCTTCAGATGGGCCTGTAGAAAGACAGGCCACCAAATGTGGGGTGTTCCCTTTGAAAAGAACTCTTATGGTCTCCTGCTGTGTATGTTGGGGGTAGAGGATCCATTTGTTTCCCTTGAGAGACAGTTTGCTAATGAAAGCTTTGCTTCAGAAAACTTATTAAAGCATTTTACANTTTCTAGGAGAAATCAAGTCTAGTCCTTCTGAAAGCCCCTTAATGGAGAAAAAGAACAGCCTGAAAGAAGACCATGAAGAAACAAAGTTGTCACTCAGTGACATCGAAACACAGACTCCTGTTTCGGAGGTGGGCTCAGCCACGGTGCCCCTCAGGGCTGTGGTGGAGGAGAGGACGGTCTCATTCAAACTTGGAGACCTGGAAGAAGCTCCTGAGCGAGAGAGGCTTCCCAGCGTGGACCTGAAAGAGGAAACCAGCATCGACGGCTCTATGAACGGTGCGTGGACTCTCCTTGGTGGGGACAGGCAGGTTTCCCTCTGTTTCCTATGCCACTGCGGGGCTCACCGTTCGGATCTGATGCTCTTGGCATTGAGTGTTCGTGCCTTTTGGTCTTGGCAGGTGCTGTGCAGTTGCCAAATGGGAACCTCGTTCAGTTCAGTCAAGCTGTCAGTAACCAGATTAACTCCAGCGGCCATTACCAGTATCACACCGTGCACAAAGACTCCGGCTTGTACAAAGAGCTCCTCCATAAGTTACATCTTGCCAAGGTGGGAGACTGCATGGGAGACTCTGGTGACAAACCCTTGAGGCGCAATAATAGTTACACTTCCTACACCATGGCAATCTGTGGCATGCCTCTGGATTCCTTCCGCACCAAAGAAGGCGAACAGAAGGGTGAAGAGATGGAGAAGCTGACGTGGCCTAACGCAGATGGCAAGAAGCGAATTCGAATGGACAGCTACACCAGTTACTGCAATGCTGTGTCTGACATTCACTCGGCATCAGAAGTGGACATGAGTGTCAAGGCAGAGATGGGTCTGGGAGACAGGAAAGGGAGCACTAGCTCCCTGGAAGAATGGTGCGACCAGGACAAGCCAGAAGTGTCTCTCCTCTTCCAGTTCCTGCAGATCCTCACGGCCTGCTTTGGGTCCTTCGCCCATGGTGGCAATGACGTCAGGTCAGTCAGCCAGGATTCTTGGCACTGCTCCTTCTATTTTTATACTGCATCATCCTTTTATATAAGGCTCAGTTTGTGGGACATTGAATACTGCAGATTGAATGAGATAATAGCAATTGATGTACAAAAAAATTTCTTCAGAGAGATTACAAAGAATGTTTATTTCCATTTCTGTAGGTGATAAACACATCTTTCACAGAGAAGCCATTTATCAAGATAGGATCTAGTCCTTTGATAAGAGTTACTGCCCCTAGAATGAATCTGTAGGCTGTTAATCCTAGTTCTGTGGTTTGTAAACTGTTTGTGAAATTCAAATTTGCTTCAGATGGGCCTGTAGAAAGACAGGCCACCAAATGTGGGGTGTTCCCTTTGAAAAGAACTCTTATGGTCTCCTGCTGTGTATGTTGGGGGTAGAGGATCCATTTGTTTCCCTTGAGAGACAGTTTGCTAATGAAAGCTTTGCTTCAGAAAACTTATTAAAGCATTTTACAGATAGGATCTTGCCAAGTTGTAGTTTTGCCTGCAAAGTCATCTTTGCTCTCTTTTTCTTCTAGCAATGCCATTGGTCCTCTGGTTGCTTTGTATCTGGTTTATGACACCGGTGATGTTTCCTCAAAAGTAGCAACACCAATATGGCTTCTGCTCTATGGTGGTGTTGGTATCTGCATTGGTCTCTGGGTGTGGGGAAGGAGAGTCATCCAGACCATGGGCAAGGATCTGACTCCCATCACGCCTTCTAGGTAAGTTGATAAAGCAGGTCTCAGGTTAATGCTTTTTGTTCTTAAGATTACAGAAAGATGTGTGAGCTAAGACTTAATGACTATGTATATTTGGTTTTTATCTGTGTTTATGGAGCCAGTACTGATGTTTACCAAGTTCTTCAAAGTAGAAGTGCAAGCCTTAATATTGGGCTTACAGAAAACCTTAAAACCTTAAACATTGGAAAACAGAAGAGGAATCTCACGGCCTGATTTAAAGTAGATTTCAGAAGTTTAGAGCAAATTGAAGTTGTCACGGGTAGATAGGGCACTGCAGGATTGTATGAACTTTTGTTAACTTATCACAGTTTAAATTCCATTCTTGACTAATGATCTATCTGTGTCCACAGTGGCTTCAGTATTGAGCTGGCATCTGCCCTCACTGTAGTAATTGCGTCGAATATTGGTCTTCCCATCAGCACGACACATTGTAAAGTAAGTGATAAAAGGGTACTGTGTCTTTTGAATGGTTTTAGTAGATATGTGGAGAGGTGTTTTTTGTTCTTTATTTCCTTTGATACTTTGGTTTAGAAAGTTTTACACTGTGGGAGTAAAGAGTGCACAAGTGTAGGACAAGTGACTATAAGAACGTAAAGACCCATTTTGCAATCCCTTGTGTCTGTTTTATTTAAGCAGATAATATATTTTATATCCCCCAAAATGTGAAAGCCCTTTTGAGGTAGCAAGCCTGTTAGGCTTGTTGGTCTGTCGAAGGGCAGTATAAGGCAAGGATGTACTCAGCACCCGAGAAACTTACTGAGTCCTAAGGTTGCTTGATGACTAAGAACTATAGGACATCTATAGAGAAAGAAAGAAACTGACTTTCTTAAGGGAATTTAAGTTGGTTCATCATGGAGCCTTTGAGTCATTTTTCTTCTAGCGAAATATGCAGATGATTTAGTTATTAGGTCTAATAACAGCCTCACTCTAGAATCTTTGGGAAACCTAACACTAAGAAAGAATCTGTTACTAAAGCAGTTTTTATTATTAGTGAAAGTATCAGTTGCTCAGTTGTGTCCGATTCTGCAACCCCGTGGACTGTAGCCCATCAGGCTCCTCTGTCCATGGGATTCTCCAGGCAAGACTAATAAGAGTGGGTAGCCATTCTTTTCTCCAGGGAATCTTCCCATCCCAGGGATCAAACCTATGTCTCCCGCTTTGCAGGCAGATTCTTTACCATCTGAGCCACCAGGGAAGCCCTGTTATTAATACAGTTCATTAAATTCCAGCAACTCAGAAAAAAGATTATTTTCTTTTCCTATTCTGTTTTACCCCAGTTAGCACAGGTTCAGTGCTTGGATTTTATGTGGCCTTCATCTTGTTTCTAATACAAACCAGTTCTCATGGATCAGTCTGGTAGTCTGGGGCTCCTCACTTGTATAACGTCACAAGTCTTACTTAGCACAGTACCCTGGCACGTCAGTAACTAGTTCCTTGGTGGTTTCCTCCCACAGGTGGGCTCTGTTGTATCGGTTGGCTGGCTCCGATCCAAAAAGGCTGTCGATTGGCGACTCTTCCGCAACATTTTTATGGCCTGGTTCGTCACAGTCCCCATTTCGGGTGTTATCAGCGCTGCCATCATGGCAGTCTTCAAATACATGATCCTCTGAGCGTGAGGCTGTGTGTGATGGAAATTCAGGTCAATGTTTGGGACCACCTGACACACTGCCTGCTCCTCTGAAGAGTGACTGCAGTGTCACCGGAGACTGACAGAAGAGTCTCTTCGCGACCGGGCGCTGTGGGGGGAGCTCCACTTGTGCCGCAGCTGCTTTCGTGCTGAGTCGACTCGTCTCAAAGCTAGCTCTGCGAAACAGCCAGGTTTCCAATCATTCCTCCTGAGGCCCCTTTTCCCTCTGGGCTGTGAATTCCTGTATATATTTCTCTACTTTTTTGTATCAGGCTTCAGTTCCATTATGTTTTAATGTTGTCTCTGAAGATAATGTGGTTTCCTTCTTTTTTTTTTTAAAACAACCATCCAGAGCCATTTGACAGAGTGTGCTCTGCTTTATTGGTTTCACCAGCTTCTGCCCTAACACGCACAGGGACGTAACAAGAAACACCGTAACCCAAGCTTCCCTAGTAGTCTTAGAGAAATAGTCACTTGTACCCTGCCCACCAGTCGGCAGTGGCAGGTTCTCTTGGCATCTGTGGGAACTTCTCATAGGGTCTTTGGACATGGTGAAAATTTAGGTTAGTGGTTCCTTCTTTGCAAGCAGTTCATTGACTATTCTTGCTAAGAAGAAGTAGGAAGAAAAATCCTTCTGGCAGTCTTGGGTATTTCTTTTAAGATTTCTGACAGTGCAGGATGGATGAATGCTGTGGAATATGAACTTTGGGCAAGTTAAAATGGGCCAGCCTTCCATGTTCATCTGTCTACCTCTTAATAAATAAAAAGCCTACCGTTTTTAGAAAACTTGTCTTGCTGGTTTTGTTCATACACATCTGTTCCTGGATCAGTTAGCCTCCTGCATTCTTAGGAGGTGATGATACCTTAGCAGGTGAGAACTGCCCCCTAGCAGCAGGTTTCCCACTCCTCCCTGAAGCGTTTCTTAAGATCCCAGAATATACATGACATTATTCCACAGGGCTGTTCTAATAGACTAGCTTTTTTTTTTTTTTTTTTAAATACTAGCGCATCTTGGACATTTTGTTAGCACGATGGATTATCTTGTTTTATCAGATCCTTATTTGGATTGTTTCTAGCATCGCTGTTAGAAGGCTAAAATGAGGGTTGTGTGTAGCTCAGCTTCATTAAGTTCTCGTGGGGAAGTTCCCTGGACATTCAGGAAAGCACACATGCTTCCAGTGTGATAGGCTGCTGGGGGAGGAGGGTGTGTGCATAGATGTGACCCCTGGCAGTGGAAGTAAGATCCCACATGCTGTTGCAGTGTGGCCAAACAAAAAACCCTTAAATTCCCAGTGTTGGGATTTTTCAATCTTGAACACATTATCTCTTCATGCGTGATCAAAATGGTTAAGTCAAAGTACATGGCTTAAAAAAGTCAACAAAACTAGGTTGGTGTGTCCTGTTCTCAAAAGAGTTTTAGATGTCTTTTGGGAAGCCAGATAGTAACAAGAATAAGGCTATGCCTACCTGGCCTGTGCCTGAGAAGGTAGATCAGTGGTTAAGTGCTTACCATGGAATCACTTAGAAATGCTCAAGCACTGCATGTCAGGCCCTGCACTAAGCTTTTTATATACATTCCATTTTCAAGTAGGTTTTATAGTTGCTTTACAGGTAATGGAACTGGAGTAGAGAACTTGTGTATTTGTACCAATGTTAACAGAATGGAGAGTCCCAGGCTGACTGAAAGTACCCACGTGACTTCATTTGAGGAAGGAGGTGGGAGCTGCGGTAGTAAGGGGAACCTAGCATTAAGCTCAGAATTGAGGGTGTCCTGCAGGAGACCCTCTTGCGTTTTGGTTCTGGCTTCCTCTGCTGGTACTGTCCTCAGAAACAGAAACTGTTTTTAATAACATTAAATGGAGAATAGTAACCCTCAAGATTTTTTCCCTTGGCCCAGGAGAGGACAACTGAGGAAGTCCTTGAACCAAGAACAAAAAGAGCAGCTAGGTCTCTGGAAGAGGAACCCCAACAGCCAATAAGAGGTCAAAGGGGATCTGTATTTCCATATAAAGCAACACATGGGACTTCCTTTGTGGTTTAGTGGTTAATAACACATCTCCTTTCAATGCAGGGGACGTGGATTCGATCCCCTGGTCAGGGAACTAAGTTCCCACATGCTTCAAAGCAACTTAGCCCATGTGCTGCAACAAAGACCCAGGGCAGCCAAAATTTTTATAACTTATCTGGGCCAGGGACACAGGCTAGTGTGAACTCGGGCCTGTTTCTCTCAGGCCTAAATGTTGCATTTTTTAAAAAAAAATGCTCCCTTCAATAAGCTATTTTCATCAAGGTTACATGTATCCATGATAAAGTAGTCAAGTGATTGAACAAGGCTTGTCAAGTACAGGGTTCTCCCTCCAAATCTCCCCCTTTCCAGAGGCAGCCACTTTTAGTGTTTGTATTACTACTAGGCTCTCTCAGTTTGGGGCCCTTGACACCCCATAATGTTTCAGTCTTCAACTGTTATACACAGACCCTAACCTCCCTCCTTCGCTCTATCAGTTCAGTTCAGTCGCTCAGTCGTGTCCGACTGCGACCCCATGAATCGCAGCATGCCAGGCCTCCCTGTCCATTACCAACTTCCAGAGTTCACTCAGACTCGCGTCCAACGAGTCAGTGATGCCATCCAGCCATCTCATCCTCTGTCGTCCCCTTCTCCTCCTGCCCCCAGTCCCTCCCAATATCAAAGTCCTTTCCAATGAGTCAACTCTTCGCATGAGGTGGCCGAAGTACTGGAGTTAGCTTTAGCATCATTCCTTCCAAAGAAATCCCAGGGTTGATCTCCTTCAGAGTGGACTGGTTGGATCTCCTTGCAGTCCAAGGGACTCTCAAGAGTCTTCTCTAATACCACAGTTCAAAAGCATCAAAATTGAGAGTATTTGAAAAAATATCACTGAGCTGCTGAGTTATAGTGTAACTATTGTGATCATTGTGTTTTCCCTAGAATAAGCTCCCCTCCCTTTTTTATTAAGTACTGGTCATCAGTCATTCTGGAACTTTCCACTGGCTAATTTCCTTTTAGGACTATGAGAAGCAACAGGGAAGCTCCCAGTATTTTAGGACGGCCTCACTCAGAACTTCAGATCTGTTCTAGTCTAGACTAAAGTTTCAGGTCTGCATCCTAAAATTTCCCTCTACTATTCTGGGGATTTCTTTTATCTCCTTTGTTGGATTTCCTACAGCCAGTGTTTGTTTTCTTTTTGTAATTTATTCTAAAAAACTATTTTATTTTTTTGGCTGCGATGGGTCTTTACTGCTGTGCTCAGACTTTCTCTGGCCGCGGTGAGCGGAGGCTCCTCTCCAGGTGCAGCGGCCAGGCTTCTCGTGGTGGTGGCTTCTCTTGCTGCAGAACTCGGGCTCTAGAGCGCAGGCTCAGTGGTTGTGACATACAGGTTTAGTTGCTCCAGGGCATGTGGAATCTTCCTGGACCAGGGATTGAATCAGTGTCCCTTGCCTTACAGGGTGGATTCCTAAACACTGGACCACCAGGAAAGCCCCCAAGAGCCCATGTTTCTGTTTTTCTTGCTTTGTTCCCTCGTTTGTGGGAAGAACAACCATACAGCAGCTTCCTGAGAAAGAATCTCAAGGAGTAAAGTCCTAACTGCTCGGAGTTCTGGGGCTCAGTGGGGGAACGGTCACTATGTATTTCAGTCTTCCTGTTTTCAGTACCTTGCCTTTTTGCAAGACTCCAAATGCATGCTTCCATTACCATGGTTTTCAGGTAAATGACACCAGTTCCCCCGGTAACGGTTCAGATTTCAGTGCCTGGCATATTAACTGAGTAATTGCATACAGTGCAAACTGTAATGCGAGCTCTTTTGTCCACAAATCTCATTTATAACGGAGCAGATGCACACTGACCCGATGAATGACCTCTTGGGTCGCTACTTTCAAAGTCTTTTTGGTGTCTGGTTGCTGTGCAGCATTTATTCAGTTCACTCACAGAAAACAGAGCTTTTTAGTAGTGATCCCAGTGGTAGAGAGATGCTCTAGGCTTTTTAGGACTGCCGTTGGCTTATGTTCCAGATTCTTCTGGGGGCTTGAATAAAAGTGTGAAAACTTGCCTTTGACCATCAAACACAGCTTTCGTTGATCCAGCCAATGGACCAAGAGGTTATTTCAGCTTTTAACAGATTTGGACAGACTATTGATACTATGACTGGAGATTTTGTGATTGCTTAAGCTGAGGTTTNCTAGAAACTCGGAAGCTTTTATGTTGCTGCTGTTATTTCTACGGTTTTCTGGGCTCCTCTCTATGTGAAACTCGTAGCAGTCCTTGGAGGTAAACACCATGAACATGTTGAACCCTCCCTTAAGTCACCAGCACCCAGAATGTCCTCGGTCTCCTGCTGGTCTACACTCTGGCCTCCGGGAAGTCTTCAGTTTCCATCGCGTTCCAGGACACTTATGACTCCACTGGTCCCTGCCGCCGGGAAACTGACCAAGTCTGTAATTCCCTGTGTTGCCCTGTCTCTCCAGATTTGGGGTGGTGATTTGACCTGAATCCTCAGTCTCTGATGAGTCCAAGTAAAGTCATTGGAGTTCAGTTTTTTCCTAGGATTTTTCAAGTAGTATGTATGAAAGTGACAACCGCTAGGCTCCTTACCTTCTGTCGCTGAGCCAAAAGTGAAGTAGTCTTTTAAATAGTTGATCATTCTAGTTATTCCCGTGACTTCATCAATATCACTCACTAAGGGATCACCATATTCGAATTGTATAATTTATTTATAGGAAGCACAGGGCTGAAGTTTTAAACAACTTTATTTTATTTTTCTCTTATTTTCTTGCTAAAGCTGGTGTTAACTTCACAGTTGTCTTTCTAAGGGATAATAAAATTAAGGAGTTGTCCTCTCGGTACTGATATCATAAAGGGCAACAACAATACACTCACAAATGTAAGAAACAAGATTTCAGCAAAATAAATCAGACTCTATATTTCTATCTTTGAATTATTCATAGAATGTATTATATTGTTTATCTTAGTATTTAGTATGCATTTCTTGAGCTAAATCTTACTGAGATAAGATAAAATGTCTAAAGAGTACTATGATCTTAAGTAATAGCCTTCACAAGTATCACAAATTATATTAGCAAATCCCTGATCATAAGTATCTTTGTCTTTTTAATTTTTTTAATTTATTTTGTATTGGAGTATAGTTGATTTATAATGTTGTGTTAGTTTCTGCGTGCTTGCAAAATTGCTTGAGTCGTGTCTGACTNCACAAGTATCACAAATTATATTAGCAAATCCCTGATCATAAGTATCTTTGTCTTTTTAATTTTTTAAATTTATTTTGTATTGGAGTATAGTTGATTTATAATGTTGTGTTAGTTTCTGCGTGCTTGCAAAATTGCTTGAGTCGTGTCTGACTCTTGTGATTCTATGGACTATAGCCAACTAGGCCCCTCTGTCCACGGGATTTTTCAGACAAGAATAATGGGATGGGTTGCCACGCTCTCTTCCAAGGGATCTTCCTGACCCAGAGATCAAACCCACCTCTTTTATGTCTCCTGCAATGGCAGGTGGGTTCTTTACCACTAACACTGCCTGGGAAGCCTAGTATATAGCAAAATGACTCAGTTTTTTTTATATATATATATATATAATTTTCATATTTTTATTATAGGTTATTACAAGATACTGAATATAGTTCCTCTACTAAGTAGGACATTGTTATTTATCTATTTTACATATAATAGTTTGTATCTGCTAATCCTCNATATAGCAAAATGACTCAGTTTTTTTTATATATATATATATATAATTTTCATATTTTTATTATAGGTTATTACAAGATACTGAATATAGTTCCTCTACTAAGTAGGACATTGTTATTTATCTATTTTACATATAATAGTTTGTATCTGCTAATCCTCAAATTCCTATTTGTCTTATGTTTAGGATTATTAATACTATAAGCTTTAAATACATTTGATCCTATTCCATATTTTCTATTTTTATCTAAGCATAGTATCGATTCTTTTACACACTCAATCCACATGCCTAGAAATTACTGATTATCAAATGCATGCACTCTCCATAAAATTGAAACTCTGAAATTAGGGTGGTTCACCAGGAAAGTATAGCTTCATCTGAATCAATTTCAGCTTTCTAAGCTTTTCATCAAAACTCAAGATGAAACATTTTATGCTCTCTGACTAGGATGCATCTTTTTGCAGACAAATTTCTGGTGTTCTGCAGTTCGTAACAGAACTTTCATTATAGAGATCAGAAGAAAGATCGTGTAGAATTGAAGCTTCACCAAAAAATGAAAAGCAAAGTGTAAAATAAGCTGCAGCATCACATTTTTGTGTGGAAAGTTGATGTGAAAAAAATAGTCACAGTCAACTCTCTTTGGCAAGAAATCTTACCTGCTGGAAGAGGGTGAGATTTGAAAAGTGCTACCATGGAAGAGAATTAATATTTACTGAGAAAATCCTAAGACCTCTGATAGCTGACTTCCCATCTCCTGATTGAAACTGGGTAGATGATAAGAAATTTAAAATATTCAAGCTCATTTTAATTCAAAAAATTCAAGCCCATGTCTAGTTAAATCAGACAGGTGACTTTGAAGAAAGTGGCCTTTTTTAAAAAAAGTATACTATTTTTCTTTAATACAAATTTTGATGTGTTAATTAGATGCTTATTCTTTCCTCAGAGAACCACCTGGATTTATCACATTCTTTTTTATAGCCGAGGCCTTCAAGTGACAGATAAACCACTGGGAGATCTTCATAAAATGCTTTCTCTGATCTTACACGTCTGGCAAGGTATCCCTGAGTCTCTGTCACTAAGCTCCAAGGGGCTGCTGAGGCCTGTGTTAGGGGCCACTCTGGTACAGTAAGTGTCCAGACCCCTCAATAGACGTGAGGATGTTGTCAGAGGTAACGTGTGCTTTGTTTGTGCTTCTCTGTTGAGCACATTTTCAGAAATTAATTTCTAATTGAGTTGGTATGCCACCCTGACTACACGTTATTAGCTAGCCACAGGCATTCGAGAACTACAAGGCGTTTTAATATCGCCCTATCAACCCTACTATAGCAATGTGGCTAAGAAATTGTAGCAATGATGTATCCAGCTTCTTTCAGGAAGGTGTGAGCACTGTTGCTTTCCCTGTGTATGATGTCATGAGTGCAGCTAAATTTTATTAAGTATCTACTCTTGGTAGGGAATTATGGTAGCATGCCGTGTACACAAACATAGCCCTGCCTTTATGGCAAAGTGTCAATAATTTTGTATACTTACAATATATGAATTTTATTGTATTTTTATTCTCCATTACAGTTTTAAAATTATAAACTATTTAAAACGTGTTGAAAAGCATATAAGAATATAACAAAGACAAAATATTAAAATGTGCTTTGACAAGTTCTTATATTTATTAAAATACAAATATTTAAAATACAAACCTATTTTTAACAGACTATATCCACTGAAATACAAATACACTAAAAATATAAATATTAAAATAAAAATGTATTAAAATGAAATACAAATAACATATATTTGTAAGATTTTCACAACTTGGGTATGCAGCAGAATTTGGTGATATTTTCATTTTACCTACATATCCACAAGTTTCTTAGTTGTAGGAATGCTGTTGTTGTTTGTATAATCTCATATTCTCGTGTACAGACTCTGTATGGTCATGTTTTTGGGGTAACAGGAATTTCATTTTTTTCTTTTCATGTGTTCATTTACATACTTATTTACTTACTTATATTTTGTTTTGCTGTCTACAGCCTTGGAGTCAATGTCCTGCATCAGTAGTCATAGTGGTAACCCTTGTCTCTTCCATTATTTCAGGCACTGTTTTTAAAATTTCACCACTAGATATCATTTGGATAATTTTTTGAAAGTTATTGTCTGTCAAACAAAGGAAAATGCCATCTATCTTCAGATTCCAGGTACATTGTTTCGATTTCATTTATTGCTAGTTGATTTAACCAAGTTTTAATATCTACTGAAATGATCACATTACCCTCTTCCTCTAATCTGTGAATATGACGTGAAGAATTTCGTGTATCTTTATTCTGACATTAATGATACCATTCCAGTCATCCTAGGATGAATTTCGTTCATTGATGATACATTGTTGACTCTACATTTTGGTGAGAGTGCCAGGGGCTGCTGATATTATATTTAACATTTTTGCCTAAGCTTTGTGATTTGCCTAAATTTCTCCTTGCCTGGTTTTGCTATCAGAGCTATAGTAACCTCATAAAACGAATCTGGAAACTCTATTTTTCAGTTCTCTGGAACAGTTTATATAATTTAAGGATTGCGTGTTCTTTTAAGATTTTATAGAACTTGGTTATAAAACTGTCTGGGCCTGGTGTTGTTTTGTGTGTGGGAGGTGGGTGGAAAGGCGAGTCAATGTTAAACTGTAGCTCCTACAGCTTTGATTTCACAAATGGTTGGTTAAGGTTTGTATTTCATTTTCAGTCAATTTTAACAATTTTTATGTTAAATTATATGTTTTAAAAATATTTATTTTATATAGGTTTGAAGGCTATTTATATTATTTTTTGTTTTTTAAGCTACCGAATTTATGGTCATATATTGCTTCAGTTTCTAATGTTGGTGCGCGTGTGTGTTTTTTATATCTCCTAGACTGATCCCATAAAGGATTTATCCATTGGATTCATCTTACTAAAAGAAAATCACACTTTTTAAAAAAGGTATTTTCTCTAGACTCTGTCTGCTGCTTAAATCAATTGATAGAGTTTATGTTTATCATTCCCCTACTTCAATATTTCTTGTGCCTACTCTTTTGCTGTTTTTCTACATCTCTGGACAAAATAGTCATCATACAATTTTTAACCCTTTCTAACTGAATGAATATGTTTTAAAACTGCAAATTTCCTTCAAATTACTGCTGTAGTTGCAACTAATTTTGGATGTATGATGTTTTTGTGCTGTATTGTGCTTAGTCGTGTCTGACTCTTGGCAACCCCATGGACTGTAGCCCACCAGGAACCTCTGTCCATGGGGATTCTCCAGGCAAGAATACTGGAGTGGGTTGCCATGCTCTCCTCCAAGGGAATCTTCCAACCCAGGGAGTGAACCCAGGTCTCCTGCACTGCAGGCAGATTCTTTACTGTCTGAGCCACCAAGGAAAACCATTTTCAAGGTTGCTGCTGCTGCTGCTAAGTCGCTTCAGTCATGTCCGACTCTGTGCGACCCCATAGACGGCAGCCCACCAGGCTCCCCTGTCTCTGAGGTTCTCCAGGCAAGAACACTGGAGGGGGTTGCCATTTTCTTTTCCAATGTATGAAAGTGAAAAGTGAAAGTAAAGCCGCTCAGTCGTATCCGACCCTCAGCGACCCCATGGATTGCAGCCCACCAGGCTCCTCCCTCCATGGGAGTTTCCAGCCAAGAGTACTGGAGTGGGGTGCCATTTTCAAGGATAGTCAGAACTAAAATCCTTTGTACTTTGTTATTTCCTTTTTTAACCTGAGAATTATTTAAAGGTGAGTATTTTATTTTCCAAAGTATAAAGCTCTGTGGATATTTTAAAATATGAATCCTTAATTTTGTGATACATGCATAATATGTCTATCTTTTTACTTGTTGACACTTTTTCTATGTTCTCTATTGGTAATTGGAAATAGTCTCTGTATCATTCAAAATCATATGTACTTCAAAGTCATACATATTGTCTAATTTGGGATCTCTTTCACCAATCTTGTTAATTGTGTTTTTCACTACTTCTTTTCAGATATGTCACTCCCATCATGATTTCTTGAGAAAGAATTGTTATACATAAGGGGTGCTAAAATTTCTAAATATTTTGTACATAATATTCAGAATTAATTGCTACTATTTATCTCACATACCTCTACTAGATCTCCTCAAAACATTCAGTCTGCTTTGTTAGATTTTTAGATTTTGGTTTCTTTTTAACTTCAAGCAGCCTGTCAGCCGTCTTCTATTTTGTGTGATACTTTATTCTCTAAGTATCGTAAACCAACACATCTATCATTCCTTCAGTGGTTTTTGCAGCCCCTGCGATGCTTAGCCTCTGTTGCCCCTGCCAGGGTCAACCCCATTTCTTTTTCCATGAATTTCCTACCTACCTTCCCTCTTTCAGAAGACCACAGTCTAACTGCAGCTAGAATGACTGAACTAAAACAAAGTCAAGTCAATCGTTCCGTCCCGCTTAAAAGCTCTGGTGGCTTTTTGTTGTCTGTGAATCAGCCCCTTTGCAAACACTTGAGAGAGGCTCCAGTGTGTGGTTTCAATCTGCCTCTCACCTACACCTTGACCCTGCTGTCTTCTCTCTCACCTCTTAAGCTCGCTGAATTTCTCCCTTGGCAGATGCTCGGTCACTCAATACCGCATGCTAAGCCAGTGGCTCTCCAGCTAGTGCTCGGGCCAGCAGCATCAGTACCACCCGAGGACTTATTAGACATGCACGTTACGGAATTCCAGCCCAGACCCACTGATCCGGAACCCTGAGGGTGGGGCCCAGCAGCCTATCCTGTAGCAAGCCTACAGATGTTTCTGATGGATGTCACAGTGGGAGAACCCTTCCCACAGGTATTTCTTCTATTTGAGACAATCCTCCTTCTCGGCCTAACCCTGCTTTGCAAACTGTCTCATGCTTCGGACTCAGTTACCTTATCATCAGGGCAAAGCAGAACTTTCAATCAGCCCGAGTACAGTTGCTCTACGCATCTGTGGCGCAGCACACTTTTCTATGTGTTGTTGTCTTGTTATATGCAAAACACTGTCTCCTGAAAGCCTTCTGTGGGAAAGATGGGTTCTGTCCAACAGGGCATTTCAGTAGCCTCTTTGCCGAGTATGTTCAATGCTTGTCATATACCTAGAAGGTAAGTGATTAGGAAGAATCTTTAAATGAATGAAAGGATGGCTTTAGCAATGTTTTACTTATTGAAATCAGTCCTTGACACTTTCTCTCCTCATTTTCCAGGCGTATTTCCTGAGGGAACTGATATCAAAGAAGTCTGAACCTCAGATATTGTTTTCTGTCCTCTTTGTCAAATACAAGCCTCTTGGTGGGAATATACACACAAACATACTTTTTAAAAAGTCTGTTCCATTTTTTTTGAAGTCGGTGATGGATGGGTTAGGATTGTGCACAGATGTGNAATTGAGAGTATTTGAAAAAATATCACTGAGCTGCTGAGTTATAGTGTAACTATTGTGATCATTGTGTTTTCCCTAGAATAAGCTCCCCTCCCTTTTTTATTAAGTACTGGTCATCAGTCATTCTGGAACTTTCCACTGGCTAATTTCCTTTTAGGACTATGAGAAGCAACAGGGAAGCTCCCAGTATTTTAGGACGGCCTCACTCAGAACTTCAGATCTGTTCTAGTCTAGACTAAAGTTTCAGGTCTGCATCCTAAAATTTCCCTCTACTATTCTGGGGATTTCTTTTATCTCCTTTGTTGGATTTCCTACAGCCAGTGTTTGTTTTCTTTTTGTAATTTATTCTAAAAAACTATTTTATTTTTTTGGCTGCGATGGGTCTTTACTGCTGTGCTCAGACTTTCTCTGGCCGCGGTGAGCGGAGGCTCCTCTCCAGGTGCAGCGGCCAGGCTTCTCGTGGTGGTGGCTTCTCTTGCTGCAGAACTCGGGCTCTAGAGCGCAGGCTCAGTGGTTGTGACATACAGGTTTAGTTGCTCCAGGGCATGTGGAATCTTCCTGGACCAGGGATTGAATCAGTGTCCCTTGCCTTACAGGGTGGATTCCTAAACACTGGACCACCAGGAAAGCCCCCAAGAGCCCATGTTTCTGTTTTTCTTGCTTTGTTCCCTCGTTTGTGGGAAGAACAACCATACAGCAGCTTCCTGAGAAAGAATCTCAAGGAGTAAAGTCCTAACTGCTCGGAGTTCTGGGGCTCAGTGGGGGAACGGTCACTATGTATTTCAGTCTTCCTGTTTTCAGTACCTTGCCTTTTTGCAAGACTCCAAATGCATGCTTCCATTACCATGGTTTTCAGGTAAATGACACCAGTTCCCCCGGTAACGGTTCAGATTTCAGTGCCTGGCATATTAACTGAGTAATTGCATACAGTGCAAACTGTAATGCGAGCTCTTTTGTCCACAAATCTCATTTATAACGGAGCAGATGCACACTGACCCGATGAATGACCTCTTGGGTCGCTACTTTCAAAGTCTTTTTGGTGTCTGGTTGCTGTGCAGCATTTATTCAGTTCACTCACAGAAAACAGAGCTTTTTAGTAGTGATCCCAGTGGTAGAGAGATGCTCTAGGCTTTTTAGGACTGCCGTTGGCTTATGTTCCAGATTCTTCTGGGGGCTTGAATAAAAGTGTGAAAACTTGCCTTTGACCATCAAACACAGCTTTCGTTGATCCAGCCAATGGACCAAGAGGTTATTTCAGCTTTTAACAGATTTGGACAGACTATTGATACTATGACTGGAGATTTTGTGATTGCTTAAGCTGAGGTTTGGAAGCTATTGAAAGCTTCATGGAAGAAAGAAGCAGGAATTTGTAGTGTGGCAGAAACTTACTACACCACAAATAACTTTGCAGGATTCAAAGTGGACGTGAATTGATTATCTAAACTTGGGAGAGTTGACACTGCTACTGTTTGGGAGATTCTAGATAGGCAGTCAGAGGCACTTAGTGAAGGTGAGCTTGTCAGCATAAATGAAGGTGGTTGCATTGAAAAAGATGGAGACGTCCCAGAGGAAGTGATTCTGGCCTGGCCTCATATGTAGGGACTTCCCAGAGCTTCTCAACAGTGAAGAGAAGTTAAGACTTCCCTGGTGGTTCAGTGGTGGAGTTTGCCTGCCAGTACAGGAGACATGGGTTGGATCCCTGCTCCGGGAAGATCCCACATAAGCAACTAAGCAACTAAACCTGCAACTACCGAGCCCATGAGCTCAAACGAGAGAAACCACCACACTGAGAAGCCCGTGCATGGTAACTAGAGAATAGTCCCCACTGGCTGCAGCTGGAGAAGAGCCCTCGCAGCAGTGAAGACCCAGTCAGGACAGCCAAGAGTTAAAACAAAAACAAATGTTAGGGCGCCCCTGGTGGCTCAGTGGTAAAGAACCCACCTGCCAGTGCTGAAGACAGGGGTTTGATCCCTGGGTCGGGAAGATCCCTCATGCCACAGAGCAGCTAAGCCCGTGAGCTGCAACCACTGAAGCCAGCGGGCCCTAGAGCCCACGCTCAGCTACAAGAGAAGCGTGAGCACCGCAACTAGAGAAAAGCCTGAGCAGCAATGAGGACCCAGCACCGCCAAAAGTAAATAAATAAAAATTTTTTTAAAAAGTTAAATTGTTGGAAGCTGATCCCCATTTTAATTAATTTTTTGCTGATAAAATTTAGATTTTTAAAAAGAAATTGAAATAATATTGTACACAGTTGTGTAACTTGCTGACTTTTGGCACAGTGGACAAATCCATGAAACCAGTAACCAGAACAGGAAATGAGAGATAAACAGGTCAATGTCAAGTCACCAGGTTAAACTACAATATAGTAACTAAGAGCTAGATAAATGTTACACAATCATGTTTACTCAAAAGTTGCCATCACTTTTGCAAACTGGGCTCAGCTCTAGGTAGGCTAAGCTAGAGTTTTCAGCATTTCGTTTCCTGACTGGCAGGAAATAAAAGGATTTGTTTTCAACCGCCCTCACCCTTTCACCTTCAAGCAGCATCAAGGTGCTTAGAGACCAAAGGTGACAAATATAAGACACTCATTAAAAGCTGGGTTGTGGTGTTTCATCTACAATCTAGTGGTATTAGCTGTCTGGTCCATTAAACCCTTTCTCCACTGTGTGCAGTAGGTATGATTTGCAAATATCTTGTCAACAATTTTCTCTTGCCTCACACAAAATTCTTGTGTAGAGCTCCAAAATTTCAAAAAAGTTACAGAACTCATAACCCATGGTATGAAAGTCGCTTTTCTCTCTCTTTTCTAAAAAAAATTAAAGCCAAATAATGAGCAGAATCTTAGCTGTGGCATGAAGCATTTTTATTTTTACTTATTTTGCTAGCCAGGTCTTAGTTGTGGCTTGCAAACTCTTAATTATGGCATGTGAGATCTCGTTCCCTGATTAAGGATTGAACCCCCAGGCCTCCCACATTGGCAGTTTGGAGTCTTAGCCACTGGACCACCAGAGGAGTCCCTGAAAGTTGTTTCTGTTTAACTGTTTTCTACCTTTGTCTTTGCCTCTGCTTGAGAGATTTAAATTCTTTAACCACCCATTGTTTCACGGAGACACAGTGAGATCTTTGAAATCTGAGCAGTGCCTGCTAACTGGAGATGGCTGAAGTGCTGTCTGCTTTTGTGACAGAGGAGGACTTAGAAGACTTCATTAATAGATTTTTAAAATACTAAAATAAAACACTGGGCTTCCCTGGTGGTACAGCGAATAACAATCCACCTGCCAGTGCAGGGGTCATGGATTCAATCCCTGATCCGGGAAGATTCCACATGCCATGGAGCAACTAAGGCCCAGGTACCACAGCTGCTGACGCCTGTGCTTGAGAGCCAGGTTGCTGAAACTACTGAGCCCGAGGGCTGCCACTACTGAAGCCCTTGTGCCTCGAGACTATGCTCTGTAAGAAGAGAAGCCACTGGAACAAGAAGCCTGTGCACCGCAATGAAGAGTACCGCCGCCCCTGCCCCCCGCCCCCACAAACTAGAGAAAGCCAGTGTGCAGCAGTGAAGACCCAGTGCAGCCCCGAATAAATACATAATTAAAAAGTAAAAAGATAAAAATAAAAATGGAGCTGCTCATTGGCAGCAATCTTTGCCTTTCTAACGACCAGGCTCTTGTGGAAACCCTTTTTGTTACGTTCAGAGTTGATGCTAGGTTTCATCTCAGCTGAACACACTGTGGCGCAGTGCCAGCTGCTACTTAGGAAAAGGAGCGAGATGTGTATTTTCTGGGGACTGCTGACATTGGTGCAAGGTCTCCCCTCCCAGAGGATTTTTGCTGAAGACCTAGATAGCAGGTTTCTACTTCCCATTCATTCTATTTCTAGAAGCAAGCAAATGTTCTCTAATTGCAGGCTTGGGCTGAATGCCTCCGTCGTGTTTCCCACTGTGCTAATTGGAAAAATATAATTTTCAAGTAACTGTGTCCTGCTTGGCAAAATAATCGTTGGCAGCTGAGTTGCTGGTTTGGTTCCTAAAGTAAAATAGTACTTTTTTAGTACAGCACGAAAGATAATGGAGCTTTGGAAATCCCAGGGCAGGTCTATGCTATGTACAAGGACCATTAGAGATCCAGTTTCAGCCCCTAAGAACCAACTGTCTATTGATTTGATGTCTTTTTCTAGAAGCCTTTATTAAATTGAATCTCAATTAAAAAACTGGAGGGGGGCACATTCTGAGAATATTAGTCAATATTGCCCATTAGTTGAACAGTCATATAATGGGCTTTATGTGGACATTACTGATTTGGAAAGGAGATAATTTTCTTGTAGTGGAGGTCTTGGCTCCTGGTAAGCTCTCCGTCAGTCTAAATGTGGTTGATCTTGCCAGCTTTTTGGAAATACTGTCAGCTTGTGAGTATAGACTTAATATGACACTTCTGTTTAAGATCTTTGGTTTTTCTTAGTGGTTCTGTCATGGTCCACGTAGAATCATTGTCTACCACAGAGAAGGACTTTAAATTCGAAGATGCCATTGGAATCAGAGATTATAAAGACAGTGATGACCTCTTGTGTGTGGTATGGTGTGGTGGCTACAAGCATAAGCTTTGGAGCCAGAGCTATCTAGCTTCGCATTCCAGCTCTGCTGCTTTCATATCCTGGAAATCATTTCATCTTTCTAAGCCTCAGGTCCTTGTCTAAAGACTGGTGGTATAGTAATGCTACTTATGTCACAGAATTAAATAAAATAATGCATGTAAAGTGTGCTGTGTTTGACCCTTCATAAGCACTTCTTAAAAAGTGTTTATTATTAATAACTGGTCTCATCCTCCAGATAAATATATGTATTTTTATATATTTTCTTGACATGGTAATGGTTAACTTGACATTGATCCCCTAGACACCTTTTTGAGTATGGCATGACTACTAAGTAATTTTTTTTAACTCAACCTTTATGTATTTTTAAAATCTGAAATGAAGGATTTAATTTTGGTGGTTTGCCTTTAAAGAAAAGTGTATTAAGAGTATTTGTACCTTGTACAAATTGGGATTAGGTTAAACTGTGAGTGAGCGAAAATCTCAAGAAAAGGGAAGAAAGTTGACTTCTTCCCCAAGTCAATGATGGGCTGTTGCTGGTGTCTCAGCTTGGAAGAGTCCCATGGACCTGGGACTCAAAGCCCTGAGAGGGGCATACTGGCAGTTAGTGACTTTAAGAAGTGTTTGAAAACGGGGTCATCCCTAGCAGTCGGTAGTTGACTCCTCCCTTCCAATGCATCCAGCATGGGTTCAATACCTGGTCGGGGAACTGGTTCCCTGGTTCTATCCCTGGTTGATCCTTGGTCACATGACATACCACCAAAAAAAAAAAAAAAAGAATGTGAAGAGTCTGATTCTTGTGAGGGCTGTAAAACTGCGAGCAGAATTCAGCTGGTGGGGCGAGGGGGAACTACTGCTGTGGGAGACAAGAAATGTGATGAAATGTGTGGAACAAAAAGCAAAACAAGTAGCTTCTTTCCCCTGCGGTCTCCTCACAGCTCCCCCTACCGGCAGCTGGCAAACACAGGTGGTTGGAAGAGTTCCAGGCCAGAGGCACCGCAGAGTAGGGAGGGCTGGGTTTGCCGAGATGTGATGGCTTAGCAACCAACACAGCTGGGGGCGTCTTCCAGACTTCTCCATCTTCAAAGTTGTGGTTGGTGTTCAGTCGCTTAGTCATGTCTGACTGTTGCAGCACACCAGGCTTCCCTGTCCTTCACCATCTCCTGGAGTTTGCTCAAACTCATGTCCATTGAGTCAGTGATGCCATCCAACCAGCTCATCCTCTGTCGTCCCCTTCTCCTCGTATGTTTGGATTGAATACCTTATCTGTGGCATGAAACTGAGATTGCGTGACTGTTTTGTGACAACCCCCCTCTGCCCCCCCGCAGCTGTCTTTCACTCAATGGCCTCAGTATTCATTGATGAATCTTGCCTGAATCCGTTATTACTAAAGTGTGAAAGTGTTAGTCACTCAATCCTGTCCGACTCTTCGTGACCCCATGGACTGTAGCCCGCCAGGCTCCTCTCCCCATGGGATTTCCCAGGCAAGAATACTGGAGTAAGTTGCCATTTCCTTCTCCAGGGGATCTCCCTGCTGCTGCTGCCGCTAAATCGCTTCAGTCGTGTCCGACTCTGTGCGACCCCATAGACGGCAGCCCACCAGGCTCTCTCGTCCCTGGGATTCTCCAGGCAAGAACACTGGAGTGGGTTGCCGTTTCCTTCTCCAATGCATAAAAGTGAAAAGTGAAAGTGAAGTCGCTCAGTCGTGTCCGACTCTTAGAGATCCCCTGGACTGCAGCCTACCAGGCTCCTCCATCCACGGGATTTTCCAGGCAAGAGTACTGGAGTGGGGTGCCATTGCCTTCTCCAGGGGATCTTCCTAATCCAGGGTTAAAACCTGGGTCTAAACTAGTTATAAAATGATGGTTTTCTATTTTTCCTACTCCTTGAATATTTATTAGTTTGTAGTTTTGGTAAAGGAGTGCTGCAGCCAGCACAGCAGGTAGGATTCAAACACAGAGTTTGGGAAAAAGAAACTAGAGAGACAGAATTAAAGTTTTAAAGATGGGACCAGGGGACTCAAGACCTCTTGGGTCAAGAGCCCTGTTTCTCGGAGCCACATCACTTTTATTTAGTGTCTTGGCAAGCAGAAAGTATCTGTTGTGCTATGGTGAAGTCAGCCTCCTATGTCCCTGGTAACGTCTCCCGTTTTATTGATTACTTTAAACTGTCTTTGTTATTTTTTTGTACAAGGGCTATAATCTAGCTGGAGGTTATAGACCTGCTTATGCCTTGGGAAAACATCTTAGTGTGTGCACAAGCAGTGTTCTGAACTTGCGCTGACCCAATGTTCCAAGGTCCACACTATGTTTTTCCTTAGCTTAGCAGGGCATGACTACCCCAACCCTGATGTACTTTTATTTGGGTTATGCTGTATCACTATATTTTGCATTTATTCTTTTCCCATGGTGATTTTCTCATGGCTTAGACAGAGCAACAGGTGGCTGACTGTTAAGCCCTGCAAAGGAGAGAGTTCTTTTCTCTCTCATCCTTTGGGAAATGTGACTTTCAGTGGGGTGACCACAGCTTAGGTAAGAGTCAGGGTTGTATTATTAAGTGCTGGGTAGAAGAGACTTGGTGTAGGCAGCTAGCACTTTGTCACAGGCCCAACCCTAAGTACTCTTATTTCTGTAATTGGATCTGTGATTGACTTGAATGATAAAAGCTTTGGAAGGAATCAAAACGAATTAATGAATGTTTTACATATGAAAGAACTAGGGAAAGCAACCTGAATTCACAGGTGGTGTCTGATGTTTCAGGGTATCATTTTCCTGAAAGGACCAAATAGGCCAGTGATTCTCTTCCTTGGCTGCCCATTGGACTCACTTGAAGACCTGAGGCCTGGGTGCCTTCCAGGGGCACTGGGATTTTTAAAAATATATTACTTCTTTTATCACTTAAAAATTTAGTATTTATTTATTTGGGGCTGTGCTGGGTCTTTGTTGCTGGGCGTGGACTTTTTCTAGTTGCAGCGCAACTTCTGATTGAGGTGGCTTCTCTTGTGGAGCACAGGCTCTAGGGTGCAAGGGCTCAGTAGTTGGGGCACATGGGCTTAGCTGTCCTGCAGCATGTGGACTCTTTCTGGACCAGGGATTGAACCGGCGTCCCCTGCACTGGCAGGTGGATTCTTAACCACTTGGCCATCAGAGAAGTCAGACACTAGGATTTAATTGGTATAGTTGGGACCTGGGCATAGGATTTTTATTTTTATGATTTTTTTCTTCTTTTTTTTCATTTTTCTTTTCAACATTTTTATTTCATATATTAATTTCATATTTTTTGACTGTACCACGTGGCATGTGGGATCTTCATTCCAGAGATTGAGCCCACACAACTTGCACTGGAAGTCAGAATCTTAACCATGGTACCACCAGGGAAGTTCCATGGCAGCAGGATTTTTTCAAGTTCTCTTGGGAATTCCAATATTCTTCCAGAGTTCAGAACTTGAAAACAGATGGCCTATGTTGGTCGTCTGGGGCAAATGACTGTTCTTTGTTACAGTCTTTTGAATGGGAATGAAGGAACTCAACTAGGTACACTGGCATGCCTTGTTTTCGAATCAGGACTTTTGAAAAATCTTTCCACTGTTAGTGTTTGATCACATGGCATATTTGTCAACTTCATTTCTTTCCCTTGGTGAAAAAAAAAGTTGACTCTTCTCAAAATCCAATCAGATTCAGGCAACTAGATAAATGTGTCTTCTCATGACCTTAGGGGGCTTCCTAGGTGGCTCAGTGGTAGAGAATCCGTCTGTAATGCAGGAGACATGAGTTTGATCCCTGGGTTGGGAAGATCCCCTGGAGGAGGAAATGGTGACCCACTCCAGTTTTCTTGCCTGGGAAATCCCATGGACAGAGGAGCCTGCAGGGCTGTAGTCCATGGGGTCTCCAAGAGTCAGACAGGACTGAGCACACACACAGGCATGACCTTAGTCACACATTCATTTAAACTCTTGTAAAAATGGAAACACCTTTTTCTAGTTTCAGGGTGGAGTGAGAGTCCCAAGGTTGAGTAAATAACAAGGGGTGGGATGTCAGAGTGAAAATGATGGCAGTTCCTACTGCATATTGAGCCTTTGCCTCATCCCCACTGTTGTGCACATACTCACTATAAATAGGCCTTTATTTATTTATTTTTGACCATGCCTTGGGCACTTGGGATCTTGTTCCCTGACCAGGGACTGAACCCATGTCCCCTGCAGTGAAACTACAGAGTCTTAACCACTGGACTTCCGGGAAACTCCCTATAAATAAATCTTTAAAACTTTCAAAATTTGATGTGAAATATTTCAGACATAAAGAAGGTTATAAAAATTATAAAATAATGAAAACTCTTATACCCCATGAGTAGTTTAAGATTCCAGGGTCTGGACTGCTTTCCCCCCTTTTCATTCAGGGTTGAATTTCGTCTTTTCTATTTCATTTTACTTTTGCTACCCATGCCTGTTTCCCTAAATGAGACATAACATTGTTTTGCACGTTTCAAGCTAATTGTAAATGATTTCTCACCATATGCACTTTCATATAATTTACTTTTTATATATTGTAGTAGTGGGATTCCTCTGTGTTAGTATATTTCACTCTGGCTCATGTGTGATCATGCTGCAGTTTATCATCTCTTTTCTTGGTCGACACTGAGGTGGTTTCCAACAGTACTACCATTAGTAGTCTTTTTTTTCTCTCTTTTTATTAGTATTCTTATATGGGTTTCCTTGGGTACCTGGCAGGAGTTTCTCAGGGTCTAAATCTAGACACAGAATCGCTGCATTGTAGTATATATTCCTCTTTAATCTTATCATATATTGCCAAAATTCGTCTCCAAAACTGAAGCGGTATATGACCTCGTGAGCAGTATATAAGAGTTCTAGTGGACTTCTCTGTGGTCCAGTGGTTAAGAAGCCCCTTGTCAATGCAGGGGGACACAGGTTCAACCCCTGGTCCAAGAAGATCTCACATGCCATGGGGCAGCTAAGCCCGTGTGTCGCAACTGGAGACCACGAGTCCTAGCGCCCTCGCACCATAACTAGAGAGTAGCCCCCACCCACTACAACTAGAGAAAAGCAGCGTGCAGCAACAAAGACCCAGGGCAGCCAAAACAAAAATAAATGAACGAAATTAAAACAGAATTCAGCTTAGTGATGCCTTTGCCAACACTTGGCATTGTCAGATTTTACAATTTTTGCCGTATACGTTGTTTATTAATCCTCCCGGTAATCTTATGAGGTAGGCTTCTTATTTCAGGTGAGGAAATTGAGTGTCAGCTATTAAGTAATTTGTCCAGTCACAACAAGTCATTAATAGAGTTGATTCTCACTCACGTCTGCATGCATGCATGTGGACGAAGTCATTTCAGTCATGTCTGACACTTTGCTACCCTATAGATCGTAGCCTGCCACGCTCCTCTGTCCATGGAGTTCTCCAGACAAGGATACTGGAGTGGGTGGCCATGTCCTCCTCCAGGGGATCTTTCCGACTCAGGGATTGAACCCTCGTCTCTTACATCTCCTGCATTGACAGGTGGGTTCTTTACCATCTGGGAAGCCCCACCCAGGTCTACCAGATGCCAATGCTCTTGACTGACATTAAGTTACAGTGTAGTAGAGCTTCTGAATCTGTAACTGGAGATGTACATCAGCAGGTGTGACAGATGACAGATGGGCAAAGGACCAGGATTTTGGAAGCAATAGGAGAGGCCGAGGTGAGAGAGGAAGTATATCAACTATGAAATGGTGATGCCTTGTCTGTTGCACTGGCATGCAAGCTGACATACGGAAAGGGCAACTGTGGCAGTATGCGAATGGCCACAGCACATCGGGTCGGGGGCGAGGGGAGGGAAGGAAAGGGTGGGGCGAGTTGACGGAGTGGCACTGAAACGTATACATTACCGTATATAAAATAAATAGCTAATGGGAAATTGCTGTCTAACACTAGTGCTCTGTGACAACCAAGAGAGGTGGGACGGGGGCTGGCGAGAAGGGGGCTCGAGAGGGAGAAGATGTATGTACACTTGTGGCTGATTCACATTGTTGTGCAGCAGAAACCAATAGAACATCATAGAGGAATTATTTTCCAATTAAAAATAAATTTAAAAAAGGAATGGCCACAGATCCTTTGACCCTCTTCCCATAGACATCGACTCTCAGCATCCCTTCTCCTTAAGTTTGGGTGGGCTATCTATGCTTTGAGTCACAGAATTTGGCAGAAGTGACTGCCAATTTCCAGACACAGTCCCTTAGAACCTGGCAGCTTCCACCTCCCATCTCTTAGAGTATTTGATCTGGGGACAAGGTACTCTGACTGCCTTGGGGCTACTGTGTTGTGACATAGCCCAGGCAAATGTATGGAGAGGAGTCAAGGTTCCCACTCTCAATAGCCAGCCCCACCTTGCCAGTCATGTGAGTGAGCCACGTTGGAAGTTGATTCTCTTTCCTCACCTGTTACTGAGTGGAGCAGGGAAGAGCAAATCAGCCACCTCCAAATTACTGATCCTCCAAATTATGGACAAAATAAAATGCTTCTTTTGAGCTATTAAGTTTTGGAATAGTTTTGTTATGTGGCAATAGACAGCCAGAGCTGTAGTGAAAACAGAAACTGAAGGGAAGATTTTTTAAACAAAATTTTAGTTTTAAACATTTTATTGGAGTATACCTGATTTACAGGGTAGTGTTAGTTCCAGTGTACAGCAAAGTGAATCAGTTATACACATTCATATGTCCACTCTCTTTTAGATTCTATTCCTATGTTGGTCATTACAGAGTGTTGAGTAAACTTCCCTGTGTTGTACAGTGGGTTCTTATTAGTTATCTATTTTATACATTTGGCCACCTGATTCAAAGAGCCGACTCATTGGAAAAGATCCTGATGCTGGGAAAGATTGAAGGCAAAAGGAAAAGTGGGTGGCAGAGGATGAGATGTTTTAGATAGTTATTCTGTGGTCATTCTGTGAGATAGTTATTACAGAGAAAAGAGTCCTGACCGTGAGATCCATGACCTGGACTTTCGGGGTCTTTAAAGCCATTGAAGATAAGTGGCAACTGAAGGAGAAGGAAAATAAAGAACAGGATGATTATTGTTGGCTTTAGAGATGGTCGAGATGCCTCTGTTACCCATTTCTGGGGTTTTGTCTTCTTTATTTATTGACTGTTCTCGGTCTTTGTTGCTGTACAGGCTTTTCTCTAGTTGTGGCAAACAGAGTCTACTCTCTTGTTGTGGGGCCCGGGGTCCTGGAGTGCTCAGGCTTCAGTAGTTGCAGCATGTGGGATCAGTATTTGCTGTTCCTGGGCTTTAACGCACAGGCTCAAGAGTTGCGGTTCACAGACTTAGTTGCTGCAAGGCACATGGAATCTTCATGGACCAGGGATTGAACCCCTTCTCCTGCATTGGCAGGAGGATTTTTTACTGCTGAGCCACGAGGGAAGCCTCATTTCTGGGGCTTTATTGCTGGGATCTTGTACTCTTGGAAAGAGTGCCCATATCAACGAACCATAGTTCAGTTAAACTAAACACAGTCTGATTGACAGGCATAACTCTAAGGGTATTGACAATACCGCCATTTTTTGAAACCCTAGCATGCAACTCTGGCATTATCTATGCAACCCCATGGTCTATGGCATGGTCTTGGTTGACCCTGACTGCAGTAGGAACTTTGAGGCATCATGCTACCAGAATAGGCTAAGTGTTGACTTGCCCTCCCGCCTCCCGCCTCTGCCATCTTTCAGAACTTTCTGTTAAACAGAGCAGAGTTCATGGGTAAGAGCCAGGGATCTATTTGATGACAGCAAAGTGCTGGGACCAGCAGATGAGAAACATGTTTGGAGAAGACAGATAAGCTGTTACAGGCATTGCTTTTGCAAAGCCACTGGGCTGACAGGCCAGGGCTTGTTCCTTGCCTGCTTCCTCCCCAGCAGCCCTCCTGACATCAAAAAGAAGCCGAGCATTTCAGGAAGGACAGTGGTTATGACAGACCAGCCTGCAGCACCAGGGCGCTTTTTGCTATGATAGTTGCAAAGTGTGTCCTAGACAAAACACTGTGATATGGTCCCTATCACTTAAAACTTGTAAGTGCTCTTTATGGAGAGGCTGGACTGAACAGGCAGAGAGATGCTGGTTTTGTCTGGGGCTCTAGTTCCTGATATAGGTCACATGCATTTTTCTGGGTACATTTATTTTTCTTTTTTAAAAAATTATTTATGGCTGTGCTGGGTCTTCATTGTTGTGTGTGGGCTTTCTCTAGTTGCGGCGAGTGGGGGCTATTCTCTAGTTCTGCGAACACGCTTCTCATTGCAGTAGCTTCTCTGATCGCAAAGCATGGGCTTTGCAATGAGGTTGGGCTCAGTATTTGTGTCCCACAGGCTTAGTTGCTCCGTGGCATGTGAGATCTTCCTGGACAAGGGATCCAACCCGTGTTCCCTGCATTGCAAGGCAGATTCTTAACCACCCAATCAGCAAAGAAGCCCTCTATTTCTTTTATTTATTTGTTTTTAGCCACACTGAGTGGCATGTGGGATCTTAGTTCCCCAATCAGGCCTCAAACCCACACCCCTCTGCACTGGAAGTGTGCAATCTTAACCACTGGACCACCAGGGTCTACATTCTTTTTAGGGACTGACAGGGTTTTTGAATCTTGCACTTGGGAAGAAATGATACAGCAAAAGTCACTCACACGTGTCCAACTCTTTGCAACCCCATTGACTGTAGCCCGCCAGGCTCCTTGGTCTGTGGAATTCTCCAGATAAGAATACTAGAGTGGGTATCCATTCCATTCTCCTAGGGATCATTCTGAGGTCTCCTGTATTGCAGACAGATTCTTTTCCATCTGAGCCACCAGGGAAGCCCTTGGGAAGAAATGATAAAGATGTTATAAGGAAAATGATGCTATGAATCTAAGATGTAAGGGACAAATTTCTCTGATAACAGAAGTATTTCTTTCCAAGTTTCAGGCTCCAGACTTCTCTCCNACTCTTTGCAACCCCATTGACTGTAGCCCGCCAGGCTCCTTGGTCTGTGGAATTCTCCAGATAAGAATACTAGAGTGGGTATCCATTCCATTCTCCTAGGGATCATTCTGAGGTCTCCTGTATTGCAGACAGATTCTTTTCCATCTGAGCCACCAGGGAAGCCCTTGGGAAGAAATGATAAAGATGTTATAAGGAAAATGATGCTATGAATCTAAGATGTAAGGGACAAATTTCTCTGATAACAGAAGTATTTCTTTCCAAGTTTCAGGCTCCAGACTTCTCTCCTGGCTCATGCAGGATGCCTGGTGCAGTGGACACACAGCAGCTCTTCCCTCTTCCTTCTTCCCCTTCCCAGCTAGCTCAGATTTCCAATGGGGACTTTAGTGATCTCAGCTCTAAGCTGATTAAGAGAAGCCAATTCTACTCTTCTCTGGAGTGGCTCAGATGGTAAAGAATCTGCTTGCAAAGTAGGAGATTTGGGTTCAATCCCTGGGTCAGGAAGATCTCCTGGAGAAGAGAATGGCTATCCGCTCCAGTATTCTTGCCTGCAAAATCCCATGGGCAGAGAAACCTGGTGGGCTACAGTCCATGGGGTCACAAAGAGTCAGACACAACTGAGAGACTAACACACACCCTTCTCCCAGATGGACCTGTGAACAAGTATGGTCTAATCAAAGTGAACATCAGGACTTCTGCTGGGAATTCTAGGGCAAAGAGTTTTCTGCTGTGTGATTATCAGCACAGTGCAATGGGAACCAGGCAGCCCTGGGTATCCATCTGGGAGTTCCAACCCTTTAACCAAGTATGCCATTAACAGTGCAGAGCCCAGGAAAGAAGCAGGTCCTTGAAATGTCATTGGAGGAAGCCTCCCTATGGACTTTCTGTCACTGGGGCCTAGAAATTTATTTTATTATTTGAGTCAAGTTTCCTGTTTCTTGCCACAGAAACCATCCTCAGTGGTACCCTTGGGATTCCTGTCACTCGAGTCTTTAATCTGAGCTTTTTGTCTCTGATATAGAGGGAGACAGAATTCTAGAACCCCTGGGCTGTTGGCTCCAGGGAGGAGGCAGCCCTGACCTATTTATCCCAACAATAGTCCTGGCAGACAGAGGTGGACCCATCCTTCCCAGCGGTGTTCATGCTCAGTCCCTCAGTCATGTCCAACTCTTTGAGACTTCATGAACTGTAGCCCACCAGGCTCCTCTGTCCACAGGGTTCTCCAGGCAAGAATACCAGAGTGGGTTGCCATTCCTTCTCCAGGACATCTTCCAATCCAGGGATCGAACCCAGATATCCTGCATTGTAGGCAGATTCTTTTCCATCTGAGCAACCAGGGGAAGCCCTTAAAGAGAAGCCTAGATACCCTGTGCTGTACTTAGTCACTCAGTCGTGCCTGACTCTTTGTGACCCCATGGACTGTAGCCCACCAGGCTCCTTTGTCCATGGGGATTCTCCAGGCAAGAATACTGGAGGGGGTTGCCATGCCCTCCTCCAAGGGATCTTCCTAACCCAGGGATCAAACCCATGTCTCCTATATTGCAGGCGGATTCTTGAGCCCCCAGGGNTGATCAGATTGGCTAGTTGTCTGTGATTGTGGTTTCAGTCTGTCTGCCCTCTGATGCCCTCTCTCAGCATCTACCATCTTAGTTGGGTTTCTCTTAGCTTGGACATGGGGTATCTCTTCCCAGCTGCTCCGGCAAAGCTCAGCCACTGCTCCTTACCTTGGTTGCGGGGTATTTCCTCTTGGCCAGCTGCTCCTGACTTTGGACATGGGGTAACTCCTCTCAGCTCCTGCTCCTGACCTTGGATGTGGGGTAGCTCCTCTTGGCTGCCGCTCCTGACCTTGGATGTCAGGTAGCTTGCCACGCAGCCGCTGCTTGTGTATTGCCGATTCCAATCTCCCAATTTATCCCTCCCTCTACTTTTCCCCTTGGTACCTGGTAAGTTTGTTTTCTACATCTTGACTCTATTTCTGTTTTGTGAATAAGTTCTGTTTTGTGTACCGTTTTTCCAGATTCCACCTATAAACTATATCATATGACATTTATTTTTCTCTACCTGACTTCCTTCACTCAGTATAACAAGGATTTCCTTTAAGGCTGAAAAAGATTTTATCATATATGTATATTTACCCATCTTATTAGTGTTGATAAAATATCTCACAATTTCTTTATCTGATCATCCACAGACAGATACTTTTGTTGTTTCCAATATCTTGGCTATTGTGAATAATATTGCAATAAACATGAGAGTGCACACATTGCTTTAAGATACTGATTTAATTTTCTTTGGATATATACTAAGAAGTAAGATTACTGGATCATATAGCAGTTTCATTTTTAGGTTTTTGAGGAATTTCCCTACTCTTTTCCATGGTGGCTTTACCAATTTACCTTCCCACCAAAAGTGTAGAAATGTTCTCATTTCTTTAAAACCTCATCAACACTTGTTATCTCTTGTGTTTTTGATAATAGCCATTTTAACAGATGTGAGATATCTCACTGTGGTTTTGATTTGCATTTCCCTGATGGTTAGGGACGTTGAAGGAGTTTACATATGCTTGTTGGTTATTCATAAATCTTCTTTAGAGAAACATCTATTCAGTTCCTTTGCCCATAAAAAAATAATTTTATGTATTTTTGGTTGAGCTGGGTTTTCATTGCTTTGCGCAGGCTTTCTCTAGCTGTGGTGAGTGAGGGCCCCTTCTAGGTTAGGTGTACGGGCTTTAGTCATTGCGGCACCCACGCTCAGTNCAGTTCCTTTGCCCATAAAAAAATAATTTTATGTATTTTTGGTTGAGCTGGGTTTTCATTGCTTTGCGCAGGCTTTCTCTAGCTGTGGTGAGTGAGGGCCCCTTCTAGGTTAGGTGTACGGGCTTTAGTCATTGCGGCACCCACGCTCAGTAGTTGCAGCTTGTGGGCCCTGGAGTGTGGGAGCAGTAGTTGTGGCACACAGGCTTTGTTGCTCTGTGGCATGTGGAATCTTCTCAGACCAGGGACTGAACCCGAGTGCCCTGGCGGGCAGATTCCTATCCACTGCACCACCCTGGAAGCCCCGTTTGCCCATTTTTAAATTGGATTATTACTGTTTCCAGTTGAGTTGTATGATTTCTTTATACATTTTGGATATTAACCCCTTATCTGATACATGCTTTGCAAAGTTTTTCTCCCATTCTAGAGGTTACCTTCTAATTTTGTTATTTGTGTCCTTGCTGTGCAGAAACTTTTTAGTTTGATGTTATCCCCCTTGTTTATTTTTGCTTTTGTTGTAGGTGCTTTTGGTGTCATCAAATAAATCATTGCCAAGATCTGTGAGGGGGGACTTGTTCCATATATTTTGTTCTAGAATTTTCATTGTAGCATTTTTTAAAGTCTTTATTGAATTTGTTACAATATTTCTTCTGTTGTTTATATTCTGACTTGCTGGCCTGGAGGATGTGGGATCTTATCTCCCCCACCAGGGATCTAACCCATACCCCCTGCACTAGAAGGAGAAATCTCAACCACTAGATCACCAGGCAAGTCTCTGTGGATTGTTATAATGGAGGAAAACTAGAGGAAGACTCAATGCCCAATAATCAGGAATCAGTTTATTCAATGGAATATCATGTTGCCATTAAAGATAGTGTAATAATAGTGTAAAAGGATATTTCACTTGGAAAAATGTTTACTCTTTATTTAGAGAGAAAACATTTAAAATGTTATATTAGGGGACTTCCCTGGTAGTCCAGTGGTAAGATTCTGCACTCCGAATGCACAGAGTGAGGTTTCATCCTTGGTCAGGGAACTAGATCCCACATCACAGCAACTAAAAGTTTGCATGCCACAGCTATGACCTGGTGCAGCCAAATAAATGTTTTTAAAAGTTGTAGTAGTATCACATTTTTGTAAAAGAAAAAGTACGTAGATGTTTGTGCTCAGTCGCTCAATCATGTCCAACGCTTTGTGACTCCAGCCCACCAGGCTCCTCCGTCCATGGGATTTCCCAGGCAAGAATACTAGAGTGAGTTGCCATTTCCTTCTCCAGGGAATCTTCCTGACCCAGGGGTCATACCTGTGTCTCTTGCGTCTTCTGCATTGGCAGGTGGGTTCTTTACCACTAGTACCACCTGGGAAGCCGCTACAGATATGTTTACATGAGTAGAAGAAAGGATATTTAAAGACACTAAACAGTTGATGGGATCATTTCTGGTTGGGGGAATTGGGTGATGGGATTTTTTTCTGTGTGTTTTCAAAAATTCTAAAAACATCTGAATAATAAATGTTATTTCAAAACTTCCAAGCAACGTAGTTGTAAAACACTCACCAGGGATGGACTAAGTGTGCTCCTAGATGTCTGCAAACTTGACCTCTGGGATTGGGCAGCCCCTTCCCCTCCTTCTCTGTGGCCTCCATTTTCCCACCTTCTAAATGTGGGTGGATGAGCTTAGAGTCTCAGATGGCTACGGTTTGCAGTTGCTGTTGTCAGCTGACAAGCCCTGTGAGGATTTGTGCCAAAACATTCACTCATTCTTGTTATCCATTAATAGCATGTGGGACACACATGTCTCTGACAGATAACTTACTTTCAAATGACTTACATATATGTCTATTCCCTCACTGGGCCTCTGCTCCAAAGTAAACATGAGGTAAAGGCTTCTGGTGTGTGTGTGCTGTCGTGTCTGATACTTTGTGACCCCATGGACTGTAGCCCTCTGCCAAGGCTCCTCCATCCATGGGATTTCCCAGGCAAAAATACTGGAGTGGCTTGCCATTTCCTTCTGCAGGAGCTCTTCCCGACCCAGGGACTGCACCCTTGTCTCCTGCATTGGCAGGCGGATTCCTTACCCTTAGTGTCACTTGGGTGGTTCAGCGGTAAAGAATCTGCCTGCCAATGCAGGAGACAAGGGTTCGATCCCTGGGTTGGGAAGATCCCCTGTAGAAGGAAATGGCAACCCAATCCAGTATTCTTGCCTGGAAATTTTCATAGACAGAGGAAATTGGCGGGCTACAGTCCATGGGTGTGCACAAAAGTTAGACACGACCGAGTGACTAAACCACCACTACCACCAAACATAAAGTAAAGAGGGGACAGGGCCCATTTTATGTTTTTTTTTTTTTTTAAACATCTGTTAAAATTTATTTATTATTTTTATTTTCATTTTATTTTGGGCCATGCTGTTTGGCATGTGGGATCTTAGTTCCCACATGCCAGGCAGTTCCCAGGCAGACGAACATTACCTGTGTGTGGTGTTTTTCTGTCCAGGGCCACTTGAATTGGCCTTTGCTAACCCCAGGGCCTTTGTATGTACAGGGGACCAGAGCTCCTATTTATTTATGTATTATTTTTATCAAGTGAAGTTATTAACTGCTACTGCTACTGCTAAGTCACTTCAGTCGTGTCTGACTCTGTGCGACCCCATAGATGGCAGCCCACCAGGCTCCCCCGTCCCTGGGATTCTCCAGGCAAGAACATTGGAGTGGGTTCCCATTTCCTTCTCCAATGCAGGAAAGGGAAAAGTGAAAGTAGAGTCGCTCAGTCCTGTCCGACTCTTCGCGACCCCATGGACTGCAGCCCACCAGGCTCCTCTGCCCATGGGATTTTCCAGGCAAGAGTACTGGAGTGGGGTGCCGTTGCCTTCTACAGTTTTTCTTTTTTTGATTGATGTATCATTGATTTACAACATTGTGTTAATTACTGCTGTATGGCAAAGTGACTCAGTTATACATATACATACATTCTTTTTTATGGTTCTTTTCCATTATGACTTATTACAGGATCTTGAATATAGTTCACTGTGCTCTGCAGTAGGACCTTGCTATTCATCCATTCTATATATACTACTTTGCATCTGCTAAATGCAAATTCCCAATCCATCTGTCTCCCACTTCCCCTCCTCCCCTTTGGCAACAACAAGTCTGTTCCCAGAGCTCCTTTATATTATTGGGTCACTGAAGAAAACCAGGCATAGACTGACACAGAGAAAGAATCTGTGGATGACAGAAACAAAAGCAGTTTCTGGGACAGAAAAGTCCCCCAAACTCCTGGGGAGGAGATTTTCTTGCTGGTTGATCATCAGGGGTTATCTAATAACTTGCTCCAAATCTCAGATTCTTTATCTGCATTGGGTGGATTGGGGAGGTTTGGATTCCATGGCCTTTTCAGCTGAAAAACTCCAAGACTGTTAGGTTTGATGGGGATTTTTCAAGTCCACAGTCTTTGAGGTGAGAAGACAGGGAGAAGAAGGGAAGAGAAGAAACAGGGTAATGACTTTGTCAATCCATCAGCTGTCTACTGTGCCTTCTTGGTTTTCTAAACTAGCACTCTTCAATAGAAGTATTATAATGCAAACTCATATGTATTGCAATTTTTCTCTCTTTTTAAAAAGTGGTGTCTGGAAATCCAGGCTTGAGAGAGGGTGCCAGTATTTTTGTTTATTATGATTATTTTACAAATATTTATTTGGCTGTACTGGGTCTTAGTTGTGGCATGCGGGATCTGGAATCTTCAGCTATGGCACGTGGGATCTAGCTCCCTGACCAGAGACTAAACCTGGCTGCCCTGTGTTGGGAGAGCAGAGTCTTAGCTACTGCGCCACCAGGGAAGTCCCAATTTCAATTTTTCTAGCAGCCACATTTTAAGAAGTAAAAAGAAATAGGTGAAATTAATTTTAATAATATAATTGATTTAGCCCAATATATCAAAAATATGGGGGCTTCCCAGGTGGCTGGGACAGTGGTAAAGAACCCATCCCACCTGCCTATGTAGGAGGCGAAGGAGACGAGGGCTCTGTCCCTAGGTCAGGAAGATGTCCTGGAGTAGGAAATGGCCACCAACTCCAGTATTCTTGCCTGAGAAATCCCATGGACAGAGGAGCCTGGCGGCCTACAGTCCATGGAGTCATAAAGAGTCAGACACGACCGAGAGACTGAGCACACACATCAGAAATATTGTGTGATGAATGTAAAAGTCATTGAGAGATCCTATGTTTATTTTTTGATACGAAGTCTTTACTATCTGGTGTGCATTTTACACTTAAGGCATATGTCCATTTGGACTAGCTACGCTTCAAATTCTCAGTAGCCACACGTGGCTAGGGGCTACCATGTTGGACAGTGCAGGTTTAATCCCTATGAGGTAAGTAGGGCTTATTTCTCCCCTTATATAGATGGGAAAAGAGAGGCTTAGAGGATCTACAGTGCACCTAGCAGTGCAGAGAAAGGGCCCCATGCCTTCCCTCTGCCCCTCAGCTGATTCTCCAATTCCGCCCACCCTCCTCCACAGCCTGAGGCACAGTCCATCCTCCTTGGAGCTCAAAGGCAAGTGGGGAGAGAGAACCAATTCACTTCTGGTGCAATGAAGTGCCAGATAGTGCAGTGGAGTTCAGAGCAGGGAGAGGGCTCTGAGGCCTGGAGGAGACAGGTCAAGTTATCTTTCACCAACCGAATGGCCTGGGCTGGGAGTCGTGGCTGGGTAGGTCTCCCTGATAAGCTGCCCAGACAAATAGATTCCCAGAGACCCATCTCAAGGACCCATGGGCCAGTCTTCCATGACCTGTGACTTTCTTATCTGTACACAGAATTTCAAGTTTCACTGAGGCTTGGCCCCGCCAGACAGGCTTAAAATGCCCAGTAGCAAGAAGAGAAGGCATCCATAAAAATAGCAATGATAATATGAACACTAATAGTGATGTGTGAAACCACCCAGGGAAAAGTGGTTCTGCCCTTGGCAGTGCAGTATTTTCCCCCAGCATCCCTGCGAGGCACACCATTCCCATATTGGAGGCCCTCCCCTCACTGTTCCCAGGTCCAGTGCTGACATTCAGGGAGGCCACCCCCACACCAGGTTCCTGCTGATCTGCTGGGGGCGGGGGAGAGTCTCAGAATGTCTTCTCTTGAGTGTAGCCAACCAAGAGACCACTCCATGTGATCCATGAATTTAGGTGATTTTTTTTTCCTACTGAAGACTCTATAATGTAAGCAACTACCTGTCAAACACAAACTGTTCACCTTACGGACAAAAGTGTAAGGGGACAGAGTAGGGTGTGGGTTACACAGGGAGGGACTGTGTGGCTGAGCCAAGGAGGGACAGGATTGAGAACAGAGGTCCATCTACAGAAGAATGGGTAAAGAAGATGTGGTGCATATGTATGAAGGCATAGTACTCAGCCATAAAAAGGAATGAAACTGGATCATCTGTAGAGATGTGGATGGACCTAGAAAGTATCATATAGAGTGAAGTAGTCAGGAACAAAAAACAAATATCTTATATTAACACATATGTGTGGAAATTAAAAACATGGTATAGATGATCTTGTTTGCAAAGTACAACTAGAAACACAGACGTAGAGAACAAATTTATGGATACCAAGGGGGGAAGGAGTGGGTGAGAGGAATCAGGAGATTGGGATTGACATACATACACTATTAACACTATGATAAAATAGATAACGAATGAGAACCTACTGTATTGCACCGGGAATTCTACTTAACGCACTGCACTGATCTGAATGGGAAGGAAATCCAAAAGTTAGGAAATATATATAGATGTATGGCTGATTCATTTTGCTGTACAGTTGAAACTAACACATTGTAAAGCAACTATGCTTCAATGAAAATTAATTTAAAAAAATAAAACAATTTTAAAAAGATTCTTTCCCATATAGGCGATTTGAGTATTGAGTATACAGTAAGTCCTTATTAGTTATCTATTTAATATATAATAGTGTGTGTATGTCAGTCCCAATCTCGCAATTTGTCCACAGCCTCTACCCCCAGTCCTCTGGTAACCATAAGTGGTTTCCTACATCTGTGATTCTACATTTGTTTGGTAAAAATATGGAAAGCGTCACAAATTTGCATATCATCCTTGTGCAGGGTCCATGCTAATCTTCTCTGTATGGTTCCAATTTTAGTGTATGTACTGCTGAAGTGATCAATCTTTTTCATTTAGAAAAGTTCTTTTAACATTTCTCTTAAAGATGGTTTGATGGTTTTACAGGCTCTGAAATTTTTGATCGCTTCATCGAATCTGAACCAAAGCCTTGCAGATAAAGTATTCTTGGTTGTAGTTTTTTCCCTTTTATCACATTAAATATATTATGCCTTTCCCTTCTGGCCTGCAGACTTTCTGCTGAAAAGTCAGCTGACAGACTTATGGGAGTTTCTTTGTATGTCACTTGTTGCTTTTTCCTTCCAGCTTTAATATTCTCTTTATCTGTGTGTGTGTTCAGTTGCTAAGTCGTGTCTGACTCTTTGCGAGCCAGGCTTCTCAGTCCTTCACCACCTCCCGGAGTTTGCTCAAACTCATGTTCATCGAGCTGGTGATGCCATCCAACCATCTAATCCTCCCTCTGTCATCCCCTTCTCCTCCTGCCCTCAATCTTACCCAGCATCAAGGTCTTTTCCAATGAGTTGGCTCTTCACATCGGGTGGCCAAAGTATTGGAGCTTCAGCTTCAGTCCTTCCAATGAATATTCAGGGCTGATTTTCTCTAGGACTGACTGGTTCTTTATCATTATTCTTTGCCATTTTAATTATAATATGTCTTGGTGTTTTTCTCTTTGAGTTGATCCTATTTGGGAGTCTCTGTGCTTCCTGGACCTGGATGTGTGTTTCCTTTCCCAGATGAGGGAAGCTTTCAGCTATTATGTCCTCTAATATGCTGTCCGGCTCTTCCTCTTTTCTCCTCCTGGGACCCCCATAATGCAAATGTTAGTTATTTGATTTTGTCTCAGAGTTCTCTTAAACTGTCCCCATTTTTTATATTATTTTTTTCTTTTTCTGTTCAGTTTGGCTGATTTCCACTACTCTGATTCTAGTTTGCTGATTTGTTCCTTTGTATCATTGAATCTACTGTTGATTCTTTCTAGTGTATCTTTCATTTCCACTATTTATTTATTTTAAAAAATTAATCATTTTTTGGCTGAGTTGGGTCTTTGCTGCTTTTGTGTGGTTTTTCTCTAGTTGCAGTGAGCAGGGGGCTACTTTTAATGTGGTTCGTGGACTTCTCACTGTGGATGCTTCTCTTATTGCAGAGCACAGGCTCTCGGCGAGAGGCTTCAGTAATTGCAGCACAGAGTCTTAGGTGCTCTGGGGTATGTGGAATCTTCCCAGACCAGGGATCAAACCTGTGTCCCCTGCATTGGCAGGCAGATTTTCTTTTTTTTAAGGGAAGTCCATCATTATCTTCTTGAGTCTGCTTTCCCCTTGATGTTGCTCGTCTATTTTCCCACAGAGGGATAAATGCCAAATCTTGAAACTGAAATGCAAGCTGTGGCCAACTCACACACCTGGTGCTTTGCTGATGAAGATGTCCTAGGCTTGGGGTTGGCCAAGGACCTGGGCTGGGCAGTTGGCCCTGCTCAGAGTGATGCTCTGTCTCACTCTCCTTTCCTGCAGGGAGAGTGGCGAGAGGAGAGTTACTCCAACTGCTCACTTTTGCCTGGCATCCGTTGGCACCAGGCCAAGGATGTGGATGGATGGATAGAGGCCTGGTTTTCTCTTCTCTGACACTTGGAAACTTGGCTTCTGATTAGTCATGGCCTGTATCCAAATGGGCAACAGCAGGTTCATCCTCTTCCATTGTTCACTCATAAATACCATCAAACACACATACTAGAGTAAATACAACCCAGTGTATAAGACCCTTACTCAAAACCTCCTCCTCTGTTTTAAAAAAAATCAACTTTATGGACTTCCCTGGTGGTCCGCTGGTTAAGACTGTGAGCTCCCAATGCAGGGGCCCAGGTTCGATCCCTGATTAAGGAACTAGATCCCACATGCCACAACAATAAATATCCCATATGCTGCAACTAAGACCCAACACAGCCAAATAAATAAAAATTAAAAAAAAAATCAACTTTATTGAACCCAAACCCAAATCCTAACCCTAACTTTGCATACAATAAAGTGCACCCATTTTAAGTATACAATAGGATGAGTTTTGGCAAATGTATACACTAGTGTGTTGTATGCTGCTGCTGCTGCTAAATCGCTTCAGTTGTGTCCAACTCTGTGTGACCCCACAGACGGCAGCACACCCAAGGCTCCGCCATCCCTGGGATTCTCCAGGCAGGAATACTGGAGTAGGGTGCCATTTCCTTCTCCAATGCATGAAAGTGAAAAGTGAAAGTGAAGTCTCTCACTTGCGACCCTGTGGACTGCAGCCCACCAGGCTCCTCTGTCCATGGGATTTTCCAGGCAAGAACACTGGAGTTGGGTGCCATCACCTTCTCCCAGTGTGATGTATAATCACATAATCAAGTTAGAGAATATTTCCATCACCCCCCTGACCATCACCAAATTTCCTCTTGCCAATCTGCAGTCAATCTCTCCTACTTCTGTTTTGTGTCACCATAGTTTTGCCTTTTCTAGAATTTCATATAAATTTCATCAAGCAGTGTGCACTCTTTTGTGTCTGACTTTTGCGGTAAGATAATGTCTGTGAGATTCTTGTACATTGCTGGGTATATCAGTAATACTTTAATTTTTGTTGCTGAGTACTATTTCATTGTATGGGTATATCACAATTTTAAATTTCCCTCCTTTTTGGCTTTGGTTTATTCAATGTCCCCTTCTGGTGCAGGTGACCCTCTGGGCCACTTCTATGTGTGAACTAAGTTTTTTTTTTTTAATTAAAAAAATTTATGTATTCAACTGCACAGGGTCTCAGTTGCAGCATTCGAGATCTTTAGTTGTGGCACTTGAACTCTTAATTGTGGCATGTGGAATCTAGTTCCCTGACCAGGGATGGAACCTGGCCCCCTTTATTGGGAATGTAGAGTCTTAGCCATTGGACTATCAGGGAACTCCCTGTATGTACTGCACTTTTATCTGCCACCTCTTCCTGCTAACCTGGGCCCTTTCTCCCCATCCCTGTCCCCTCTGCCTTAAGTTTGCTGCAGAGCAGAGCAACACTTGAGAGACTGAAGACTGTGTTAAAATAACCATTTCCCACACAAGTAATATAAAGTAACATAAAGAGATGCCAAATTAAAAAGCTAAAAAAAAAAGTGCAGTTCTGACAGCCTACCACATTAAGACTCTAGCAGACTACCCAGCCCTCACCACCTGCTTCTTCAAAAGGCTATGCTTTTTGCCAGACTGAATATTTTACTTTATCTTTTCCCTTATGCAGACACTGCAATATATTTGAGGATATATCACATTTCTTCCTTAAGTAATTATTTTTAATGTTAAAAAAATTTTAAAATAATATATGAATATGGTTTTAAAAGATTCAAATAATACAGAAGATGTCAAGTGAGAAGAGAAAAGTCTTCCTCCCCACATCATTCTCATTTCTCAGGGCAGCCAGTGGGAACAGGTTGGTGAGAATCTCTGGCGACATTTACAGTGTCTGACGTGCATGCCATATGTAACCCAAATAAAGCTGGGTCTCCAATTTGCGCAACATAGATGGGCCTCAGGAGTGTCATACTGAGTGAAGTAAGTCAGAGAAGGAGAAATATCATATGACAGCATTAACGTGTGGAATATAAAAAGGAATGATACAAATGAACTTACAAAACAGAAAGAGACTCACAGACTTAGAAAATGAATGCATGGTTGCTGGTGGGAAGGGATAGTGACCTTCCCAGACTTTGGGAAGGTCATATACATATTGCTATATTTAAAATGGATAACCAACAAAAACCTATTGTATAGCAAATGGAACTCTGCTCAGTGTTATGAGCCAGCCTGGATGGGAGGTGAGTTTGGGGGAGAATGGATACATGTATATGTATGGCTGAGTCCCTTCACTGTTTACCTGAAACTATCACCACATTTTTAATCAGCTATAACTCAATACAAACTGGTTTTGGTGTTAAAAAAAAAAATTGGGCCTCCGTGTTCTTGCCTTAGAACAGTGATATGTCCATAAGAAACACAAACTAAGCTTTACTTAAAAAAATATATATTTATTTATTTGGCTGTGCTGGGTCTTAGTTGTGGCAGGCAGGATCTCTGATCTTCATTGTGGCATTCAGAGTCTTTAGCTGTGGCATGTGAACTTTCAGCTGTGGTATGTGGGACCTAGTTCCCCTACCAGGGATTGAACCCAGGCACCTAGCATTGAGAGGGCGAAGTCTTAGCCACTGGGTCACCAGGGAAGTTTTTGGTTTCACTTTTCAAAATTGTCTAGGTCTTTGCTAGGCTTTACCGAAGCTCTCTTGAGAGCACTACAGAGAGAGCCTCACAGCATCCACACAAGCAAGCATCTCAGTCAGGATTCTTAACTAGAAGCAACAGAAATCATTGTTTTCTATTATACTAGACAATACTGGTGGAGAAGGCAATGGCACCCCACTCCAGTACTCTCGCCTGGAGAATCCCATGGATGGAGTAGCCTGGTGGGCTGCAATCCATGGGGTCGGTGAGAGTTGGACACGACTGAGCGATTTCACTTTCACTTTTTACTTGCATGCATTGGAAAAGCAAATGGCAGCCCACTCCAGTGTTCTTGCCTGGAGAATCCCAGGGACGGGGGAGCCTGGTGGGCTGCCGTCTATGGGGTCGCACAGAGTCAGACACAACTGAAGTGACTTGGCAGCAGCAGCAGCAGCAGACAATACTGGGGGCTCATGTCATCTCTGGATAGCTCATAGCTGGGAGTCTCTGCAGGTGAGACCAATCCCCAGGTCATGTTCCAGAATTGCTCTGGTTATAATACCATGACGATAGATGAGGACTATGGCTGGCAACATTGGCTATGGCTGACAACATCACCAATGCCTACTCTGGACCCTGTTGCAACTGCCACCCTGGAGAGTGAACATCCTGNGGTTCTTTCGGAAGGTTCTGTCCTTGGACTGTTCCCTATTCCGTTTACAGTGTCCCTGTGTGAACTCACTCACTCTCAGGGCTTCCGTGGTTTTGTATTCCTGATCTCCACCTCTCTGCCCCCAGCTCAAATGTCACTACCAAACCAGCCTCATGGACACTGCCTACTTTGTATCTCCCTTTGGATGACACCCAGGCACCCCCTGCGGGCCACATCCTAACAGAACCAAATGCCAGCCACTCCTAACGCACTGCTTCCTGTTTCCTTGCTTTCTGTTAATGGCAGCACCATTTAGTTAGGCTTTCAAGCTGGACAAGCGGGAGTCATCCTTGACTTCTCCTTCACCGCCTGTCCACCCTCCCCCGACCATATTCATTAAATTATCGGGTCCTATTAATTTTACTTCCAAAACTTATTTTCAAATATGTCATTTTTACTCTATACCAACAACCATCCTCTCTCGCTTGCCCCTATCAGCAGCCAGCAGCCTCCCAACAGATTTCATGCCTCTTGTCCTTGTCCTCAAGCCCATCATCCACAATGTTGTCATTCTTTCCCTATTGACCACTTATCGCGTGCCAAGCGTGGTGATAGGTACTAGGAATACAACAGTGAAAAAGACATAGACCCCATTTTCATAAATCAGCAAGATCCACATAAATAATAAATCTCACCCTGGCCCTTTCTGGTTTACAACCTTCCAACATGTTTCAACCCTTGTCCCAATTATCCTTCGCATGCTTTAGTCATGAATCCCTTTTGAAATCTGATAAAAGCTGAATTCATGCATAAAACTTTGTAACAGCTTCAAGGGAAAGGACCCTGACCCTGAAGGCCAGGCTTCAAGAATCCTTGACCTTTCGGATGAGCAGATGCAAACCATTATACACAGAATGGATAAACAGCAAGGTCCCACTGTATATCACAGGGAGCCATATTCAGTATTCTGTGATAATGGAAAAGAATATGAAGAAGAATGTACATATCACTTTGCTATACAGCAGAAATTAACACAGCATTGTAGATCAACTGTATTTCAAAAAATTAAAAAAAATTCTTGACCTGAATGATCAAGTGTAAGCCTTTCGGAGTATACACCTAGCCCTCCATAGTCTCACCCGTGGCCCTGCTGCTTGCCTCGCCTGCAGTCACGTCCACCTGTCTCACTCTCTGGTGTCACAACAACTTTGGCCTTCCTGAAACTCCTCACATGCCTCATCCATTTAGCTGGTGACCGTTTACGGAGAAGCTAGTTTCTTAGATTCTGAGTCACAAAAGCACAGAGGTGAAAAAGAACGTGGCGTGGCCTTTACATTCCCGATGGCTTGCTTTTGCTTCGGCGATGCCCTCTCGTGGTGCCTCTCGGGCCCTTCCTTGATAACTGGTCATTGCCCACTTTGAAATTCAACTCAGGCATCTTTATTCCTGGAAGATTCTCCTAGACATAACCTCCTCCATCAGATTGAATTCCTTCCCTGGGCTCCTGGGTCTGCAAGTATCTGTCTCTGAGTCTTCATACATTATAATGGTACTTTTTTGTTTATGTGGCTGTTATACTAAATTACGAACTTTGAAGGAGCTTCCCAGCTGGCACAAGTTCTTTCCAGATGGTAAAGAACTCGCCTGTCAATGCAGGAAACATAAGAGATGTGGGTTCAGTCCCTGATTCGGGATGATCCCCTGGATGAGGGCATGGCAACCAGCTTCAGGATTCTTGCCTGGGAAATCCCATGGACAGAGGAGCCTGACAGGCTACAGTGAACAGTGTTGCATAGAGTCAGACACAACAAAAGTGACTTAGCACACACACACAGGAGCTTTACAAGGGCAGAATGAGTTTTGTTCTTGAATGCTTTATCCTTTGGTGCCTGCTTCGATTTACTGCTCAATAAATATTTGTGGAATGGCTGAATGAAGAGGAAGAATGAATAAGGCTAGAAATACTGTATCAAGCTGCACCAAAGGAGACCGCTAAATGCTGGCCTAGGCATTTTGTTCTTTACTGAGTAGCTCATGGGAGAGTCATTGGACACGTTGGGCAGAGGATGGTAGGGTATAAGTGAGCCGTAAGTGCATCTCTGTGATGGCAAATCCAGCAATGTCTTCCAAGTGGATGAATAGGCTTCTGCCAAGGGCAGAATCTAAGTACCAAAGAAGCACCGTGGAGGAGGGAAGAGCCCTGCTGGAAAAGCTGGGCTGGGGGCTCTGGCTTTAGCTGCACCACTGTTTAAGCTGTGCTTTATTTTTACTTCCCTCTCCCAGCCCTAATTTCATCACTTGTTAATTTAGGGAGTTTAATTGGATGTGCTCTGGGCTCCTGTTCTATGTCTCTGGGTCTTTCCTGCTTGATGGCACCTCTCTGTTGCAGACCTAAACCCGCAGCTTCTCTAGGAGCTCGGGAGTTACAAAGGGGTGCTCGCTAAGAAATGGCCATTGGAGTTCACCATAGCCACCTCGTTCGTGTCTGGCTTAATTTGGGTGCCTGGAGAGATAACTCAGACTTGGAAGGCAGCAGAGGTTATTTCAGGGTTGATAGGGATCTCAGATGTCACCGGGACTTTGACTGCTGGATAATCAGGCCCCAAACGCCGGCTGGCTACATCTCCAGCCCCTGTGTCCCGTGTCAGCCTGGTGCTGCTACTACTGCTGCTAAGTCGCATCAGTCGTGTCCGACTCTGTGCG